>JAJAGP010000579.1:0-355690 GCA_025084515.1 Ancistrus triradiatus | reverse complement strand
AGGATCCCATGCCTCTATGCTTCATATTACTTAACCTGATGGCACTGAATGCGGCTGATATAACACTGATCACGTACTGAACACGTACTTTTGACCATATAAT
Organism: Ancistrus triradiatus; assembly: GCA_025084515.1. Lineage (NCBI taxonomy): Eukaryota > Metazoa > Chordata > Actinopteri > Siluriformes > Loricariidae > Ancistrus > Ancistrus triradiatus. The sequence continues at coordinate 355,587 of JAJAGP010000579.1, read as the reverse complement.
GTATTTATATTGTGACTTGCATTTCTGCAATACCTGCATGGTGGCTCAATATTTCACCAGTATTAGAGTTAAGCCAATTTTCCTGAATATGCATTTAAAGGGTAAATGTTAAAACAGTGTTTTTGTTTCAGAAACGTCCAATTATTTGCTTTCATCCAAATACTGCATCTAATTTAGAATATTAAAAAAGCATCCAATTTGTCCATAAGTGGCAAAACATTCACATAAGACAACTTTACTCAAGTCAACATAGGGTCAGGGGGATATTATGAATAACATGAAGTGGGAGGGTAATGGACAGAAAGTGTAAATGAACAAATGCCCCATGGACTGTTGTCCAGATATTTATGGAATGCTGCCTGCCTCTTAGGTCGTGATGTGGTGGAGAGCAGGTGGGTTGAGCAGGTCAGTTAATTAACATGCTAGCACAAGCACACATGACAACCAAGACGACAACACACACACACACACACAGATTCAACTTATCACTTTCTGCCTCTCTCATGCCCATACCCTATTTGATTGTTTTTCACACTCTTCCTCTCACACTGTGCAGCATGTCATGTGTGATGGCACTGTGTTTGTGGTGCAGCTCTGCATATTGTTTGTAGTGTTACTTGAGGTCACATTCTGTATATACTAGCTTCTGGTGAATTTAGCAGGTGAGATATTTCCTGTAGAAATAATGACTCACTGCTAGCAATTTGCCAGCATTGTGTGGCAATGTTGCTTATAATAAGATTACTGTTTACTAGTTCACAATTTTAAAAACATGAGGTAAATTCATCAATTTGCCATTCAGGGAGACAATCCATTGTAGAGCAGATAAACCCACACACTTAGCATAACCAATTAACCTAAAAGAAGTCTGTGGGAGGAAACCCGAGCACCTGGAGTAGTAGACAAACTCCACACAGAAACGGCCCAGACCGGTCCACCTGGGATCTAACCCAGGACCTTCTCACTGTGAGGCGACAGTGCTACCAACAGAGCCACCACACGGCCGCCAAGAAACTGAGAAACACCAGAAAAAGGTTTAAAACTATGATCACTATATTTTACTAGTGTCGCATTTAATAGTGTCGCTTTACATAATAACACATTTTATCTTTGAAAATTGTAAATATTGTAAATAAATTATAAGATTTAAAGGTGCAGATTTACTGAAGATAGAGAAGTCAGTCATTCCTTATTCCCAGTTGACTTGGAAAGGTCGACCAAACAATCATAAGCTACACCCAATTCAAAGCCAATTTGTCCAGTGAACCATAGTCTTTCATTTTGTATCTTTTTAACTCATGCATGTTGGATCCACAGATTCCCAGAAAGACACAAGTTTCAGTGGGTGTCTATTAGGTCTGTGTCTGGGGCTTCAAAGTAGGTTTTTCCTGGTGCACCACACCATTAACCAGGGGGAGTCTGAGTTTAACAAATGAACAGTGTGACACCACAGAAAGATATTTGATCATTTAAAAATATTGCATTCCTCTAAGATAAATGAATAATATAAATACATCGGTAAACATTTTATTAATGCATTTTAATTAAATAGAAGGGAAGCTGGGCTTCCTATGTACAATGGTGCTTGAAAGCCTGTGAACCCTTTAGAATTTTCTATATTTCTGCATAAATATGACCAAAACATCAGCAGATTTTCACACAAGTCTTAAAAGTAGATAAGAAGAACCCAGTTAAACAAATGAGACAAAAATATTATACTTGGTCAATTATTTATTGAAGAAAATGATCCAATATTGCATATTAGTGATTTTCAAAAGTATATGAACCTCTAGGATTAGATTAGAAATTAATTTGAAGCTGAAATTAGAGCCAGGCGTTTTCAATTATTTAAAGAACAGGGATCTATCGAAGTATGCTCTTCACAGCACATGTGAACACAACACATTGTGGAAGTGTATCATGGCACGAACAAAGACTGCTGTGAGATTGCCTTGTTGACTTGAGATTTCCGAGGACCTCATAAAAAGAGTTGTTGATGCTCATCAGGATGGAAAAGTTTACAAAAACATCTCTGAAGTGTTTGGACTCCACCATTCCACAGTCAGACAGATTATGTACAAATGGAGGAAATTCAAGGCCACTGTTACCCTCCCCAGGAGTGGTCGACCAACAAAGATCACTCCAACAGCAAGGAGTGTAATAGTTGGCAAGGACACAAAGGACACCAGTTTTACTTCTAAGCAACTGAAGGTCTCTCTCACATTGGCTAATGTTAATGTTCATGAGTCCTCTATCAGAAGAACACTGAACAACAATGGTGTGCATGGCAGGGCTGCAAGGAGAAAACCACTGCTCTCCAAAAAGAACATTGCTGCACATCTGCAGTTTGCTAAAGATCACGTGGACAAGCCAGAAGGCTACTGGAAGAATATTCTGTGGATGGCTGAGACCAGGGGTCTCACCATATACTGAAAGCAAAGGTTCACATACTTTTGCCACTCACTAATGTGTAATATTGGATAATTTGCCTCAATAAATAAATGACCAAGTATAATATTTTTGTCTCCTTTGTTAACTGGGACTTGTGCAAAAATCTGATGATGTTTTAGGTCATATTTATGCAGAAATACACAAAATTCTAAAGGGTTCACAAACTTTCAAGCACCACTGTAGTCTCAAAACTACTTGGAAATGTTTTGTATGTTTTTCATTTTACTTCTTTTTCAGTGTGGTAGCCTTGAGAATTTCAATTGACCATTAATGAGTGATTTATTTCAGGCACTTGATGTTAAAGCAGGACAGAAAGGTTAAAGATTAAATTGAAATATTGTCAAACGCATTTTGGTTTCAACATACACAGCTATTAATATGAATCATTTTTTCTCTGTTTGCAGCCATGTTTTCTCAAGTGCAGAAATGATTTTTAATGAGAGTTCAGCTCTCTTAAATCTGGATGTCTGACTTCAGAGTGCGAAGGAATGTAGCTTGTGAAACTAATAGCTAATGAAACAGGTGATATGGACCACGAGGAAAAATAAGCAGTGCCTCGTGTGTCTATAGCTCAGTGCTGTTTGCATTTTTCGTCAACCTCTAGCCTCGATCATCCCTTAACACTGAGCCTACAGACTAAGCATGTGTTCTACTACAATTCTGTCCATCCTGTCATCTCTCCAGCAGTAGTGAGAGTCAAAGCCAGCCTCACCTCCATTAGTGGCAGCTCTCTGCTCCCTCCCCAACAGACGGCCAACTCAGGGAGAGCAAGAGAGAGAGTAGTGTGAGGGTACGCATGTTGGTACGGGTGTCACACTGCTGTAATTGGTGGCAGTTTAAGGTGTAAACAAGGTGGCAGTTCAGTGTGTAATTGCCCCTGTTTGCAGGAGCGGAGGGAGGAATAGAGGGAGGGTCTGGTGGGGGGCAGTCTGACAGAGTGTGAGACCTCCACTTGCTCCTCTTAAATTGGAGTCACAGACCCTGAGGGGTGATGTCTCCTCAGTGATGGCCAGCAAGAGAAGAGTAAAGAAGAGAGGAGAAGGGAAGAAAAAAGAAATAACAAATGCAATAAATACTGCGTTCATTAAACATTTTGTTTTAAATGTTTTATATTCATTTTGATGCAACGGCTAGATTCCTTATTGTCTCTCTCTCTCTCTCACTCACACACACACAGACACACAGACACACACACACACACACACATACACACACCTCATTGGCCTAGCATGGCAGTGATGCCATTTTATCTCCTGCTCTCTTTAGCAGATGCTGAAATGTGGCATAGAAGGCACAACTAGTGTGTATGTGTGTGTGTGAGTTTTTGCATGCTTGTGTGTCTGCTTATGGTATGTGTGTACAATGTGTGTGTGTGTGAGAGAGAGAGAGAGAGAGAGAGAGAGAGAGAGAGAGAGAGAGTTAGCATGAGTGAGTGTTGGAGGGACAACTCAAGCTTATATATCATTGTGGGGACCAAACATTAGAAGGGATAGAAAAAGGATAGAAAGATTTTACATTTTTTTACCTTGTGGGGACAATCTGCTTGTTCTTACAAAGAAAATAGAAATAAAAGGGGAATGTTCATTTTAGGTTATTGAGGTTAAGGTTAGGTGTAGATGTAGGGTTAATTAGCTTCATAATAGTAATATAATGTCGGTCAAAAGTCTTCACAATTATAGAAAGACAAACTTGTGGTTGTGTGTGTGTGTGTGTGTGTGTGTGTGTGTGTGTGAGAGAGAGAAATAGTGATTCACCTGGTAATGACTACAGTACTGAAGGCAGATATGTCAATACAGGAGTAGGACTGAGAGATCTAGGACCAATGGGAGCAGAGGGATTAGGCTGAGAGCAAGGTTTAGCTTTATTTATTTTCTCAAGGGCTGAGTCTTACACTAACTCCCAAAGACTGGGGTTAAATGGGCTTTTATTGGAAGGTGTGATGCTTTTCTATGATGCACATGATGAGGGCATGCATTTGTTTGAGTGGGATGGGCAATAACAGTCATTCTGTTCCTTGTTTTGTCATTTTATAAAAAACTAAAATAAATAACAGCCTGGTTTATATGTGTACTCATGTGCAACCACAAATGACTGATTAATAACAGGAAAGATATGACTGACTGTGTGTAGAATGTCCTGCTCGGTTGGGATTATTTTTCCATGGGTAGGCGGTGAAATGTAATGATTACCTCATTCAAGCAATAGCATTCAGGGTTTAAGCATGAATGGATACTACTGACAACCTGTCAGTACTTAGCAAGGAAGCTGAGTTAACGTTTGCTCTTTTGCCAGAGGAATTTTGTTAGATATATACAGCTAATGTTATTTCAGTGTTAGAGGTAACAGCTGAAAAAAGCACTGTCCAAGTCTCTGGGTTCGTATTCCAGGTAGGACTCGCACTAGGACTGGCCTCAACAAGTGCTAGTCCCCTAAGCCTGGATTTAAAAAGTTATTATTTTTCTGTGAAAACTACACTAACTCTGGATAGCACGTGCATCTGCCCCATGTGTCATCGGGTGCAAGGAATGAAGTCACAGAAAGAGATATATAGCTAATACAGAAATTTATTTTGTTTTGGTCTACTGCTGTGGCACTAATTTATCCCCAAAACGAGGCACCACTTTCCAAGGTTTTTGCAACATAATCTTCACATCTGCCACTCCCTTTTACCCTGACTATGCTGAAGAACACTGAACCTGATTTGACACTGTGGTGTTGTGACATTTGCTTCTAATCAGAAATGATATTAAAATTGTGTTTAAACAGTGTCTCTCTTAAACAATCTGCTAATTGAAGGTTGTTCTCAGATCAGCCCAAGGTGAATTTAATTACTGGCTGAGTTTAAAGCAGACAACAAAACAGACAATGATCAAAAGCACTTTTCAGAATATGTGAATGGACATTGTGGGGAAGCCTGCCAAGGAAACAGAAGGTTAGATTGACAGGCAATGAGTAACAACAGATAGTTGTGTTGTGACTAGCAATGACCAAAAAATTTGACACTGGCATCATTACAGTTATAGAGAAACTACAGAAATGTTGTTTGTGGGTCAGACACATCAAAATGCAAACTTCTCTTTGAACAGTTTGAAGTGTAGCCCTTCTACTGATACAGTTAGCAATGATATATTTGTCAATAATTTTATTTAAAACGATTATTAACATTATTATTATTATTATTATTATTATTATTATTTCATAAAATTTAATAAGTTAGCTCACTGACTGGTGCTGGCACCCCTTTCTGTTTGTGTGAGTGCATGTGACAGCTCGACTCCCAGTTTGCCACGAACTCTAGCATGTGATAATTAATGTCGGCTAATATTTGGTATCGGTTTAATAATGCACCGATCTTTATGTGTATTTTTAAGTTGTGTGCTATTAAAATGGAGTAGCTTACCCCATGCCACATGAATACCAGGACTAGCGTGGTTTATATATCCTAGCACCTTCATTTTCAATGCTTTATTTAAGCCACATGTTAGAGTTCGGTCCTCGTTTTCCGGTTTCCACCCGTTTTCGGGATGCCACCCGTTTTTCCTTGTTTCATTCTTGTCTTGTTTGCGGAAGCCTCCCACTCTGCACATGCGCTTCGGTTGTTTCTTATTTGAAGGTCCTGAAAAGAAACACCTGCAGCTTATCACCCCGCTGTTGAAGACGCTACTTCGGACCTGCACAGAGAGCAACTAGGCGCAGGTTTATTGCTGCTGGTCTTCTAGCTGGTGATCGCAGAAGCTGGTGCACTCCCCCAGTCTCCGTGTTGTCCTAGTGTTTCTGTTGCTTCAGTGCTCATCTGAGCCCTGCTTTACTTTCATAACTTAGGTACTCCCATGTGCACGTTGTAATTAGTTTGTGTTTGGGCTCATTTCAGTGTGGTGCAGCCCTGGTTCCCCGTGTTCCATCACAGACCTCACCTGACTTCCTCCTTGGATTCCACATGTTCCTTCACATGCTTCCCTGTGTTCCTACACGGACCTCACCTCCTACCTTGATTCTTAATGTCTCTTCATGCATTAAAAAGCCTGTGGCCTGCTGTGTTTTGTCATGGACCAGACCTGCACCTTCTGGACCAGCAGATCCTTCTTGGCTGCTACAACTCACTCTCTCTCTATTTGTCTGTCTCTCACTACTTATTTATTGCGTAAATAAATCAACTATGTTTTCCTTTGTACCCTGTGTTCCGTGTCGGCATTTGTGAATGTGTTTGGGTCCCAGTACCGTAAAGGAGGTGGGGTCATGTACAGCAATATATTCATAACATACTTCTAAGAGCTTGAGGGGTGCTACAAGATTTTTATGTGTCTCTTGTTATATGGTTGTATATTATAAAGTTGCCAACCATTCCTTATAACACAGGACTGTCCAGAATAGAAAATAAAATTCTGCGTCTCTTATTGAATTAACACTGGATGAGCCATGCCTTATTTTGTACACATAATTTCATACATATTGTAGGCTATAATAGGTCATTATCACAGGGGTGAAAATAATGTGATGGTGAATGAAAAACTAGTTTCACAAGAAACAGAGAAGCTCAAAATCACTAGAATATTGCAGGGACAGGCTAGTTGGGAGTGAATGTTAACGTTGTCTTTGGCCTAGTTGTGTGACTTTTTGTGTGTGAGTGGTTTTTAAAAAGGTCTTCTGACACTAGTTCACTTGGGAAACTCAAGGCTGTCAAAGTACAGATGTGAGTGAGGGACTGGATACCTGTGGGTTACATTAATGGGCTAAAATTCCTCCAAGCCGGTGTGCAGGACTGATCAACAGTTACAGGAAACGTTTAGTTGCAGTTATTGATGCACAGGGGGGTCACACCAGATACTGACAGCAGAGGTTCACATACTTTTGCCACTCACTAATATGTAATATTTGATCATTTTCCTCAATAAATAAATGACCAAGTATAATATTTTTGTCTCATTTGTCTCATTTGTTTAACTGGGTTCTCTTTATCTACTTTTAGTACTTGTGAAAATCCGATGATGTTTTAGGTCATATTTATGCAGAAATATAGAAAATTCACAAAACTTCAAGCAAAACTTAAGCACCACCACAATAGTTAGGCTAGAGAAAAATTCTTAATGTAATTAGGTAGAAGTAGCCCTCATCAATTCATTGGAACTTAATCTCATTACTCTCAGAGATTTTAGACTGAATATTAAGATTATTTAATAAATATATTTTAGAATTTTGTCAATATAGTGGAGCTCGGATGACTTTACTAAACATGTCAGACTGGAGAACCACAATGACCTCTATACTTCTTTATCATAAAGTAAGTGGACATTCCGGTGTTATTTCTCTCTTTATTTCTCATGCCACCTTCAGTAGCCCTTGTTTGACTTTTCCACTGTCTGAATTATGCATTCCCTGAGATGGAGTAATAGCTGAAGGGATTTCATCCCTAACATGCTTCTCTGCTTTGCATCTTTTTTCCCTCCCCTTTGCAATTTTCATGTGCCTCCTCATGTGATCGCCAGTCATAACAATGTACTCACCCCAGTAGGTTTTGGGGGCACACAAGGAAAGGGACTTGGAGAAATGTAGTAATGCATTTGTATTTGAAAGATGTAATCCACAGAAACATAGAATGATGTCATTAACAGGGAGGATGCTCTCATCCCTCTCATCCTTGTGCATATTGGCTGCATTATTTAGCAAAGCAAACAAAAGGGCTGTCCTGGCTTGTCCACTTGCTCAGCCTCACTCATGCATTTTTTTAATTTGTTGTGTCTTTCTGGTTCTTTAACCACAATAACCTATAGTCACATGTAAAGTTGGGGCAAAAGAAAAAGTATTTAGCAGCCCATGATTGGCAGTTCTCCTACTTAAAAATGAGAGAGGTCTGTTTTTTCATCATAGGTACACTTCAACTTGAGAGCAAATGAGAAAAAAAATCCATGAATCATTGTATGGTTTTTAAGAGGAATTATTGTAAATTTATGGTGGAAAATAAGTATTTGGTCAATAACAAAACTTCAGCTCAATACTTTGTAACATAACCTTTGTTGGTGATGACAGAGGTCAAGTGTTTCCTGTAAGTCTTCACCAGGTTGGCACACACTGTAGCTGGTATTTTGGCCCATTCCTCCATGAAGATCTCCTCTAGAGCAGTGATGTTTTGGGGCTGTCATTGGGCAACACGGACTTTCAACTCCCTCCACAAATTTTCTATGGTGTTGAGGTCTGGAGACTGCGAGGGCCACTCCAGGACCTTGAAATGCTTTTACGAGCCACTCCTTTGTTGGCCCGAGCGGTGTGTTTGGGATCATTGTCACCCAGCTATGTTCCATCTTCAATGCTCTCACTGATGGAAGGAGGTTTTGGCCTAAAATCTCACGATACATGAGCTCATTCATTCTTCCTTTAACACGGATCAGTCGTCCTGTCCCCCTTGGCAGAAAACAGCCCCAATGCATGATGTTTCTACCCCCATGCTTCACAGTAGGTATGGTGTTCTTGGGATGCAAATCAGCATCCTTTTTCCTCTAGTTGAGTTTTTATCAAAAAGATCTATTTTGGTTTCATCTTACCACATGATATTCTCTCAATCCTCTTCTGGATCATCCATATGCTCTCTGGCAAACTTCAGACGGGCCTGGACATGTACTGGCTTAAGCAGGGGGACACGCTTGACACTGCAGGATCTGAGTCCCTCTCGGCGTAGTGTGACACTGATGGTAGCCTTTGTTACTTTGATCCCAGCTCTCTGCAGGTCATTCATCAGGTCCTTCCGCGTAGTTCTGGGATTTCTGCTCATCATTCTCATGATCATCTTGACCCCACGGGATGAGATCTTGCGTGGGGCTCCAGATCAAGGGAGATAATCAATGGTATTGTATGTCTTCTTTTTTGTTACAATTGCTCCCATAGTTGATTTATTCACACCAATCTGCTTGCCTATTGTAGATTCACTCTTCCCAGCCTGGTGCAGGTCTACAATTTTCTTCGTGGTGTCTTTCGACAGCTCTTTGGTCTTGGACATGGTTGAGTTTAGAGTCTGACTGTTTGAGGCTGTGGGCAGGTGTCTTTTATACAGGTAATGAGGACAAACAGGTGCCATTAATACAGGTAACGAGTGGAGGACAGAAGACCTTTTTAAAGAAGAAGTTACAGGTCTGTGAGAGTCTAAAATCTTGCTTGTTTGTGGGTGACCAAATACTTATTTTCCACCATGATTTACAATTAAATTATTTAAAAATCCTACTATGTGATTTCATGGATTTTTTTTCTCATTTTGTCTCTCATAATTGAAGTGTACCTATGATGAAAATTACAGACCTCTCTCATCTTTCTAAGTAGGAGAACTTGCAAAATCAGTGGCTGACTAAATACTTTTTTGTCCCAACTGTAAGCACACAAAGAGATCAAAATAAACCTGACTAGTGCTACCAGATTCTGTAAAATATAATCAATACAGTAGTAATCTACTCTAATACAAATAGCAAATTACAGGACTACATTGGAATGTATTTAGCATGTGTGTTATCCATAAATAACATTTTACAGCTAAGCTGAGTTTGTTTGTTTGGTTTATTTAACATCACATCTGCACACTTTTTTAATGTCTTTTATTTATTTAATGTCCATCAGCCCACCAGCTGAGCTGAGTAACCCATAAGTAGTAATTTAACAGAGTCCAGATTGTAATGCACAACGTTCTGATTAGTAATCCAAAAAATAACAAAATTCATCTCTAAATGACTGTGTTTAATTTCCTTTTAATCCTTAATTTCCTTAAGCATTGTCATACTAAAAAGCTCCTTGGCATACTGAGGTTACTGTTTCTAATAAAAACAAGCACCTAACTTTTGTGCAGTGTATATAAATAACTGCACTGGTGTAAGTGAAATATTGATGAAAGAACACGTAAGTTTACAACCCTGACATTTGTGTTGTATTATGGACCAAAGTAGTATGGATATTAGTTTTACGTTGAGCATCTTATAAGATAATGGACAAGTCTCCAGCAATAAATTTTTTTTCTTCCCCTCTGCCAGGGCCAGATCTTCCTTACTTTTGGATGAGACTGCTTGGGCAGAACTGCTGTTGAAATTAAGGACAAGCTTAAAATCTTGGGTTTTACCACAACTAAAAAGAAGTGTAGGGAACATCACTGGAATAAAAAAGAACATGAATTTTGGTCTTATATTTTGATATTTTTGTTCATTTCATGCTAAAAACTCAAGTAATAAAAACATTTAGGTTTTAATTTAACTTAGTTTAGCTTTTTTTTTCACATGATGAAAAGTTTATCACATAAATAAACTGTAAATACTAGAGTGGTATCAGAAACAGAATTTGTATGTTAGGCTAGGGACAACAAAAATTGGACGTAAATGATACATATCAGTTTGCAAATATGTGGCATCAAACCCCCCCCCTTACATATGCTTATCCTGATCAGGTAGGCAGGGAAAAGTCTTAGTCTTAACCCTAATCTGGAATTCACTAAGCAGACGCAGGGGCACACCCTGAACAGGAAATCAGTCCATCAAGTTCCGTAACTGCAATACCCGACCTTCATGTTACAAGCCCCACCTGGGATTTGAACTCAGGGCTCCAGAATCTGCCGTTTCAAGCAGCTAGCTTTTATCACCAAGCCACCAGAGCTGCATGTGAAACATGCTATCTAAACAAAAGTGACATCCAGTAGCTAGGACTATGTAAGACAAGGGACTAAAATGAGGCAAGATAAGACAAATTATACAATCCTATAAACTGCCATTTGGGGATTTCACCATTAAATATTAACAACTAAAAATAGATTGGCACCCACCTCCACTATGCTGACCTGGTTTAGAATCCCAGCAGTGCCCTCCAGTCAGGTCAGGAATCACACAGGCACGGTTGGCTCTGTCTGAGGGAAGAGAGGCCTAACAAAGCAATCATCGCCAAGAGCTGCAACAGCAACCCCTATCCAGCACTGCCATGAATTGAGTATTGTTCCAGCTACCTTGTCACCTGTGTCCTGTAAATTCCGTGCTCCCCATGATGCTGACCAACATAAGCAGGGTTGAAATGGAATTTTAAAAATATATAGATTGGTGTGGGATGCCAAATGAAATGATCTATAAACAGATAAATTAATGTAATTATGGAGCCAAAATTCAGAATAAAATCATCATGTTTGAAAATGTGCAAACTATGAAATATTACAAAATTAAATATGTGGGATGTTATGTGGTTAACTACTGTAAGAAGGATACTACTTAACTGTCTAGTAAATTAAAATGTACTAATACAAATTTACAAATAAATTGTAGATGTATCACAATTGTAGATTGTGATAATGGAAAAACAACTGAGCACTTATTAAGTACTACATCAACAGATATATGGAAAGACCTTTTTCAGCCTGAGTGGTGATAGTGGTGTAGTATCTCCTCACAGCTCCAGACATCTCTGGTTTGATTACACAAAAAGTTCCAAGAAAATATCCACCATACCATTACACCACCAGCCGCCTGAACCATTGATACAAGGCAAGATGGATCCATGTCAAATTCTGACCGTACCATCTGAACGTGGCAACAGATATTGCAGACCAGGCTTCTGTTGTTCAATTTTGGTGAGCCTGTGTGAGTTGTAGCTTCAGCTACCTGTTCTTAGCTAACAGGAGTGATACCTGGTGGGATCTTGCTGCTGTAGCCCGTCTGTTTCAAGGTTCAATCTGTTGTGCATTCAGAGATGCTCTTTTGCGTACCTCGGGTGTAGTGAGTGGTTATTTGTGTTATTGCTACCTTTCTATCAGCTCAAACAAGTCTGCTCATTTTCCTCTGACTTTTGTCATCAACAAGGCATTTTCATATATTTTCTCTTTTTCGGACCATTCTCTATAAACACTAGCAATGGCTGTGTGTGAAAATCCCAGCAGATCAGCACTTTCTGAAATACTCAAACTAGCCCAGCTGACACCAGCATTAATGCTACAGGGGTGCTGGAAAGTTTGTGAACCCTTTAGAATTTTCTATATTTCTGCATAAATATGGCCTAAAACATCATAAGATTTTCACTCAAGTCCTAAAAGTAGATAAAAAGAACCCAGTTAAACAAATGATACAAAAATATTATACTTTGTCATTTATTTAATGAGAAAAATGATCCAATATTACATATTAGTGAGTGGTAAAAGTATGTGAACCTCTAGAGTTGTTGATGCTCATCATGCTCTAAAAGGTTACAAAACCATCTCTAAAGAGTTTGGACTCCACCAATCCACAGTCAGACAGATTGTGTACAAATGGATGCAATTCAAGTCCATTGTTACCCTCCCCAGGAGTGGTCGACCAACAAAGATCCTCCAAGAGCAAAGCGTGTAATAGTTGGCTAGGTCACAAAAAAACCCAGGAACTTGTAAGCAACTGAAGGCCTCTCTCACATTGGCTAATGTTAATGTTCATGAGTCCACCAGCAGAAGAACACTGAACAACAATGGTGTGCATGGCAGGGTTGCAAAGAGAAAGCCACTGCTCTCCAAAAAGAACATTCCTGCTTGTCTGCAGTTTGTTAAAGATCACGTGGACAAGCAAGAAGGCTATTGGAATAATGTTTTGTGGATGGATGAGACCAAAATAGAACTTTTTGGTTTAATAGAAAAGTGTTATGTTTGGAGAAAGGAAAACACTGCATTCCAGCATAAGCACCTTATCCCATCTGTGAAACATGGTGGTGGTAGTATCATGGTTTGGGCCTGTTTTGCTGCATCTGGGCCAGAATGGCTTGCCATCATTGATGGAACAATGCATTCTGAATTATATCAGAGAATTCTAAAGGAAAATGTCAGTACATCAGTCCATGAACTGAATCTCTTAGAACGTGGGTCATACAGAAAGACAACGACCCTAAGCACACAAGTTCGTTCTACCAAAGAATAGTTAAAGAAGAATAAAGTTCATGTTTTGGAATGGCCAAGTCAAAGTCCTAATCTTAATCCAATTGAAATGTTGTGGAAGGACCTGAAGCAAGCAGTTACTGTGAGGAAATCCACCAACATCCCAGAGTTGAAGCTGTTCTGTACGGAGGTCACACCAGATACTGAAAGCAAAGGGTCACATACTTTTGCCACTCACTAATATGTAATATTGTATAATTTTCCTCAATAAATAAATGCCCAAGTATAATATTTTTGTGTCATTTGTTTAACTGGGTTCTCTTTATCTACTTTTAGGACTTGTGTGAAAATATGATGGCATTTTAGGTCATATTTTGCAGAAATATAGAAAACTCTAAAGGGTTCACAAACTTTCCAGCACCAATATACATTCAAAGCCACTTATATCACCATTTTTCTCCATTCTGATGCTCAGTTTAAACTTCAGCAGGCCGTCTTGACCATGTCTACATGCTTACGTGCATTGGGTTCCTGCCATGTGATTAGATATTCGCATTAATGAGCTGTTGAACAGGTGTACCTAATATACGTGTGTGTCTGTCTGCCTGTCTGCCTATGTGTGTGGGCCCTGTCCAGGTTTGGTTTCTGCTAACCAGCTGTGTTCCTGGTTAGTCCCTGGCATCCTGCCTAGATGAATGGATGAACTGGATTAGGAGGGAATAGAAATTAAATATAGTTTTCAGTAGACTTGATAATATATCACTACTTTAAAACTTTACAGCATTTTAATAGCAATTTGAATGAGCAAACAAAAGAACTTGGCTTGTAGTATGTTTGGCATGCTACCAAGATTGCAGTCCAACAATAACCAGTTGACTCAGAGACTATTTTTAAAAGGATTACTTTTAAATTACAGAACTTTAAAAACTTATTACATTACATGTGCATCTGCAATGTGATTTATTAGACCCGATTTATTACATCTCAATATAATTTGTTTAAAAACTAAGCTGTTGTAGGCTTAAAAGATGATCACTGATGCATGGCTTTGACATCCCAACCAATGGTGTTACCACAGTGCAGCAAAGTCTTTAAAAAAAGAAAACTAATATTTTCCTATATTTGCATCCCTTTAAAGAACTGCACTGTAAACTAAGAGCCCAGCTTTAGCAGCTGAATAGACTAGCATCACTACCTTATCTGGTCCTTACAGCTAGTATATACTCTTATCACCATCCACAAAAGAGCGAGCGGGGATTAGTCATACTACAAGACAAGACAGGATAAAATTGTTCATAGGCTGAGAAACCTCCAACAAACCATAAAACTGCATTGCAGGTGTAATTACATCAGTAGCAAACAGTACATTGGGAATGAATATCATATAATAAAGGAATCCATCTAAAAAACAACAGTAGATTTTCTTTCAAATCTGTCCTATTCTTATCACAAATACATGTACTTCATTTTGTGATTAAAAAATGAAATAAAAAAATGAAAATTTGTGTAATCTAGATAATGTAAATACAATTTGGCTCTAATGACGTAATGATTTTTCTTTGAAGATTTTTTGTAGACTTGGAGACGTTTTACAATTTTAGCCATCATTTTTTATTTATTTGTATGGATTTCTTATTATGAAGATACTAGTATGTGAATGAAGAACTTGTGACATATTCTTTCGTATCCCAAGTCTTTAGAGCATGAAAATTTTAGACAATTGAGAGAAAGCATAAAATTATGCTCTTCAGATGATCCTAAGTTTGAACTTTGAAATAAAATATGATGAAACAACTAAGGTTGAATAAAGGTTGTGAAAAATCAAATACTCCTCACTGTTCTTCTCAGAGAAAACCGGAGTGACAGAAAGGAACTTTGGAACTTTTGGCAATACTGGCATGCACACTTTATTTCCAAGCCTCTCGTTGTAATTACCTTCCTCAGTCAGACTAGACTATCCAAAGATCCTGATGATACAGGCTTTGGATGTCTGATCCCTCAGTCTCAGCCTTCTGCCTCTCCCCCTCATTTTGTCAGCATGTTCATATGTTTGATTTGGACTGTGCTATCTCTCCCTGAATCTTCTGTGGTTGTTTGGGGGTAGGAGAATGAGCAATGTTTGGGGTTCATTTATATTAAGTTGTCCCTGACATCCTGCAACCTAATCATCCCCTATAATATGACTGTGATACATCAGCCTGAGTCAAAGTCACAAGTCAATAAATACATTGCTTCTCCTTCTCACTGTGCGTCAGGCGATGCCCAGTCACAAAGTCCAGCAGTCTATCATGGCAAGGTCAGCTGGTGTCGTAAGTAAAGAACAAGAGAAAGAGAGAAACAGAAAACCTGGCTGTAGAAAAAAGAGCAAAACTAAGTAAAGAACTTTCTTGCTATTCTCTAGGCCTCGCTGAACCACTGCAACCCTGTACAACTCAATTTAAATTCCAATTAGAATGGCCCATACATAGGCGTGCATACTGCGGTTGGTCAGGAAGGTTCGTGATTGAGAGTGCAAAGCATTTTCCACCTGGGTACCTCACCTCTTAGAGTTACAGCTGAGCAGTAGAAGTTCTGACATGCACGTCTTATTGATATACAGCCCCTGTAGAAAAAATATATGGTGGTGCTGAGGTAGTTAATCAAGTCTATAATTGTACATCTTCCCCATACATATTTGGAATAGAATAGGGGATAAAATAAGGGAAGGACATATGTTCACATATCATCTCTTCATTTTACTGGATAATCATAGCCATACTTAGAAAACACATAATAATACATCTTGCTATTTTATCTTTGTAATTTGCAAATATCACAAATATATTGTGAAGTTTGAGAAGTTCGCCAGGTTCCTGACTCCCAATTTATTGAAAGACAGTTGTTAATGAGGTTCAGAGGTCGACCAATAATCATAAGAGAAGTCGTGCATCGCACTGTTCAGTAAACAAGACATTTTTTCTCTGCATTTAGTGCTAGCGAATCACATGCATATCCAGACATCACTCACAGAAGTGATGGTTGCAAAGCCATTTGTCCAATGAGAATTAGTCTTGCATCTTACCCTTTTAATGGGTAGACTTTTGCACCATACATACCCAGAGACACATGGGCTATTTGTTCTGTGTCTGAGGCTTTAATACAGATTTTGCGTCAGACCTCTACTGTTTACCAGGAGAAGTTTGAGTTTAAGGAATTAGCAATTCAGTGAGATACAGTATTTGATTGTTTTTTTTTTGTTTTTTTTTTGTAAATTATTGAATGCCACATAAATTAATGAATACTATAGATACTTTGGTAAACTTTTCATTACTGCATTTTAATGAAATTGACAGGGAAGCTTGGTAGTCAGTCTGTGCCATTTGTACTTATTAACTATTAATTTATGCTTTTAATATGCTGCCTTACAGTGGCCCATAGAGTCATATCATAATTGCATTTACAATGCAAACAAAAGTCAAGAACACAACAGCATTAAATCAGAGAACAAATACAATAAGGAAAATTGCAACAACATAAAGGAAGAACACAATAACATTTCCAAAAATGCTGCATTTAGTGAAAACACAGCAACATTTAGGAGGCAAACAAAAGTGGAGAACACAAACACATTTAAGCAGAACACAATCAAAACAAACTTGAAACAAAAAACATTTACAAAAACTTCTCACACCGGAAGTGCTCCTGGCCACTAGAGGTGTCATTTTCCATCTGAAAGATATGCGACAAGTGAATGATTTCCATGACTGTTGTTTCTAAATAGAAGAACGCAAAGTTCAGACTAGTGTACTTGGTAGTATGGACAGCTTTCCTGCTGAGCAGCCACAGAATAACGGGAAAATTAGCTTTATTCCAGAAAGATATTGTTAAGATTCCTTATATAATGCCATACTAGGATGGTATTATAGAGAATGCATCTAAGATGTGCCACTTATCTACTTTCTAACAAAGTTTAAAGTGCTTAAATTAATCCATAGATTCTATCCAGCAAAAAAGATATTCTTACGCCTTACATTGAGACTGATTGTTCTTTCTGTAAGAACGCAATCGGAAATGTTGGCATAAAAACATACAAGCAGGGTTTGGTCTGATCTTTTGATATTTATTCAAACTTATCTTATTGCTGAATTTTCTTTTCATTTTTAAGATGTTTTTGGTATATGTCATTATGAGAAGGTTAATGAATGGAAATATTTTGTAATAAATCTTTTATTAATGAAGGGAAATAAATCTTTTATTTTTACTAGCTAAATACATTCATCCCCCGACCCTGTTCAGGATCGAGCAGATAAGAAAGTGAGTGAGTGAGTAAATATATTCCTTTGTAAGATTAGAGGAAACAAACCTTTCTTTCCTACTTTCAAAACTGAACTTAATCAGTACATGGTGTCTATAGCCTACACTCTTAAAGTTAATGTTATTTAATTAATTTATTTATTTATGTATTTTCTTTATTTAAAAAAAAGACCCTGCCATCAAGACCCTGAAATCGATAAGTGGAAAATGTGAGATGAGATGACATCCAGACATCTAAGTACATACAAGAACACATATTGAGGAAATAACCCTTGATATTAAGTAAGTAATTTAAAGTAAGCAAAATTAACAAATGAACTAACCTTGGATGTGATTCTGTAGGAAATCATTTGCATGTCAGATGTCCTGACATTTTCCTTTAGAATTCTCTGATATAATTCAGAATTCATTGTTCCGTCAGTGAAAGCAAGCCATCCTGCCCAGATGCAGCAAAACAAGCCCAAACCATGACACTACCACCAACATGTTTCACAGATGGGATTAGGTTTTTATGCTGGAATGCAGTGTTTTCCTTTCTCCAAACATAACACTTTTTTTTAAAACCAAAAAGTTCTATTTTGGTCTCATCCGTCCACAAAACATTCTTCCAATAGCCTTCTGACTCGTCCACGTGATCTTTAGCAAACTGCAGATGAGCAGCAATGTTCTTTTTGGATGTTCTTTTCTCCTTGCAACCCTGCCATGCACACCATTGTTGTTCAGTGTTCTTCTGATGGTGGACTCATGAACATTAACATTAGCCAATGTGAGAGAGGCCTTCAGTTGCTTAGAAGTTACCCTGGGGTCCTTTGTGACCTCACCAACTATTACACGCCTTGCTCTTGGAGTGATCTTTGTTGGTCGGTCACTCCTGGGGAGGGTAATAATGGTCTTGAATTTCCTCCATTTGTACACAATCTGTCTGACTGTGGATTTGTGGAGTCCAGACTCTTTAGAGATGGTTTTGTAACCTTTTCCAGCTTGATGAGCATAAACAACTCTTTTTCTGAGGTCCTCAGAAATCCCCTTTGTTCATGCCATGATACACTTCCACAAACATGTGCTGTGAAGAGCAGACTTTGATAGATCCCTGTTCTTTAAATAAAACAGGGTGCCCACTCACACCTGATTGTCATCCCATTGATTGAAAACACCTGACTCTAATTTCACCTTCAGATTAACTACTAATCCTAGAGGTTCAAATACTTTTGCCACTCTCTAATATGTAATAGTGGATCATTTTCCTCAATAAATACATGACCAAGTATAATAATTTTGTCTCATTTGTTTAACTGGGTTCTCTTTATCTACATTTAGGACTTGTGTGAAATCTGATGATGTTTTAGGTCATATTTATGCAGAAATATAGAAAATTCTAAAGGGTTCACAAACTTTCAAGCACCACTGTATAATGACAAGATGCACTATTTAGTCAAAGGCATACTGTCACGCCCCACAACCAACCCCCGGTTTCCACTCCACTCACCTCCGCTGAGGGCACCCGCACTACAAATCCCACAGTCCTCCTGCAGGCCACAACCGAACCAGGACCCCTCTCCAGGTCGCAATCCCCAGATTGCTAAGTCTTCTCACTTGTGAACTGTTGTTTATATACCCGGTAGTTTCACGTCTTTCTCGCGAAGTATTGACTTGGTTTCCCCGAGCGTACCAATCGCTCACTATTCCTCATGGTTTCCCCAGATGTCTTTCTCCGTTTTGCTCTCCGAACTGTCTTGTTGGGAGAAGGAAACCTGTGAACATACTGGGTGTTCAGCTCAATCCATTCTACTGCCACTCTTTTGTCTTTAGATATTTCATGACTATATGCTTTATATTATGAACCTGTTAACAGTCTGTATGACAGAAATAACAGAGATGACCAATTAAAAGGGGAGTCCACAAAATTTTGGTTATATAGTGTATATTTGAGCATATCTTACCTGCCACCATTTTAACTGTGATCATGTCTTTTTTCATATGAGAGGATTTCACTAAAGTTACCTGCACACCAACTGAAACAGTTTGCTATTGGTGAGTGGGTATAATATAACAACTGAAGGTTATTTTGGCAGATTAAGGATTAGTCACCTCTTTGCCACATAAAGTCATCTCCATAGCAAGACTTAATATTCTGGAAGTGGCATAAATCTTCTCTTCTGTGTCATGGCTCTAGCTCCAAAGTCAAATTTGCATTGGCAAATGGGAAAAATGCGTACAGTTATTTGTTAATCTGATCTTTGTTTATCCAACAGTCTTGTAATCCACTTTTAATTAAATATCTCCCCAAATATGTGTGAGCAGCAGTTTGACTTTGCGCTCAGGCAGCCAGGATTCATCGGCTTCGCTCCAGCGAGGTCCCTCACTCCCACAGCACTCTGTCCCACATATACTACACCTAGACAAACCAAATCATCTCGCTCACCAAACCTTCAGAATGCACCACAGGCAAACATACATTTAAATACATCCATGTCACTGCATGCATATACAGACTAACACACACAAAGCCAGTAGTGTGGAAGTTTCTAAACTACAAGTAAGACTTCCAGTACGCAGATGGAGTGATGTTATCTTCCTCTATTGTTTGAATGAGCAGATCTTGTGACAGTAAGCCATGCCATATTTTATTGTTTGGAAGAAGAACTGCACAAAGTACCCATATAATGTCCTTTATCAATTTACGGCAAACGCCATTGTACAATAATGATGCAGGTGGATACCACACAAGCAATTACTTGTAATGATACCAGTAAGGAATATGATACAGCTGAGATAGAAGCCAGTATGTGCTATTGCCATGCATATACCACATATAATACAGACACAAAACCCATTCAGAAAGTTTGAGGTGTTAAATACGTGTAAATAAAGACATGTGGTAACAAGTCCATATCACTGGACTAGGGGTTGCAAGGGAATATTGCTGCCCTCAAACTATCCGGACAATTCCATCTTCCTGCTGTTGTGTACTGTAATACATATGGTCTTTGGCATTCTGTCAGTATTTAAAGCATCTGTTGTGTGCACAGGAAAACTATTGTGACCAATTTAGGTGTCATGAACATACCTTGAACAATTCAATCAGTTCTCCAGGTTGACTCATACATACAGTGGTTCTTGAAAGTTTGTGAACCCTTTATAATTTTCTATATTTCTGCATAAATATGACCAAAAATATTAGCAAATTTTTAACAAGTCCTGAAAGTACATAAAGAGAACCCAGATGGTTTTGTAACCTTTTCCAGCCTGATGAGCATCAACAACTCTTTTTCCGAGGTCCTCAAAAATCTCCACGATACACTTCCACAGACATGTGTTGTGAAGAGCAGACTTTGATAGATCCCTGTTCTTTAAATAAAACAGGGTGCCCACTCACACCTGATTGTCATCCCATTGATTGACAACACCTGACTCTAATTTCATCTTCAAATTAACTGCTAATCCTAGAGGTTCACATACTTTTGCCATTCACTAATATGTCATATTGGATAATTTTTCGCAATAAATAAATGAACAAGTATAATATTTTTGTCTCATTTGTTTAACTGGGTTCTGTTTATCTACTTTTAGTACTTGTGTGAAAATCTGATGACGTTTTAGGTGTATATTTATGCAGAAATATAGAAAATTCTAAAGGGTTCACAAACTTTCAGGCTTGACTGTACATATGAAAATAATTAAATAAAATGTCATTATTATTAAAGTGGAAAAACCTGGGAAGACTGATGCCATAACAAATTAGCATAAATTGGGGGCACTGTAGTAACTCTTTAAGCAATTATGAAAAAAAGTTGATGCTAATTTATGTAAGATCTTTCTAAAAAAAATAAAATAAAATAAATGAGTGGCAGCAAATTGATGCTTTAAGCCTGCATATTCATGAGTTCCTCTTTATTTCACTGATTGCTGCCACAATTAAAATGCCGGCCAAGGGGCACCACTCATGATCCGTGAGTGACAAGAAACAAGGGAGTGAAAAGGAGAAAGTGACAGAGGAGGACTGGCAGCTTTTTAAAATATATTTTCTTGAAGAGCTATTGATTTGCAGTGGGAAGTAATTATCAGATTTCCTTGAAGATGTCTACAGTCTAATGCCTTGAAAGGATCAGCATTACTTTGCTTAATGCATGAGTGCACACACACGCACACACACACACACACACACACACACACAATTTTGTAAATTGTGGATCAGTTTTTTTTCTCTATACTGTCTGTGGTTTACAGTATACACATAGCTATTACAATCAAAATTATCTCCTTTGTGAAAGTCATGGACATAAGGGGATAGAAAATTAGTGTGCTGTATTTACATTTAGATTTGGATGCTCTTATCCTGAGTGAGTCACAAAATGTGCAAACAGTTGAAGGTATCAAATACTCAATGACTTATACGTCATCCTTACCAGTCAGAAACTAATGCTACTCAAAGACTAACAAGCAAGTAATACCAAACACTAAGAGCTTGAAGATCAGGTTAATGAAAATCTGTACAAAGAGCAGGTACAACAACAGTGCAGAGGACAGAAGAGACATTATACTAGATATTATTTATAAATGTGATCCTTCAGATTTCTGCGGAAGGAGGAGAGACACCAGGCCATTCTGCCATTGGAGGAGCCAGGACACTGAATCATAGAGACTGGTCTTTTGGGCATGGCTCATTTACAAACAGTTCTAGGGACGAATTTGGGAGTAACTATCATCTGCAAATCTTCTCCAAGAACTAAATTCAATCCAGGGCCTTTTTAAGGTTTACATTTGCACAGCCAGTAGGAAGGCTATGTGATGCGGAAATGCCGTAGGCCACACGAATTTCACTTAGATGACTCAAAATTGAATGGTACTTCCTCCATCACATATAGGCTCAGTAAATCCTTGACTTCACTGTCAGTCGGTTTGTAGTGTGAATATTGTTTATATGGCTACCAGTGTATATTAGTATATATTAGTATTCGTATATTTAAAACTGGTTGTCTGTACTAATCACTACATACTGTACTTGCCTCACTACACCTGGTCACTCCGGGTTGCTATGCACTAAGAAAAGACCCAACTTTGAACTAGGAACTACAAAAGTCCAAGATCTACATGACATATGGCGTTCTACGATCTACAATCATCCCCACTTCCTGCGCTGTGAACATGCAAGAAAGGGGTCACAACAGTTCTAAGAACTATGAAAAAGTTCCTCTGGTGCGAAAGCAGCTATACTGAATGCTCTGTAGCGGAGCAAAGGAACATGAATGCACAACAGCTAGCAAGAGGGGGCAAGGATGAGCTGTAGAGGGTACAAAAAGAGTTCAAAATAAAGATCAGCGAGGAGTACAGAATTAGGCTGAGAGGCTGAGAGGCCGGAATTAAGCGGAGAGGCCTGAAAGATATGGCAGGCTTTAACCAAAAGATCCCTGGTAGAGCAGCAGAAGGAAATGGAAGAAAAAGTTAAACCAGTTTTTATAGGTTTTGATAAGGCTCCTCTCCTGCCCATACTGGTTGGTTTCAAGGAGGTTGTTTTCTTAAAAAAAGGAGGAGAGATCTCCACCTACAGCATATTCAAGGGGTTTGGACAGAAATGGAAGGAGAGAGATGTGTAGTTGGTCAGGTAGGTTGAGTGATGGCTTCTTCGGTTTACCTCAAATCATCTCGAAGACAGAAGGAATCATATTAGATGCCAGTGACGTGTTGATCATTGTTGTGGTACATGGTGCAAGGTTCCTGCCAAATGCCTGGAGAAATGTGGATGGTACCGGATCCAGTGGGCAGGTCATCAGATAATTTGTGGTCATTAGTATCACCATTTCATCAAGAAGCGCTGAGAAAGATTCCATTTTCAAGTTTGTTGTGATTATCTGCATAACAGAAAGAATGGAAGTGATGTTAAGAAGCAGTGGAAGGGAAAAGACACAGAAAAGTGAGCACAATTGTAATATTGAGTTACTGCAAGGTTATATTTGGTAGAGTTCTTAGTGATATTTATTTGTTTCTTATATTATACAGTATGTTTAAAACTACATACTGTATATTTATGAAGATGGTAGTGTTGATAATACATAATTTCATACAATCATTTTTTCCAAGTTGTGTACGTTCCTTTTAACACAGTGCATTTATTTGTATTGAATAATGTTTTATGCAGATTTTTCTATAACTTTAGTAAACTGTTCAAACTACTGTATCTTGAGTGGGGCAGCATGGTGGCGCAATAGGTTAGGTCTCACAGCTCCAGAGATCCCTGGTCCGATTCCCAGTCCAGACTCCCCCTGTGTGGAGTTTTTCTTTTCGGGTTGTGCATAAGACAAATGACGGTTACTATATGTGAGCAAATGGGGAAAAACTCAGTTACATCAAACTTGTGTATATGCTGTGGTGGTGAAACCCAGAGGCAGTAGGGCTTCAGCATGGCAAATATATAACAAAAATTAGAAAAGGCAGAAATGGCATAGATATGCAAAACATTTAAATAGAACCAGACAGAGTGAAGTGGGACACCTCTGACATTTCAAAAATGTCGATGGTATAAAAACTTATATTCTTAAATCTATGATATGAACTTCCAGCTTGATTGATAGGCAAAATTGAAAGGTTATGAGTTCAAATCCTGGCTTCACCAAACTGCTGCTACTCTTGAGACTTTGAGCAAGGCCCTTAACATTCACAAGCTCAATTAATTATTAGTTGCTCTTGATAAGGGTGTCTGCTAAATGCTGTATATGTAATGGATTGTTTTTTTTTCTTTCTCGTATAACATCTCATTGCGATCTCACTGCAGTGACTGCAGCCATGGTGCAAATTGTCTATCATATTAGGACCTGCCCTTCAGTGCTCTTATTTTAGACATAGAACCTTTTACAATGACTTTTAGATTTTCTCAAATTGTTAAGTAGAAACACAAGCCTCTGGTAACATTTTAGTAAAATAGATTACAGCTGTGTGTGTGTCACGGTTCACCCCAGAACCCTGCTTGCATTTCCTCTCATTTCCGCTGGGGGCGATCTGGACGGCACCGCTCACAGTCATCAGCTGGGTCACGTGGATCCCGCGGGCCTCTCCGGAGCTCTGCCTTGTATCACAAATAGCTGTTGGAGACAGGATATAAGCTTGGCTCAAACATTCGCGCTTTGTGTGGTATTGACTCGGCCGTGTCCAAGCAAGCCGTGCGCACTTTCCATCCGCAGTGAATTACCTGCTAATTTTGCGTTCCATCCGCAGTGGATTACTTGCGTGTTTCGCGTTTCATCCGCAGTGAACTGCCTGCGGTTTTCGACTCCGTCCAAGTTGGACTTTCTCCCACAGTAAGCTTGATTAGATTTAGTCCTGCGCTAGCTACGCCTGAGCATCCTCTGCTCTTTTGTTTTCTGTTCACGTTTACCATGCTACATGTTAGCTTAGCACCACGCTTTGCCTGTGTTTTGATTATTTGATCCTTTGTTAGCTGTGTTTTTCCTCAGTTTGGTGGAATTTCGTGATATGGACATCTTTTGTTATTAAACCTTTATTTACATTTGGAAACCTGGACTCGTCTCCTCCTCCTCGTCTCCTCCTTCCTACACGTGCTCATGACAGTGTGTGTGTGGTGGAGAGGCGTATTATGAACTTTCACACATTTTGTATCTCACTAAAACTTACACAAGTCATATTAAAACCTGATCCTTCGTTTCTCCGCTATCCACAGTGCAGTTAAATATGAGTTATACAAAATAAGAGGTCATTGTGTCTGCTTGCATGTCTACCATATGATCTATGTCCGTATAAGTACTGTTTACTTGCCAAAATGGTGCAAGTTAATTTGATTAGTAAGAATTCTACATTGCCTTCCAGACCGGTGAGGCTCCAAGCTGCAGAGTGTGTCCGGGATGTGCTGGAAAATCTAATTAAGCTTCAGTGGCTCCCTCATCTGTCCCACAAACAGGCTGTGTGAGTGTCCAGCACTGTTCAGCAGCTGACCCTTTGCAACACACACAGACTCATTGTCTATCCATATATTTCTGTATCTGCACTTATTTCAGTGTCTTAAAGGCAGTGTGAAAGGGTGATAATTCATAGGGAGGAAAGGACTCTTACCCCAGCACTTTTACTTAATCCAGAGAGATTCTGTCTCGAAAAGTCTACACACAGCTGCAAAATCAGCTGCATCTCTCCTTTAAGAGAAAACTTTACAGCAATCAGACAGAAAAGTTCATAAACTCTCATCCATATCAACTTCTTGCAAAATTTAGGCTTTAAGAAATGTTGATCTTGTAGGAGAGATACCAGAACTTTTCATTGACTTTACATGAAAAAAGCTTTGAGTTGTGTAAAATGTGCTGCTGTTTATGTCCTTGTGCATGCATGTGTAGGCCGAGCCTGCCACAGTGGCCAACAAATGTTAAATCTATTCTGTTGAGGCCAAAGCAGTTAATAGACCAAAGACACACATTTTAATGTTGCAATATACAGTGGAGCAAACAAGTACTTAGTCAGCCACTGATTGTGCAAGTTCTCCTACTTAGAAAGATGAGAGAGATCTGTACTTTTCATCATAGGTACACTTCAATATGAGAGACAAACTGATAAAAAAAAATCCGGGAAATCACATTGTTGGATTTTTAAAGAATTTAATTGTAAATCATAATGGAAAATACGTATCTGGCTCTCACAGACCTGTAACTTCTTCTTTAGGAAGTTCTTCTGTCCTCCACTCTTTACCTGTATTAATGGCACCTGTTTGCCTTTGTTATCTGTCTAAAAGACACCTGTCCACAGCCTCAAACAGTCAGACTCTAAACTCAACCATGGCCAAGACCAAAGAGCTGTCGAAAGACACCAGGAAGTAAATTGTAGACCTGCACCAGGCTGGGAAGAGTGAATCTACAATAGGCAAGCAGGTTGGTGTGAATAAATCAACTGTGGGAGCAATTGTAAGAAAATGCATGACATACAAGACCATTGATAATCTCCCTCGATCTGGGGCCGTACGCAAGATCTCATTACGTGGGGTCAAAATGATCATGAGAATGGTGAGCAAAAATCCCAGAACTACACGGAGGGACCTGATGAATGACCTGCAGAGAGCTGGGACCAAAGTAAAAAGGCTACTATCAGAAACACAGAGGGACCGAGAGGGACTCAGATCCTGCAGTGCCAGGTGTGACCCTGTGTTTAATCCAGTACATGTCCAGACCTGTCTGAAGTTTGCCAGAGAGCATATGGATGATCCAGAAGAGGACTGGGAGAATATCATGTGGTCAGATAGAACTTTTTGGTAAAAACTCAACTCATCGTGTTTGGAGGAAGAAGATTGCTGAGTTGCATCCCAGAACACCATACCTACTGTGAAGCATTGGGGTGGAAACATCATGCTTTGGGGCTGTTTTTCTGCAAATTGGATAAAAAGATTGATCCGTGTTAAAGGAAGAATGAACGGGTCCATGCATCGTGAGATTTTAGGCCAAAACCTCCTTCCATCAGTGAGAGCATTGAAGATGGAATGTGGCTGGGTCTTCCAGCATGACAATGATCCCAAACACACCACTCGGGCAACAAAGGATTGGCTCCGTAAAAAGCTTTTTAAGGTCCTGGAGTGGCCTAGCCAGTCTCCAGACCTCAACCTCATAGAAAATTTGTGGAGGGAGTTGAAAGTCCGTGTTGCCCAGCGACAGCCCCAAAACATCACTGCTCTAGAGGAGATCTGAATGGAGGAATGGGCCAAAATACCAGCAACAGTGTATGCAAACCTGGTGAAGACTTACAGGAAATGTTTGACCTCGCTAACAAAGATTATGTTACAAACGTATTGAGTTGAACTTTTGTTATTGGACCAAATACTTATTTTCCACCATGATTTACAATTAAATTCTTTAAAAATCCAACAATGTGATATCCTGGATTTTTTTTCTCTCTGAGTCTCTCATAGTTGAAGTCTACCCATGATGAAAATTACAGACCTCTCCCATCTTTTCTAAGTAGGAGAACTTTCACGGTCAGTGGCTGACTAAATATTTTTTTGCCCCACTATATATATATATATATATATATATAGAACTGGGTTGGACCCAATTATGCCTTAATTTTTTGCCTCTACTGGATTGAGATCTGATGTCTGTGGATGCCATTTGAGTACACTGTAATATTCAAGAAACCAGTTTGAGATCTGAGGTTCGTGACATGGGTACATGGGTAATCATAAGGAAATGGATGGTCAGCAACAATACTCAGGTATGCTGTAACATTTAAATGAAAAATTGGTAATAAGGGTGCCAAGAAAAGATCCCACACACCATTAAACCTCCACCAGCAGCCTGAACTGATGCTACAAAAACATGGTGGCATGGATCCATAGTTTCATGATGTTTCTACCAAATTCTGACCCCGCCATCCAAATGCCGTGGCAGAATTGGAAACTTATCAGACAAGGAAATGTTTTTCCAATCGTCTATTGTCCAATTAAACCCCACAGGCACTGTACCATTCAAGAAGGAAACTCAAATTAAGTCCCAAGGTTGACTCTACACCAGCCTGAAAAGTACTTATAACAAAGTACTTGAGTAAGTAAAGGAGTAAAAGCTGGTGGCATCAAGTACTGAAGTATCAACATTCACCATCAAAAGTCCTACATGGCTTTAGCCTGACAGGGTGTCAAACAAGGAACACACACCTACTGCAAGCGCAGCATAAAGAAGCCATGCTGAAATTTTCAGGCAATCTTCTGCACTTCAGAAAATGGATGATGTCATGATGAAGAAGGATTATATAGAGTCAATGCTTTAAGGCATCAGTATAAAAACACAATACTAATCGTAAAAAAAACATAGCAGGACAGTCATCCTAAACATTCCTCCACTATTGAGACAAAATTGTTTAAAGACAAAGTGAAAGTATTGTACTATCTCAAAACCTGACATGAATCCATTCAATTGTGGACTGAAATAAGAACGCAAGTCGGAACACCAGAAGAAGAAGCTAGGGCCCTAGGACTGAGTGCTTACAGCTGCCTCAGGCTGTATATAAGCAGGGTTCTAGCTCTAGAACGGCGCAAGGATTTGTATTGGACTGTGACAATGTTTGGCATGAAGTCAAGTCAAGTCAAGTCAGATCTATTTATATAGCGCTTTTTACAATGGAGCATTGTCTCAAAGCAACTTTACAAGTTTAGATTATCTCCTAATAACTACGTCCAATCCCAAATTGAGCAAGCCTAGGGCGACAGAGGCAAGGAAAAACTCCCTGAGTGTTATAGGAAGAACCTTGGGAGGACCAAGACTCAAAAAGGGACCTAACCTCCTTGGGTGGCGTAGATGATAAATCTAAGAGCGAAAACTAAAGTCATGGAGTCAAAGTTCGAATAAAATGTGAAGTATGCACATGGGCATTAAGTGGCCCCGGGTATGGTGGGGCTGGAGCTGAGGACGGAATCAGCTTGAGTGGAGCTGCAGCAGATGAACATCATGTGTGGGGCTGGAACCGGCACCGGAACACAGCTTGGAGAGAAAACAGAAAATGCAATTAGTTATTGATTAAGAGCACAGTGTCTATTGAAAATCACTGATGCCATGTCAATCACTGATGCCATGTGTAGTATGAGACCCCAGCAGCATTAGCTATAGCAGCATAGCTAGAAAGAGGAGAACTGGTAGGAAAAACACAGCCAAGAGGGGATCACATGAGACATTGCCAACCCCACGGGAGGCAGAAGACAGCAACCCAATGTCTCTGATCACCATAAGACTCTTTGACTATGAACCCCTAGCTCTGCCCTTATTCTAAGGCAAGGACGCACGAGTCAAGGTCACAAGGACCGAAGCCCAGTTCAGCCAGACCGCCCACTTGACACTCCCTGCTAGCGGACAAGGCAGGCAGGCCAGACATGACTCCAGACTCCGGCCCCAGTGACCCAAGCCATGCATCCTGGTCTAAATCTAGTCAAAAGCCTGTGTAAATAGGTATGTCTTTAGCCTAGACTTAAAACTTTGGAGAGTGTCTGAAATCTCGAATGAAAGTGGGAAAGTTTATTCCATAGTTGGGGGGGGCCATGTATGAGAAAGCCTTTCCCCCGGCTGTGACTTTTTTAATTCTAGGAAAAAAAACTAAAAGAAGTCCTGCACCCTGCGAACGAAGTAGAGTTGGATTGTAAAACTCTAAGAGTTCACTCAGATAATGTGGGGCCAGGCCATGTAGAGCTTTATAAGTTATAAGAAGTATTTTGTAAAGTATTTTGCATGAAGCGCCGCCCAGTTCTGTACCTGAACGAGAAGTGACTTTCAGCATGTCATCACGGACATTTGCGTCGACCCCTTCGCAACGGACATTAGCGCCGAGGGCGTCCATTCCTTTGTCAGTGCTGAGGGCGTCCGTTCCTGTTCCTGCGCTGAGGGTGTCCATTCCTGTGCCTGCTCCGAGGGCGTCCGTTCCCGTACTTGCACCAAGGGCGTCCGTTCCTGTGCCTGCGCCAAGGCTGTCTGTGCGGTAGACCTTGCCAGCGGTCGCCTGCTCCCCAGAGGCCTTGTCAGAGGCCATATGTTCCAGTGGGGCCTTGCCAGGGGCCGTTTGTCCCCGAGAGGCCTTGCCAGTAGTCGCCTGCTCCCGAGAGGCCTTGCCAGAGGCCGCATGTTCCAGTGAGGCCTGCCAAGAGACCGTGGGGCCAATGTTTCCGTGGGGCCAGCCAGGAGGCCCCTTGTTCCCGTGAGACTCTCCCGGTGGTGGTCCAGGCTACATCTGTACCCACATTGGTACCCAGGAGGTGCCCGGAGAAGGAAACCCCAGACACGGTGGTGCACCTCAGAGGAGGAGGGCGTTAAAAGGAGCCCTAGCTCCAACTTGGGCTCTGTGGGGGGGTGGGGGGTGGGGGGTCGAGTATGTCATGGGTCTCCCCAGACCTCCACATGTTATGCCCCTTCGCACTGCTATGGGCAATTTGGACCACATTGTTCACACCAGAAGAAAAAGCTAGGACCTTAGAACTGACTTCTTACAGCTGCCTCAGTCTGAATATAAGCAGGGCCCTAGCTCTAGAATGGCGCAGGGATTTGTATTTGACTGTGACAATGTTTTGGACAATGCGCTGCCCAGTTCCATACCTGAACGAGAAGTGACTTTCAGCATTTTATCACGGACATCTGCTCTGGCCCCTGCACCACAGACATTATAGCCGAGGGCATCTGTTTCTGTGTCAGCGCCAAGGGCCTCTGCTCCTGTGCCAGCACCGAGGGCGTCCGTTCCTGTGCCTGCGCCGAGGGTGTCCGTTCCTGTGCCTGCACCGAGGGCATCCGTTCCTGTACTTGCACCAAGGGCGTTCGTTCCTGTGCCTACGCTAAGGCCGTCTGTGCGGGAGGCCTTGCCAGAGGTCGCCTGCTCCCCAGAGGTCTTGCTAGAGGCCGTATTTTCCAGTGGGGCCTAGCCAGGGGCCGTTTGTCCCCGAGAGGCCTTGCCAGAGGCCGCATGTTCCAGTGAGGCCTGCCAAGAGACCGTGGGGTCAATGTTCCCGTGGAGCCAGCCAGGAGGCCCCTTGTTCCCGTGAGACTCTCTCGGTGGTGGTCCAGTCTACATCTGGACCCACATTGGTACCCAGGAGGCACCCGGAGAGGAAACCCCAGCACGGTCATGCACCACGGAGGAGGGGGGTGTTAAAATGAGCCCTAGCTCTGACTCGGGCTTCGTGGGGGGTTGGGGAGTATGTCATGGGTTCCCCCAGACCTCTACATGTTATGCCCCTCCTTGCTGCTAGGGCCAATTTGGACCACATTGTTTGCACCAGAAGAAAAAGCTAAAGCCCTAGAACTGACTTCTTACAGCTGCCACAGTCTGTATATAAGCAGGGCCCTAGCTCTAGAATGGTGTGGGGATATGTATTTGACTGTGACGTTTTGCACGATGCGCCGCCCAGTTTCGTTCACGAACGAGAAGTGACTTTCAGCATTTTATCACAGACATTTGCGCTGACCCCTGCGCCACAGACATTATAGCCGAGGGCATCTGTTTCTGTGCCAACGTCAAGGGCATCCGTTCCTGTGCCAGCGGCAAGAGCATCCATTCCTGTGCCTGCGCCAAGAGTGTCCGTGCGGGTGCCTGCTCCTGAGAGGCCTTGCCAGTGGCTGCATGTTCCAGTGAGGCCTGCCAAGAAACCGTATGTTCGCATGGGGCCAACCAGGAGGCCCCTTGTTCCCATGAGACTCTCCCGGTGGTGGTCCAGTCCACATCTGTACCCCCATTGGTACCAATGAGGTGCCCGGAGAGGAAACCCCCAGACACAATTGTGCGCCCGGAGGAGGGGGGCATTAAAAAGAGCCCTAGCTCTGACTCAGGCTCCATGGGGGTGGGATGGGGTATGTCACGTGTCCCCCCCAGACCTCCACGTTATGCCCCTCCTTGCCGCTAGGGCCAATTTGGACCTAATCATTCGTTGTGCTCCGTCGAACAGCGGAGAAGAACATCAGAAGAAGAAGCTAGGGCCCTAGGACTGAGAGCTTACATCTGCTTCAGGTTGCATATAAGCAGGGCTCTAGAACAGCGTGGAGATTTGTATTTGACTGTGACAATGTTTTGTGGTAAAGACCCGCTTCTGTTATAATCTACGATAATCTACGTTTGCAGTAAAGACCTCTTCTGATTGCTCAGTTTTGCAGCATTAGCTGCTTCTGTGGATTCGTTCCCTGTTTCCATTTTCTGTGAATTCTTCGGACTTCTCGTCAAGTCGGTTGGTATATGTCACGACGCTATTCCGCTTATGTTTCCTGCATTGTGGTAAGCCCATTTATGTGTTTAGGTTTGCGGAAGCCCGCGTTTGTATGCCGAGTGACGGTAAGCCCGCCCCGGTTAACTTTGGTCTGTCATTTATTTGTTGTTGTTGGTTGTACCATTTCCGTGTTCCACGTTTCGTTCAGGTATTCCCGTTTATGTTCGCATGTGGTCACATTGTGTTTAATAAAGCATGGTTATTTACTTTGAACCTGCACCCGTCTCCTATATTCCCATAAGGCCACATCGTTACAGTACCTAGACACAATTGACAAACATTCTGACAACATAATCCTGTCACAGATTTTAACCACATTTTTCCGAACCAAACCTTACCAGTGAAATAAGATTATTATAAACTCTCTAAATGATTACACAAAAAGCATTATTACATAAATTAAAATTAAATTATTAGTTCTTCTCTGAGGCCTAGAAGGCCCCAAGGGTTCCTTTCTTAGCATGATTTGTGTAGATTTGCTCTCAGGTCACTCCAATCTACTCTCTTTTACACTCATACACAAGCATGTGACGAGGTTCATTACCAATGGCTCCCAGGAATGACCTCATTTCAGCTCCTTCACACTTTGAGGACGCCACTTTGTTCAATTGCCCTACATGGGAACTTTCAGTAATGGGGCCAGTTGATTATATTACTTTGGTTATTGTACTTAATGCCCAAAACAGAAGATAAATTTAAAAATCTAGGCCAAGTAATCGTGCTCAGATTTTTTCCCTTCCTTATCTTTATCTATTTCTTCTCTTATGCCCTTTTTCTACTCTCTGTGGTATCAAAGTAAATCACTTCATTTGACCACTGACACACTTCTCTCCCTCTGTCTCTCTCTCTGAGCTGGGGGTGGGGGAACCTCTGTGTGAGCAATTGTTTTTTAACCCCGTTATTTTCAGCAGGCACAGCTGCAACTCGGTGTGAGTGAGAGAGAGTGAGAGTGAGAGAGAGAATAACCCGAGGGTCGCGTTCACTGGCCTTAAATTACATTTCTCAACAGGACGGAAGCAGAAGTTGTACTGAATGACTGTTTCACTTCAGATTTGTGCTGGGTGCTGATGTGGCTCAGAGCTTCATGCTGCCAGTGTATGTTAGCAGCAGTGTGAGTGGCTGCACAGAGCTGCAGGCCACAGGTAAATCACATCCACACACAACCTCACTCATAGCTGTTTACACACAAGCCATTTGTTTAGGTCATCATAGTTTCATGGCTACTGTAGGTGCAACTGTTTTGTTCCTCTCTCTTCTCAGTGTTATCTTTATGACTATGAAACATTTCCTGTTGTAGGTAATGGTAACAATCTGTAATGTCTTTCTAATATGGACAAACCTTTCTTACAGCTTGAGTTTAACTTGTGAATTATCCAAATATGAAGTGCTTCCAAAACAATCACTGAAAGTTGTAGACAGCTAAAAATTGCAGTGCACAACTGTATGTCATGTGACAGGTTTTGTTATGTGACAGGTTTTGCATCATGTTAATTACTGGTAACAACATAACAAACCAGTTGTTAAAGATGGATGATGGCAATACACCCGGACTGAGACCACAGCAATCCAACACAGGTCACACACATACAAGTACACTTAAGAAACACCAGTTGACCTAACACATGTCTTTGAAATCCAGAGGAAACCAACGCACAGACATGGAGAACATACAAACTCCACATAGGCAGAGTACAGGTGGGGAAATCAAACCAGCTCTCAGGAGCTGTGAGCTGACATCACTAACCACTCAGTGAGATCAGAGCCATCTTATATACAGAGTCTGTCCTGAAGTGAACTTGTTTTAAACCTGACTTTAAGCCTTTTTCTCTCATCTCCACTTCTTTTCTCTCTTCTGTCTTTGAACTATTCTCCCAAAGTCCCAGTCTGGCTTTCATTGGAGGAGCTTAATGCTTGTGGCTGAAAAGTTGCTTTTTTAAAAGTCATCTGTGCCATCACTCTTTGCTTTTCCTGAGCGGCAGTCTGGTTAGTGCAGGAGAAATCAGACACAGTCCTGTTTACCTAAGCAGGGTGAGAAGTCTCTCCATTAGCTGCAGCCATGCATGTGCCATCCTGTGATTTTAGGATCACTGACCACAAGCACTGACTTCTCATGTAACATGAGTCAGTGGGTTTTGCTTAATTGATTTTCCTTGGCAGAGTATCACACTGCTGCCCGGCCCATATCAACTTTGCCTTGCCTACTACGTAGAGCTGCTAGTGAAAAGGGAAAGCACACTTTTGGTATGACTTTTAGTTTCAGAGTAGTTTACATATTTCTACACATGTCATGGATTTAGCCTGACCAGAGCCAACATCAGTATGGTCAAAGTTTTCTGAATGTCTCTCTCACTTTCTTTCTCTGGCCTTCTTTGTGTTTGATATGAATGGCTCATAGCTCAAAGCCATACCATATAAGAAATCAGGCTATGAAGAGGAGAGTACTTTGGCTAAACTGGCAGAAAGATCACAGTCTGGAAGACCAATCTGCACATATTCCCTAATAAGTAATTAATCTGAAGAGCCTGCATGAAGGAGGGCCTAGGGGTTCACCCCACTGTTTGCAATGCTGCATTCCCAGTGTCTATTTCTGTATGAGCACAATCTGAGTGCATTTTAGTTCCCCAAAACAGGTCAAGTCATTTCATATTGAATTTGGCACCCAGTCATTATCATTAATTGGCCAGTAAAGGTTTGGGAAAGGTTTTAACTCTCTGTGCATGGATAAACATATACTCCCTGGACAAAAAATTAGTCACATTGCATGTTTAAGGAGGTAGTAACTTCATGTTCCTGCAAATGGCATTGCACAAAAATGATTGGGCTACCTGTGGGGTGGTACAGTGCAGTGAATGACCCATTAGATGTGTGGAAAATGGGTCACACATCAGATATTAATGATTGGAAATAAGGAATGATTCCATTTGGGTGTGCCAAGGGCCATAGTGTGAAGCAAGTATCTGAATTTGAAGTGTAGAGTCATACAGGTGTAACAGTATACCAGTAATTCTCATCAGAATTTGTGGAGGTATTACTTATTATTACTTATTATTATTATTATTATTATTATTATTATTATTATTATTATTATTAGGGATATTTCAGTCACATGTGGCAACTTTTTAGTCGGTGAGAATATTAGATGCAGATATACATTTCCTAAAACTGCACTTTACTAAATAGTATGGCAAATTAGAACATCAGTATTTAGTACTTACAGTATTAGGTTTGGGCTGCAGTGGTTAGTGCTGTCACCAGGTTCAAGTCCTGTCCCAGCTGTTGCCTGTGTGGAGTTTGCATGTCATGCCCATTTCTGGGTGGGTTTCCAACAAGCACTCTGGTTTCCTTCTACATTCCAAAGACATGCAGTAGGTCAACACTGGGTATGTTTGTGTGTGTGTGTCTGTGCGCGTGTGTGTGCATGCCCTGTGATTAACCACTGCCCTGTCTAGGACTGGGCTAGGCCCTGAAGGCCACCCTGCCCTGCAACCATGACTAAGCAGGTATGGAAAGTGAACTAATGAGTGAGTGAGTATGAGGTTTGGGACAGAGCCTTCATGATTGAAGACCAAAGGTCCAAAAGGGTGCTTGAAGCAATATCAAATCTTTGTTAATGTCATGTGGGGGCTACACTGATCTCCTTGCCCTACCACAGACCCAGTATCTTAGACCCAGAAGAACACTGGCATGATGGTTTAAGCCCCTGGATAGGCAGGAAACTAACACAGATCAACAGAATGCAGCTAAAGTTATCCCTGACCCGTGACACTTCCGAGGGATTCGGCCATCAGACAAGCAAACAAAACCAGAGACACAGTGGAACAAAGAGATGAGCTGTGAAACCTGTGCAGTGGAACAAAGATGTGAACCAGTGGAACAGGGCAGGCCCTTAAGTAAGGCAATGCCTAGCACCCTACAGAACCATAGCACAACATGACTGACAAACAAACCTAACCTTGCCAGAGGTGGGACACAAACCACAGTGACTCAGTTGGTAAAGCTAGGATTCCCAATGCTGATCCCAATGCTGCCTGTTTGATTACTGACTCCTTGTCGGTGGTGTTCCAGTGCACTCGATTCATCTACATATGCGTTTCAAACTTTTTAGTTTCCTTAGGGTCCAGGGGGATGGGTATGTGATAGTGCAAGCAGACAACTCCATGACAATTACATTTATTGAAAATTAGATAACCCTAACCCTTTTTTTATTTAGTTTGCAAGGAGACAAAGAAGCTATGGTATTTTCTGAACAGGAGAACAGCGTTTGTAAATATGACAAAATTTTATTTTTTACCACACACATTTAGTGTATCAAAATGTGTTTTTCAGGTCAGAGGCACAGAGCTGATAAATTGTTCTTTGTTTGATAACTTTGATCAGCTACATTTATTTTTATTTTTTGTCAACAATACTGAATTGGTGCAGTTCACAAAGAAAATTTTTTTTTTTGTCAGAATGGAATTGTTCATTCATTCGTTTTCATGTCTGCTTAATCCCGGTCAGGGTTGCAGGAAAGCCAGTGCCTAGCTGAAGGAACGAGAGGGAGGATCAACCATAGACAGGGCGCCAACCGACCATAAGGTACATACATTCACACACTCATACACACACACTAACGGCACTTTCGAAACACCAATTAACCTAACTCGTATATCTTTGAAATCTGGGAGGAAACCAGAGTACTTACACATGGATACACTGAGGACATATAAACTCCACTCAGGCAGAGTCTGTTCTCAGGATCAAACTGGTGACACTGGAGCTGTGAGGAGACCACACTAATCACTGCGCCACCATGCCAGAATGGAATTGTATCACACAATATTTAAAACAGCGTAGGTAGACAGTAATCACCAGCAACAAAGGTTGGTAGTAATTTGGTAACCTATTAATAGGAAGTTTTATTGGTACATTAGGTCATATCAAGCTTTTTCAATGTTAAGGGTACCAGAATGTCTGCTACCTGTATCTTTGCATAATGGACAAATAAAAAACTTCTGATTTCTATTTAAAGCATGGACACCCCAGGCATTTTGAAGATCAATATAGTAGGCTCTCTGAAGAGCTTCTGAAGAAGCATGGCCCAGACATCCGTGTGCTGATCTACTCTATACTACAAAGCCCACTATATGAACCTTAAGAACACAGCACATAACTGATAAAGGTTTAGAAACCTACATGCCACCTTGCCAAGAGCAATGGTACTGGTATGGCACTACATTTACACTAGACTTCATTTAATCATTTAGTACACGCCCTAATCAGAGTGACTTACAGTACATCTGATACTATTTTACAGACTGCAATCCAAGCAATTGTGCTTAAGGGCCCAACAGTGACAGTGCTGGGGCTTGAACCTGGATCTTCTGGTCTCTAGTCTAGTACCTTACCTGCTCCACCATCACAGTCCAGTGTGGCAATAATGTGTTCTGCTGATAGACGCTTATTGGAAGCTTAAGTTGTACTCACACTATGCATGGTTGCCTTGTACTGTGCCAGAGCATGACTGTCTCTCTCCCCACTGCCCCTCTGGCCTGTGCTCACATCGTACTTAAATATTCAGGGTGTGAGCATGCTTACGTCATTACGATGCTAGTTTCTGTGGTGGTGTAAAGTCACACTTGCACACCACAATGGATTTCAGGGTTGTACTTGCTGTGTGGCAAGTTTGTGTGGGTTTTGGATGAGCTGACACATAGCCCGCTCTTACACCTTCAGCATTCAGCAATTTTTGGCTACTCAGAGGTGACAGTGGAAAGGAGAAACTTTCTGAGACATACAAGAGGATCCAGGCTCAGCAGGTGGCCCAGTGTGTGTGTGTGTGTGTGTGTGTGTGTGTGTGTGTGTGTGTGTGTGTGTAGTTTATGTATCAGTTTAAGTTATGTGTGGGCCAAATATCCCAGCAAAGATAGAAAGTTCTGACATTTTTACTTTGTGCTGACATAATGTTGGTCCTCACAAAGAAAGCTTCTTTTTTTTTTAGAACAACTGCAACTTTGCTTTGAAAAGATAAATTGGCTACAAGATCTTAGGTTACTAAGGTTAGGGTTAGGCTTGAATTGAATGACTATTGCAAATGTTTGGTGCTGGAATCTGGTCCACTAATGTATTTCTAGTATAATAATAAAAAAGAAAACCTCACACAATCTGAACATGCACTCAAGATCTGGAGACAGACAAACTTATGTTACCTCTTGCTGCATTCCTACCCCAAAAGCTATTGGATTGGTTTCTTAAATAAGAGAAATCAGTCTTTCTTCAAAGAGAAATCTGACAGAAGAGAAATAAAATAGATGAATCCTACTGTGTCATGACTATTCATGTCACTATTCTACCAATGAGATGCTCTACATGGATTATAGTTCCATCTGAGACTGAGATAGAGGCAAAACTGGCACTTTTCTACAAAGTTCAGCACTTCAGGTCAGCTCGTCTCTTTTTAGCCACCATCACTCCATGCTGCTGCACCCATGGCCATGTGGAAAGATATAAAATCTGCTGAATCTCATTAAATATAGCAGTCACTCTTGGGTTGCATAAGTTTATCTTGTTTTTTTTTATTTTTTTTTTTTTATCACATGCAGGTGACTGGATTGGAAATGGCAGTGCCCAGTGACCTGCATGGCTTGATGTGGTGAGGTGATTCTCACTGTGGGGCTAAAGTTACAACCCCAACAGCCCTAAAGCCTTGCAGCATGTGTGCTCTGCCACATGTTAAAGCTAGCCTCGGATTTGTGCGGGCTTACTGTAAGAAGGTGTCGAAAAGCAATGAATGTGGTTGATTAAATGAGTGGTTACAGCCTGGAAAGTTGAGTACCTCCTACTGCATGGAAAACATGCAAACACGTTTCAGCTGAAAAGCCGAGTCATTACAGAGTGACTGTTTAATGTTTTGAGTCAAAACATTTAGCAGTGATTTTTAAATGCCCAAGCTCTTTAAATAAGTGATAAAAATGACTTAATACTGAGATTTAAAGTGCAAAGCAAATTCACAAAAATCAAACTCAACAACAAATAAAAAAACACAATGCAAATATCGTATTTACATTTAGTCATGTGGTATACGCTCGTATCCAGAGAATCTTACAAAACATGTAAACACTCGAAGGGCCATGATACAAGTACTTGATGATCTGAGAGCATTCATTGCAATTCAGAGCAGAAAATAATGCTACACAGAGACTAACGAGCAAGTTCTAGGTTTGAGGCTAAAGGCACATATAACAGATACTAAGTACACTAAGTATACTAAGTTCTGCAACAGAAAGTCCGAAGAGTGATCTCAGTAAAGTGACATAGAAAAGTTTGGTCATTTAGAAACCAAGCAGACCGCTGCATTCTGAACACTCTTCTAGATGAGCAACAGGACATGAGGGCAGCAAGCAAAATATTGCAGTATTCAAGAAAAAAAATTTGGTTGTCCAAAATCACACCAATGTTATTTGCCATGTGAGCCAGATGAACAGTGGCACCCTCTGTGTGGATTGCGAGGTCCAGTGTTGGGGAGTTCTTTGCTGGAAGATAGATCAGTTCTGTCTTCCAGATTATGCTGTTTTGCCATCCTGGAAGAGATATCAGAGAGGCAGTCAGATACATGTTTTGACACTTCGGAAGTGGATGGAGGAAATGAAAAGTTAAGTTGAGTATCGTTGCATAGCAGTGATATGAGAGGCCATGAGATCTAATCACTGAGCCCAGTGATTTTCTGTATAGTGAAAACAGGACTGGACCAAGGACCAGAGGTGTGCAGTCAGGAGAGGCAATAAATGATATCCAGTAAAAAAAATAAATGCAATGACTTGTGAAATTATAATTATTTAAAACAAATGTTTTTTTGTTTTTTTTCTCACACACATTTACATTTATTCATTTATTTAATGTAGCTATCAGTTTCAGTGGCCATGTTCAGAGACACACACAAGGTTATCTCAAGACAAGTCATTCATACACTCAAGTCAATGCCAATTTAGTGTGGTCAATTAACCTAACATGCATGTCTTTGGACTGTGGGAGGAAACCAGAGTACCCAAAGTAAACCCACGTGGACACGGGGAGGACATGCAGACTCCACACAGAAAGGACCCAGGCCACTCCACCCTGGGGTTGAACCCAGGACCTTCTTGCAGCAATGCTACCCACCAAGCCACCGAGCCACCCTTTCTCACTCACAAGCGTGTGCATCTATTTGTGTGAATATCACCAATATGCTGTTTGTAGACTACTTATTTGCATGTAATCACCTTCCATAGTATACATAAATTATTTCCCATATATGTTAAAGATATTTAGGCATGTTGCTATAAAACCGCAATGAATAAATTGCCATGAGAGGCAGCCAATACCTCTGCTGCAAGAATGAGGGTGTGTGAGAACCCGAGTACTGATGGTCCTAACATTGTTGAATGAGTGAATATCTGAACTTTATTAATGACAAGGGCCGTCACGGCAACAGATGCAAGTGAGAGTTGTTCGAAAACTTAATGGGTTCTTCCTTGGTCCATCCCACATCTTTCCACCAAGTGATAATGAAAATTAGGCTCAGATCCTATACACAGACTGCACCCAAAACATAAAATAGGGGAATAAAACGTGACTCAAATAGGCTCTGTGTGTTTGTTAAGAATGCAGTATTAAAAAGGAAAAAAAACATTGTCTAATCAAATCAAGCTATTGAATTTAATCATTTAATCTTTTTGAGGTTCATATATGTGTAAATCTGGCTCTGTCTGCCCAGTGCCTCGCCCACTCTTGATCTCACTGCAAGTCACTGCCAAGGACTGATCCCTACAGGATCTACAGGAACTCCTGTAGTAAACCTGTGAGGTGATCAAAGTGAACTTCGCCATGCTACCTGGTAGGATCGATCTTAATTCTCTATAGGTGTGATCAATCGATGGTATGTGGAGAACCAGGCAAACACATGCCCTCCAATGCCAGATGTTAGCAAGAGTGCAGATATGAATCTGATTATTTACAGTGTAAAATAAGTACTAATGACATGGCATTTTCCTTGGCTCTATGAAGTTCTTCTGTTACTGTCAGGAGAATAGTTTCTGTAGAATTACCCACTGTGTAACCAGACTGGTTGGTATCAAGGAGGTTGTTTTCTTGAAGAAAGGTGGACAGCTGTCCAACTACAACACATTTGAAGGGTTGTGGACTGGAAAGGAAGGAGACAGACAGAATTGTAGTTGGTCAGCTGGGTCAAGTGATGGGTTCTTCAGTAGAGGTATAAATCGAACCATCTTTCATGGATTTGAGTTGTGTGAGAATGTACAAGTTGATTTTGGAGTGACAGACCGCTGTTTTGGTTGCATTGAAAGCTGAAAAGAAAGAGGCAAGCAGTGCTTGATGCTTAGCCAGGTCTGTTGGTGAGCTGTCTTTCACAGTTGAAAGACACTGAAAGAAAATGGAGACAACTGCAAATCTGGAAACCAACTGCAAATTCAGAAACATAACAACAAATTTGAAAACGCAACAAATAATTAGAAAATACAACAGCAAATGAGAAAACACAATAATATTAATTTTTATTTTTAGAATTATTTGCTCCTATCATTAAAGTCATCCTTAATTTATTTTCACCAGACTAACAAGTTTAAGAAATTTAATGTGTTTCGTTACAGACCACCAAGATAATTTCACAACCCTAACACAACCTGTTACTGACATAATGGATACCCTGTCCCAATTCTTAATGTGCATCAAAGTTTATTTAGATATAAGATAGATGTCTGCAGCTTATGCTTGGTCTGAAATACCTTAAACTTATTTTGGAGACATATCTTCATCTGTGTATTGTACCCTGAAATGCATTTGACAAAGGAGAAGACAAAAAGGGAGTATAATTTTGGCAATATTATTCTAACACCTGCTGAAATTATACTCCCCTTTTATCTTCCCCTCTCTTCCCCTCTCCTCCTGTATGCAGTCAAATATCGTGTTTTTTAATGAAACGCATTACATTTCCTAAGTGTCCCATTAGTCTGTGGTGGGATTTGCACTACTGGTGTATTTTCTGTGTAAATAAATTAAGGACGATTAATTATTTGTGATGAGAACAACAAAACATGCTGTTAATGTGCAGTTTAGAAATGTCTACATGCTCGAATGGTGACTGGGAGTGGGGGTGTTGGTGGTCTTGGTGTAGATTATACTGGGGGCGTCATAATTCAGCGTAACACCAGCTTATTTTATGGA
Organism: Ancistrus triradiatus; assembly: GCA_025084515.1. Taxonomy (NCBI): domain Eukaryota; kingdom Metazoa; phylum Chordata; class Actinopteri; order Siluriformes; family Loricariidae; genus Ancistrus; species Ancistrus triradiatus. The sequence goes on along the minus strand of JAJAGP010000579.1, from coordinate 313,102 downwards.
TTGTTTTAGAGTTTGCATAACCGTATTCATGTTATGTAAATTTCATCATTCAGTCACTTTCTTAAACATTCTGAATTTCTTAATCCTGATCAGGGTCACGGGAAAAGCCAGTGCCTAGCTGGCAGTACAGAGCGCAATCCAGGGAGAACCCTACACAAGGCGTCAATCCATATTAGGGCAAACGTGCACTCACACACACAAACAGACACTCATACACTAGGGGCACTCCACACAGAATGGACCTCCACCTAGGATTGAACCCAGGAACTTCTCACAGCATATTTTGCATTTTTGTGCATATGTGCACAAAAACAGTGCATCAGAAAATGTGTGGGGATCATCCATGCTCATATTCAGCTTCATGGAATAAGAATGAAGCCAATCAGTAATCCAGCAGGTGTGCATTATGAAGTCTATACCTTTTGTGGTTCAGTCTTGCTTAATGTTGCCATGTTTTTGTCACGCCGCTGGACTTCAATCCTACATCTACTCAGCTCACCTCCGAGAACGGAACATGCATACCGAGCGTTTTGTTATCATCGGATTCTGGATTCACCGACCATGGATTTTGCCTTTCGTCTTTGGATTGGTATGCCTGTAGGACTGCCTTGGATTGTTTACCAATTGCTCAATCCTTCTACCTGTGACTGAACCTTTTGCTGTTAACCCGCCTACCTCCCAAGTTTTTTCAAATAAACCGGCAGAACACCATTTACCTCCGCAAGCGTCTGTTTTGTTGGATCCTCGTTACAGAATACTTCGCCACATGGAGACGGCAGAGGTAAAGGATCTGCTTGCCGCTATGAGTAGCCAAGCTTCCACTCTCAGTCAACACCAGCAACTTTTTGACTCCTTTGCTCAGTGTGTGGAGGCACTAAAGGTACAACAGGAGGGTCTACAGACGCAGCTCAGCCAAAATACAGAGAGCATGAAGGAGATTGCCGCCTAGCTCCCTTCTCGTCCCGTAGCCACACCCCCACCTCTACCTGCACCACTGCCGGAGGTTTCCAACACCTTTCCGGTGAGTAAGTTCGACAAATTTGATGGTTCCCCAGATCAATGTCAAGGCTTTCTCCTCCATTGCTCCATATATTTCAATAAATCACCTCCTAGTACCGATTTGGCGAAAATGTCATTTGTTATCTCACGTCTCATGGGCAAGGCACTGGAATGGGCCACGGCCACCTGGTCTAAGGCCCAGCTGGGCTCCTACACTGAGTTGCAGGAGGAGTTTAAATCCGTTTTTGATCACCCCAACGAGGGCCATTCGCAGGGTGAATTATTAATGAAGCTCCGTCAGGGAAACTGGTCAGTAGCGGCATACGCTCTGGAATTTCGCACTTTAGCGGCCGGCAGTGGTTGGAACGTGCCGGCCTTGCTCGTAGCTTTCTGCAATGGGCTTCACACAGAGGTTCTCACCGAACTCGCCTGTAGGGAGGGCAGCTTGTCTTGGATGCATCAATATGGCCATAAAAGTAGATCAACTCCAGACAAACTCGAGTCTTATGCTCAACTCAGTCACAGTTCTCTGCACGCAATCCTTGCCTTACTCCAAGTCTTTCATAGGATACCCTGGAACCCATTCAGTGCAACTCTACCCAGCTATCCCCCGAGGAGCGACAACGCAGACTACAGGAAGGTCTCTGTCTGTACTGTGGAGCACCAGTTCACTGTATAAGGGAGTGCAGTGTGCGTCCACCCCGTCCCCATATTCCCAAGCAAGTCCGGGTGAGTACATCCATTGTGGGTTTGGTGGACAAGGCTTTTCGCCTGCCTATTACCATTCACTGTAGTAATGTGACTATGTGTTCTTAGCACTGATCGACTCAGGGGCCGAGGGGAACTTCATGGACATAGAGCTGGTACAGAAGCTGAATATTTCGATTACACGCCTCTCCAAGGAACTCCGGCTTTTGGCAGTTGATGGAGACCCTGTAGGAGTAGGCGTAGTATCAACCATTACAGACCCTCTCGGCATGTTGACCAGTGCCCTGCACAAGGAGAATGTCCAGTTCTTTGTCATCAAATCTCCGACTAATCCTCTAATCCTCAGACTCCCATGGTTACGCAAGCACAACCCTACCATTTCCTGGAGGACCAAAGAAATAACCCACTGGTCTCCTCACTGCCAGAATCACTGTCTTTCCTACCCTGACCTGGCCATTGCATCCACAAGTGTTGAAGTCTCCACCTCCAAAGGATCTGTTCCACTCCCAGTCGAGTATGCCGACCTCAAGGAGGTCTTCAGTCAGAGGAAGGCCTCCACCTTGCCCCCGCATCGCCGCTATGATTGTGCCATTGTACTCAAGGAGGGAGCCACCCTTCCCAGATCCAGGGTCTATCCACTCACTCAGGAGGAAGAGGGGGCCATGGAGGACTATGTGTAGGAGGCGCTGGCTCAGGGATTCATTTGCCCATCCACATCATCCGCGGCCTTGGGGTTCTTCTTTGTCAAAAAGAAGGATGGGTCCCTGAGACCCTGTATCGACTATAGGGTTCTCAACCAGGTAACCTGAGAGTTTCCGTATCCTCTACCTCTGGTTCTCGTAGCCTTGGAACAACTAAGGGGCGCCACAGTTTTCACGAAATTAGATTTGCGCAGTGCCTACAACCTGGTGAGGATTTGGCCAGGGGATGAGTAGAAGACAGCTTTTATCACCACAAAGGGACATTACTAATACCTGGGTATGCCCTTCGGACTCTCCAATGCTCCTTCCATATTCCAATCTCTGATCAATCACATGCTCAGAGACATGCTGTGACAGTTTGTCATCGATTACATAGTTGACATCCTCATCTGCTCCCCAGATCCCATAACCCACGTTTGCTATGTCAGAGCTGTACTCTCCCATCTAATGCCCGACAACCTCTACCTCAAGGGTGAGAAATGCGAATTCCACCGGTCTTCAACCACCTTTTTGGGATACATTATTAGTTCCGGAGGGGTCGCTATGGATGAGACCAAGGTAGAGGCAGTCCTCAATTGGACAAGACCCATGACCATCAAGGGCCTGCAATGCTTTTTAGGCTTTGCCAACTTTTACTGGAGGTTTATACATGACTTTAGCAGTCTGGTGGCCCCGCTTACCTCTCTCCTCAAGGGCAATACGCGGACACTCACCTGGACCCCACAAGCCGAGGAGACATTCCAGACCCTGAAGTCCGCCTTCACAACCGCACCCGTGCTGGCACATCCTGACCCTTCTGAACCTTTTACTGTAGAGGTTGATGCGTCTGCAGTTGGCATAGGAGCTGCACTGTCGCAGCGCACGGGCAACCCGAAGAAACTCCACCCCATTGCCTTCTATTCACACAAGCTCACCCTGGCAGAGAAAAATTATGACATCGAGGATAGGGAACTCCTTGCCATCAAACTGGCGTTTGAAGAGTGGTGCCACTGGCTGGAGGGGGCTCAACACCCATTCCATGTGCTTACAGAGAACAAGAACCTGGAGTACCTCCGGGGTGGCAAATGGTTGAATCCTCGTCACGCCCGCTGGTCCCTGTTTAAATTTACTCTCACCTATCGTCCAGGAACATGCAATACCAAGGCCGACGCCTTGTCACGTGTACACTGCGATGAAAGCATGAAAAGGGAGGACTCTCCTAAACCCATACTGCCCCCCGAACTTGTCCTAGCTCCCATTTGCTGGGAGGTCGACCAGGACATCGACAGCCCAAACCAACCTCCCGATTCCCTCTGGGTGTCCCAATAACCGCAAGTATGTCCCCAGTCCCTTCCGAGACCGCCTTATCACATGGGTCCACTCCTCACTCACCTCAGGACATTTGGGGGAGACCCACACTCTCGCCCCTTGGTATTGGTGGGAGAATATGTACCGTGACGTCTATAGGTTCATCACATCCTGCACCACGTGTGCTTAATGCAAGGTGCCCAAGACTCTGCCCGTCGGTAGACTCATGCCCCTGCCGGTGCCCGATCGCCCATGATCACATATCGCTGCTGACTTCGTCACAGACCTTCCTAGTTCCAGCAATTATATGACCATCCTTACCATTAGTGACTGCTTCTCTCGAGGGGTAAGGTTTATACTTTTTCGGACCCTTCCCAATGCATTTCAGACTGCCGAAGCGCTCTTTCAGCAGGTATTCCGTATCTAGGGTATACCAGAGGACATTGTCTCCGCGGCCCTCAATTCGTCTCCCAGGTATGGAGGGAATTTCTAGAATGCCTGGGGGTGTCAGTGAGTTTGACATCGGGATATCACCCTCAATCCAATGGCCAATGTGAGCGTGCTAATCAAGAGCATGCTAATTCCTGCGATTATACTCTCATGAGAATCCATCCGACTGGTCTGACTATCTTGCCTGGGCAGATATAGCACAAAACTCTCCAAAACGGGTCTCATGCCTTATCAATGCATCCTCGGCTACCAGCCCATGGTAGCCCCATGGACTCCCATACTCTCAGACGTTCCAGCAGTAGACAGTTGGATGAGAAGGAGAGAGCAGGTATGGGAGCGCACACACCAGCACATTGGACGCGTTATTCGACGCTACAAGCGTCAAGCTGACAGAAAACATGGTGAAACTCCCTTATATGCCCCCAGAGACTGCGTATGGCTCTCCACCAGGGACTTCCATTTGACGAAGGAAGGTAAAAAACTTGCGCCTAAATATATAGGTCCGTTTATTATCCTGAAAAGGGTAAATCCAGTTACTTACCAGTTGAATCTGCCTCCTCAGTATCGCATCAACCATTCCATGTGTCTCTCCTTAAGCCAGCCATCACTGGTCCCCCAGAGGAGGCCCCCCTGGATGCAGCACCGCCAACACCTGTAGAGGTCGATGGTTCCCCCATCTACTCTGTCCGTCGGCTACTGAAGTCGTGCAGAAGAGGTGGGTGTCTCCAATATCTCGTAGACTGGGAGGGTTACGGCCCAGAGGAGCAGAGCTGGGTACTGGCCCAGGACATCCTGGATTCAGGCCTCAGGGAGGACTTCCATCGGTGTCACCCAGACCGTCCGGCTCCTTGCCCCAGAGACCCAAATGACCACAATGCTCAACTACTCCTAAGCACCCCAGGTATCATCCTAGCACCCGCTCGGACTCTTTAGAAGGGGGTACTGTCACGCCGCTGGACTTCAATCCTACATTTACTCAGCTCACCTCCGAGAACGGGGCACACTACAACTCCCGCAATGCACCTGTGGAGCACACGACTCCCCAAGACCAGCTAAGCCACACCTCCAGATTGGCGTCACCCAAGTACTGCTGACTCTCACCTGTCCTCACCTCCATTTATACTCGGCGTCTCGGCTGCGTGAACGCAATGTATTGCCTCTGTTTCCTTGGATGCATACCGAGCATTTTGCTATCATCGGACGGATTTACTGACCTGACTCTCCTTCTGGATTTACCGACCACGGATTTTGCTTTTTGGATTTGTATGCCTGTAGGACTGTCTTTTTGGTACGACCTTGGATTGTTTACCGATGCTCTGATTGCTCAATCCTTCCACCTTTTGCCGTTAACCCGCCTACCTCCCGGGTTTTTTCAAATAAACCGGCAGAACGCCATTTACCTCCACAAGCGTCTGTTTTGCTTGATCCTTGTTACAGTTTTCTGAATTCGCTGTAGTGTTTCTGGATTAACAGTTCTTTTTCAGAACTGATGTTTTGTTGTTTCCATTTTGCTGTTCTGTTTCTAAAGTTGTTTCCGTGATCTCAAATTTGCTGTGGTGTTTACAGATTTTCTGGTGTGTCTATAACTTTGCTGTTATGGTTTTTAATTTGCTGTTGCGTTTCTGAATTTGCTGTTGTATTTCTGCATTTGCATTTTTTTTTTAAAACATAGTTAAAATAAAGCATGAGCAAAATAAATAAAGTGATAAAACAGGACTGATAAATGTCAGTTTGTTTCATTACCTTGGCATTACAAAACTGTTATGTTTAATCCATCTATAACTACATATTATGAAAATAAAGTTTCTGCAGTTGTCAGTAATCTTTCAGTAGCATCTACGTATGGTGAATCTATTAGTACCTTTTATAATTCAAATGGTAATTAAACTTAAATTAAATAGCGTACACAGTTCAAGCACATCTTACCAAATGATGTTTTTGTAAAGATTTTAAATGAAAATAAGCTAACACAACCACTGCTGGGAACTAACTGAAATCTGACATATTTACAGAAGGTAGATTAAGTTCTGAGACTTCACAAAAATAATACTGGATCATCTGGAAATATGCCCAGATTTTTATGTTTATTTTTTTCCTTTATATGTTTTGTGGTAGTGTGGTCGTAAGCCGCCAAGGGAGGTGATAGGAAGCTCAGTCGACAAAGTTTTCAGCTGAATGATGTTTACTTTATTATCCTTTCTTTTATCCCATTAAAAACACAAGCCAGCAAAATCACGTGAAAGTTCATAAGCCGTTCAAACATGCAAGCAAAACAAATGAAATTCCCGTTTGCACTTTATCAGTGCCTTCTTTGCTATTTCCACCGATAAAGCTTTCGAGCTACACGCAGCTTGAATCACCTTAAAATGATGCTCAAAGGGGAAAAAAAAGCCCATGTCCAATTCGGCGTTTCTGCCTTATCCTTTAAAAAGAAACCTCCCCACCAAGGACTTAGCACCCCCTTTCAAACTTGACTTCCCACCTATAGTAAGTCCATTCCCCTCAGGAGCAGCCCTGTACCTGTACAAAGTCCCCTTAAAAACCCAGCTGAAAACCTCACATCTATCAAAATACACCTACCTCGTCATTCACCATTTACACATTAACCTAATTTCCTCATTAATATAAACCGATCACCTGCATTTACTCATTACATCAAACATTCGCTTATGCCATGTTCTCTACACCCCGACACTACACCCCACCCCCACCCCCCATAATAAGCATATAGCAGTAGTTTAATAGTTATGTGGTTGTGAATACAGTCATCTCTTGTTTTTTATGCTCAGATCTTAACTCAGTTGACTGTTTAAATATTTCCTTTTGACTTAATTGCTGAGGAAACAAATCACACTTAAAGCTGTTCTCTCTGTATTTAAAGCTAAAGTCAGAGGATGTGTTCCAAATCACACACTGCCATACTGAATAGAATGTTAACACTGTAAAATCCACTGATGTCAGATAACACTAATAGCGGCCTGCATGTTTGGAACCTAGTCTGGCGCTGATATTTCCAGACAGAAGCAGTAGTAGAAATCCAATAAAGAGGTTACACACACTGAATAACCAGATTACTAGGCTAAAATCCAGCGGGCTTCATTAGGTTTCAGTACATCTGACAATGATCTAATTCTGATAGCGGAGATTAGAATACGCAGTTTACATTAACATTTTAATATTTAGATAACTGCAGAAATCTAATACTGATTGGATTATTGGTGTGCATTTAAACATGCTCACTGATAACACAAAACCTTAGGGGAACACAGGATTATCCAGGATCACTTTTTAATGTATTGCTGCAGTGTTGAAACAGCTTTGCCAGAATTTTTCTGTTTGTCTGTCTGTCCTAATACCTTTATTGTTTATTAATGGACTGCAATTATGCCAGTAGTGAGTATGGCTAAAATTCTTAATTAATAAAAAATACTGTTAATTTTTTTTTTTTTTTTTAAGATAAGTAAAAAAAAGTAAAAGTGTCATTTTTGTAAAAATGTATCCATAATTAAAACTTCAATAATCTTACTCAGTTAAGTAAGTGAATCTTATCACCCATCTCTGCTTTACCGGTGTCACTCCATCACTTTCTAGTGTCTTTTGACCAAACTTTTCTTTTCTCAGTGCATTACACTTCATGTGGTTCACGTGCTACAGATGTGATGGATCTTACCTAAATAAAGAATAGAGAGATGGGAAAAGTTTTGCAGGAAATAGACAGTTTCAAGAGCAAAGAAAAGATTTATAGAACATGATGACTACTACAGGAAACGGAGTGCCAACTCTTCTGCATAAACACTGGGATGAAAAATGCCGCAGCATGCCGAGGGTAAAACTGTGGAGCTCAGAGGGCAATAGAGGGGGGGGAAAAAAGGATCTGAAAAAGAGTTGCCGCAGCATTCTGTCCACGTTCAGCTCCAGAGAATGTTTGTCCAAGTGTGGATCTGTTTCGACTTGTCCCGTGTGCTAAAATGGATTTGTCCCTCTGTGGCCATGGGCTAGCCTGTTTCATGCATGGCTGTAAATAAAGGAGCATGGCAGCTGGGGTGCATTAATAAGCCTAATGTCAAGTGGCAATGCGTGGGCGCCTGAAGTCGGGAGGAGGCGACCCACATCCTAATGAAGCTCATATGGGCCGCAGCACCTTTCCCTCATTCGCTGACACTAAGCACAGCAGACAAACATCTTTTTGACAGAGCAGCACAAGCCCAAGAAGAGACTGCAAGTATGAAACCTGACTTTTAACTAGAGTCTTGCAATGTCAACAGCAGTGAGAGAAGAGAGAGTAAGACTGAAGTAAAGAGAGCGGGCAAGGAGGCAGGCATGGGGACTGCTAGAAGGGTCTGACATAGCAGTCCTTCACAGCTGTGCTTCTAAATCAGGTCAACACCTAATGGGCAAATACACATCCCCAGGTGACAAAAGAGCTCTGTGCAGTCTGGCTTTGATTCTGGCTTCCTTTTACTCTCTTGCTCACTCTCTATAGACTTTTGTTCTTATTTTAATTATGGTCATGATTTTTGGCTTTTTTAAAATTCATTGAACATAACGAACTGTGACACTGGTGAGACTGGCTTAATGTTCACATTAGTTGATGTGAGTTTTATAGCTCATATTGTCATGGCTTGCACATAGTATTTAGCATAAACCAAATACCTAGTGCATTAAACAAAGGAGCAGATTTTCACTGTACATTCGAGGTAATAAGGGGTATAAAGTACACAGTTTTAACTAGCACTCAGTAATCTGTTTGTTCTCTGGTTCTATGTAGAACCTTAGAAACTCTTGAAGCAAGAACAAGTTAAAAAAGTCATTTTGGGGGGTAATAAACTTTTTGTCTAATTCTGCTTATACAAATTGTAAGGGTGGGTCAGTTATTAATCTAGTTTTTTACATGATTAATTACTATACACTGATCAGCCAAAACTTTCAATACACTGACATAATAACAAATAGTTGCTTATTATCATGATTATGACCATGTTGATGATCTCTTTAGAACAGCATACGTTTAGCTCTGGTATATATTAGATGGTAAGTGAACAGTTTGTTCATATTGCTGCTTTTTTCAACGTGTTGTATATGGGAGAAATGTTCAGGAGTAAAGACAAGACCAACTTTCAAAAGGGACACGTAAACAACAAGGCGTGTGAAGTGCTGTAACAAAATAAATAGTGATGACTAGATCACCAGATCAATATTTTGCTTGTTTGGATGGACCATTCAGGAACAGATACAGTGGGCAAAAAAGTATTTAGTCAGTCACTGATTGTGCAAGTTCTCTGACTTAGAAAGATGAGAGAGGTCTGTAATTTTCATCATAGGTACACTTCCACTATGAGAGACAAAATGAGAAAACAAATCCAGGAAATCACATTGTAGGATTTTTAAAGAATGTAATTGTAAATCATGGTGGAAAATAAGTATTTGGTCACCCACAAACAAGCAAGATTTCTGGCTCTCACAGACCTGTAACTTCTTCTATAGAAAGCTCTTCTGTCCTCCACTCGTTACCTGTATTAATGGCACCTGTTTGACCTCATTATATATAATAGACACCTGTCCACAGCCTCAAACAGTCAGACTCCAAACTCAACCATGCCCAAGACCAAAGAGCTGTCGAAGGACACCAGGAAGAAAGACCTGCACCAGGATGGGAAGAGTGAATCTACAATAGGCAAGCAGGTTGGTGTGAATAAATCAACTGTGGGAGCAATTGTAAGACATACTAGACCATTGATAATCTCCACGCAAGATCTTATCCCGTGGGGTCAAAATGATCATGAGAACGGTGAGCAAACATGCCAGAACTACATGGAGGGACCTGATGAATGACCTGCAGAGAGCTGGAACCAAAGTAAAAAAAGAGGGACTCAGATCCTGCAGTGCCAGGCGTGTCCCCCTGCTTAAGCCAGTACATGTCCAGGCCTGTCTGAAGTTTGCCAGAGAGCATAGGGATAATCCTGAAGAAGATTGGGAGAATATCATGTGGTCAGATGAAACTACAATAAAACTTTTTGGTAAAAACTCAACTCGCCATGTTTGAAGGAAGAAGAATATGACATCTGAGTGTACCCTGCCTGGAAGATGGTTACTGGGACCTAACCCTGGAGCTACGCTTGGAGGTAGTGTCCGATGGCGAGTGCCTGGTGGCCGGGCAGCCTCCGTAACCCGGCTAGGCTCAGCCCAAAATGTCAATGTGAGAGGATCATGTGGACCCACCACCTGCAAGATCCAGAGTAAGCGTACAGTGCAATGCCCATCGGGCACAGGGTGGGGGCTAAGGGGCCCCTGGTGGAGTGTAGCTTTGCAGCAGAAACTGACTCTTGGCACGTGGAACATAACCTCACTGTGTGGAAGGAGCTGGCGCTGGTCCAGGAGGTTGAGAGATACCAGCTAGATATAGTTGTGTCTTCGGATTTCAGGGTTGAAAACTTTGACTGTTTTTCGCGCATATGCACCAAACAGCAGTTCAGAGTATTCGGCCTTCTTGGAGTAAGTGGGTGGAGCTCTGGAGGGGATTCCAAGCACTGACTCCATTGTTTTGACTGGAGTGTGGTGGGACTGTGGTAGCCTAGTGGTTAAGGTACTGGACTATGGACCAAAAGGTCCAGGGTTCAAATCCCACCTCTGCCAAACTGCCACTGTTGGGCCCTTGAGCAAGACCCTTAACCCACAATTGCTTGGATTGTAAGATTGTACCAATTGTAAGTCGCTCTGGATAAGGGCGTCTGCTAAATGCTGTAAATGTAAATGTAAATGTTTTGCTGGGGGACTTCAATGCTCATGTTGGCAATGACAGGGAAACCTGGAGAGGGGTGATTGGGAGGAACGGCTTGCCTGATCTGAACCCGAGCGGTGGGATGTTATTGGACTTCTGTGCTAGTCATGGTTTGTCCATAACAAACACAATGTTCAAACAACAGGGTTGCTCATAAGTGTACCTGGCACCAGAGCACCTTGGGCCAAAGGTCACTGATCGACTGTGTGGTTGTGTCTGCTGACCTGAGGCTGTATGTTCTGGACACTTGGGTGAAGAGAGGTGCTGAGCTGTCAATTGATCACCATCTGGTGGTGAGTTGGATCAGATGGCGAGGAAAACTGTCAGACAGACCTGGTAGGCCTAAACGCATAGTGAGGATTAGATGGGAAAGGCTGGCAGAAGACTCTGTCTGGATTGATTTCAACTCCCATCTCTGAGAGAACTTCTCACATGTTCCGGAGGCTGCTTATAGTTGTAGTCAAAAGCTTGTTGGTGCCTGTTACATTGACAACACAAGAACCCGTTGGTGGATGCCAGGTGAGGTGAGGGATGTTGTCAAGCAGAAGAAGGAGGCTTTTCAAGCTTGGTTAACTCAAGAAACTCCTGATGTAGCGGATGGGTACCAACATGCTAAAAAGACTGCAGCTTTGGCAATTGCTGAAGCTAAGTCTAGAGCATGGGAGGAGTTTGGAAAAGCCATGGAAAATGACTTTTGGGCAGCCTCAAAGAGATTCTGGAAAATGCTCCTTCAGTTCAGGAGGGGAAGGGGGGCACTGTACAAGCTGTGCTCAACAAGGATGGTGAATCTAAACTTGTAAAGTTGCTTTGAGACAATGCTCCATTGTAAACAGCGCTATTTAAATAGATCTGACTTGACTTGACTTGACTTGAAACTCTGAACTCGACTGAGTGTATTGTCGGGCATTGGAAGGAGTACTTTGAGGATCTCCTAAACTCGAGGGACATGCCTCCTTTGCAGTTGGTAGGGCCAGAGGTGTCTGGGGTGTTAGACTCCATTTCCTTGGCTGAAGTCACTAAGGTAGTTCCAAGGCTTCGTAGTGGCAAGGCTCCTGGAGTGGATGAGATTCGCCCAGCTCCTCACTCTCTCACAGATGGTTGAGGAGGCATGGGAGTTTGCTACTTCACTCTACACATGCTTTGTGGATGTGTAGAAGGCATATGACCACGTTCCCTGAGACATCATGTGGAAGGCGCTCCGGAAGTATGGGGCACCGGGGTCGCTGAGGTGAGTTGTTTGGTCCTTGTATTCTCAGAGTTTGAGTTGTGTTTGCAATCTTGGCAGTAAGTCAGACTTGTTCAGTGTGGCTGTTAGACTCCATCAGGATTTGTGTCTTGTTTCCACTCCTGATCCTGATATTCATGGACAGGATGGTGAGTCGTTGCCTGGGACAGGAGGGCTTCCAGCGGGGGTGTTGGGAGGTGTCATCTCTGCTATTTGCAGATGATGTTGTTCTTCTGGCTTTTTCACATGGAGGCCTCCAGCATGCCCTTGAGTGGTTTGCAGATGAGTGTGAAGTGAATCAGCAACTCCAAGTCTGAGGTTATGCTTGTCTCCTAGAAAAAGATGGCATGCTCCCTTCAGGTAGGGGGCGAGTTCCTCCACCCCAAGTGGAGGAGTTAAGGTGTCTCAGGGTCTTGTTCATGAGAGATGGGAAGAGGGATCATGAGATTGGCTGTAGGTTTGGTGCAGCGTCCTCAGTAATGTGACGGTTGCTGTACTAGACCGTAGTGGTGAAGGAGTAGCTGAGCAATAAAGCAAAGCTCTCAATTTACTGGTCAATCTATGTCCCCACCCTTGAGATTGAAGATACAAGTGGCCGAAATAAGCTTTCTCTGGTGGGTTGCTGGGCATAGTCTCCATGATCGGGTGAGGAGCTCGGAAATCTGGGAGGAGCTTGGAGTAGAACCGTTGCTCCTTCCCATTGAGAGGAGCTTCTTTTCTTGCCCTGCTGCCACCCTGAAATGGATAAGCAGAAAAGATGGTGATGATGATGATTTTCATGATAAAATAACTTCTTGATGGATGATTGAATAAATAGTTATGGGCTCTGGGGGTTTTAGACAAACCTGGAGCTTTGAGGCCACTTTGTAAACCTAGGTGACTATGAATGTGGAATCAGGTGGAGCAGGGGATTCAGGAACAGTGAAGGAGCAGGGCTGGACCTGGGACAGGGGTCTGAACTGGAACAGGGGCCTGGACTAAAACAGAGAGGGAGTCTATACTATAACAGAGATGGGCACCTGGACTGGAACAGAGATGGGCACCAGGACTGGGACAAAGAAAGGAAGCTGGGTCTAGAACAGGAACAGAGCCTGGAGCAAGAAAACTGTTAAGAGAGTCAGTAAGACATCTTGAAAGTTTCTCTGATGCACCAAGATATAATCTAGGAGGTACCAATTCTGCAGATGCATCCAAGTTTTCTTCAGACTGCCTTTATGCTGGAATATGGTATTAGTGATGGTGAGGTGCTGCTGCTCCATGTAAAACTCTAAGAGAAGTCCCCCATTGTCACTGCAGTTTCCAACACCATGTCTGCCAAGTACTCCTTTCAGGGTTCAAACTTTTTTTCCCCTCATTTGGCATTAAAGTCACCAAGGATCATGACCTTGTCATCTGCAGGGGTGTTCTGTAGGATTTTGCATAGACCAGTGTATAACTTGTTCTTTTCTGTAGGAAAAAGGGGACTGGGGGACTGTGGTAGCCTAGCGGGTAAGGTACTGGACTCTGGACCAGAAGGTCCAGGGTTCAAATCCCACCTCTGCTAAGCTGCCACTGTTGGGTCCTTGAGCAAGACCCTTAACCCACAGTTGCTTAGATTGTAAGATTGTATCAATTGTAAGTCGCTCTGGATAAGGGCGTCTGCTAAATGCTGTAAATGTAAAATGTAAATGTAGGATCTGCTTGTAGAGTTGGGGTGTACATGCTGAAAAGTGTGGCATGCTGCTTGTTTTGGAGTGGGGGGCACATGAAGATGATGCGGCCAGTGTGATCCAATGGCAGGCTTTCAAGCTTAGAAGCAATGGAATTCCTGACCATAAACTCCAGAAAGGAATCTCTTATTTCTGGCATGCCTGACCAATAAAGATGTAGCCTGCACCATGTTCTTGAAGGCTGCCTTCCTCTGGGAAGCATCAGTGTTGACATTTAGCCATGAAAGTTCTTTTGCAAGAAGAGTAGTGCATAGTTCACTATCTAGTAGTGCCGTCCACTGTCTGCTGTGTTGAGCATGGTTCTGATATTCCAGCATGCAACTTTAGACCTTGAACACCTTGTGAGGCAGGGTGTGTACCTTTCTTCTTAGTTGTTTTTGTCTACATTTGAAGATGCCCGTTGATTGCAGCTAGCCAACTGGAGAAAATGGAAACAAGCTTTGGTTAGGCTACCTTTTCTAGGCCCTCTCTGTGTGGAGGAAGCAATGTTATCCCTAGGCTGCTTTGTCATTCAGGGTGCTGTCAAATGATGTTGTCATCTCCAGGGTCAACATCAGACGAACCATACACCTGGACTGCCTGCATGCAGGATCGGAACTGCGGCTTCCAGTGTTATCTCCCACTTGCGTTTTCACCCCTTTCCCATTGCTGCAGGGCTTGATGATAGATGTGTGCATGCCTTTCAGTCCTGCAAAATGGAGTTTTTAGGTGGAGTGCAGTGTGTGCAGTACTGCCCCCTCCTTTTATACCTGAGGTTTATTTGCCATGGCCTAGCAAGCTGAGACAGTTACAGCAAGGTCCTTGGGTCATAGGTGTTATATTGGAGTGTTTTTCTCGTAGATGGATGGCCTGATGGGGCTAGATGAGCTCCATCTGCTCAGGTTTGGAGTCAGTGTTGTCCTTCTCTTAGGATAACTGCCAACCAATGCTAACGAGCCAAGCCTTCTCAACATTATTAAAATAGAAATATAAAATATGGTGATGACAGCCTCCCCATCCAGCTTCAAGGGTGGATGTGGCATCCTCTCTGGCTCCCAGCATGTGTTGCCGGTCCTGTTATGGTAATATTTTCCTTTTATATAAGTCAGTAATGCAATGTTTGACATGCCCATAGTTTCTTTTTGCTTAAATGTAATACTTTGCTTCTGGGGGTCTTTCTTATGTGTAACATTTGATCTACCATATCAACGCTACCCTAGTTCAATTGGTGTAGCTCCCTTTCCTCAGCTCTCAGTTTAAATCTCCGTTAAGAGCTATTTCTGCATACAAGTTAGTTCTATATCAAAAGCTTAATCATGAGCAAAAATCCTGGTGTTCCTGTGTCATCTTCAGTGCTACGATGCTAAATACCAAAATAATGTATAGAACATTTCTTCTATAGTAAGTAGATTAAAATGTGCTCTTTAAATACTTAATATATAAATAATACATTTTCTTCATTGTGATGTTTAAAAACAACAGTAAAATATACTGTGAAAATATACTTTAATTTATGCTTTAATATATCACTGAGAAGTATTTTCAAAATGTATTCTCAACAATAATAAGCTTAGTATTCGCTTTTTTAAAATGTAATTTAGTGTAACGTTTGTATCGCATGTTAAGTCAAATTTGTGAAGTCATATTTTGCAAAAATACACAATGTATACAAATGTATTTGTAAATATGCATATGCTATAAATATACCA
Organism: Ancistrus triradiatus; assembly: GCA_025084515.1. Lineage (NCBI taxonomy): Eukaryota > Metazoa > Chordata > Actinopteri > Siluriformes > Loricariidae > Ancistrus > Ancistrus triradiatus. Next base: position 297,557 of record JAJAGP010000579.1, on the reverse strand, counting down.
ACTAAAGTCTTTTTTACAGTAATGTAAATAGCAAAACTACATGACAACATAATTTAATTTAAAGTATGTTTAAAGTAAGCTTACAATCATTTGACATTAATATAATTTTAGCACATTTTAGTACATTAATACATAAAAAATGCTATTATACTCTCAACTCACAAAATTCAGTATATTTTAAATACAATTAGGTGCATTTATTTTTTGCTATGTAAGTATTTCTTGGACACAAAAAATAAATTAAATATAAATAAATTTATAATTTTGTAATTCTTCATTGGTTTTAAATTGGCATTTTAAATGGCATTTAAATGTCAAAGGAATGTTTTCTGTTTATTTGATTTGAACAGATGAAGTGCACAAGCCACATGTAAGAGGGTCATTTTCAGAATATGGTAGCAAACTTGTCTCTGATAAAATAATAAATTATAATAATACAATAATAAAACTAATAATACATTTGCATTAATGTGTATGTTGTCAAATAATAAAACCAAGTTTAACTTATTTATAGTATTTTTTTTTTCCTCCCCATTATTAAAAATGCTGCTCTCCAGAAAAGCACTTTGCCTCTCAGGCCATATGCAGCATTTCTGTTATACAAAGAAACACTATATTATAAAGTATGGGATGCTGCCTACATTATTGTCACAATATAATCTTCAAACTATCTCTGAGTAACTTTATGCAGGTATGGTGAGGTTAAGTGCAGCAGAACGAACAAAGTCTGCACTGGCCTTTTCTGTCATTAGTGTCACAACCAGAAAGCCCCTTTTTTCTTGGAATGACTGAAGAAAATCTGTTAAAATGTCTTCAAATATTATAGAAATTAAAGCTGTGTCCCTTTCTATTGATTCTTTTACCATGTTTTAATTCTGATTTTCCTGGTCAGGGTTGTGGGGGATCTGGATGGAATGCCCTTTCATACGATGGCTGGCAGTGGATACTTTTGCAGCATCAGGGCAAAATTCTTCGTCTGACCTCCTTCTACTCAAACATGAGCAATCTAACCCATGCCTGACCCAACTAAAAGGCACATACAGGACTTAAAGTAAGGTCGCCACGTTAGGGGGCTAGGGTGTTAGACTGCTGTGCCACCCAACTCTGATAGACTAATTTATTCATTTGTATTTTCAGGTTTTAAATACACTTCTACTGATCAATGTCACAGGGACAGCGCATGTACTCTGGTAGGTCAGTTTAGCACAGGACCCGGGTAGCACTAATGCTGGACAAAAAGCATAGTGTGAATAAAACAGGTCTGAGGTGCCAAAGACTTTTTGCACAGTAGATATATAATATGTGTACTGCAGGTGTGCAATTTAATTGGACATACAAATCTAGTACATAATCACTTCTTTTTTTATATTCTATACTGTTTTTGCTAAAATTATTGTAAGTATTGTATTGACTGTTGAAAAGGAATTATGTTGCTTCATGCCATGCAAAATAGCTCATTGTGGAGCTTTGAGACATCCTCTCTGCGAGAAATTTTTCTTTTCTCTCATTTTCCTCTAATCGTCAAACCGCTTCAAATGAATGCCCTGCTTTGTCATAAGCCGTTTTTTCCCATTGTCTGCCTAGCAGGAGGCTGCCATTACTGTCCACAACCTCTCTGAGAGTCCTTGTTCTTCTCTATCTTTCCACATTGTTCTCTGCATGGCTAGCTATAAATCTACATTAAATAAAGCAGGCCATGGTTTCACAATAAGAACTCTGAAGCCTATGAAGATCAAAAAAGTAGAACAGAATGCTCTCAACTAAGCATCTTCTTAGCTTTCATTTATAATGAAAACTCACCAGTCATTTATTTAACTGAAGTGAAGGAAAGAATCCTGTGCATGTGCGTGTATGGTGTCTCGTGTACTTTGTGCTTTAGAGGAGCCTGGCTGAAAGTAAGTGATCTGTTTATGCTGTGCTCTCCCAACTGAATGGCTCATCTGTTCTCTAGCTGTTCTTACAGGCTGTCTCACCTCAGCTTCATCTGAGAGTGTGGCGTTCTCCCGGGGCGATGTGTTGAAGTAGTCGTGGCGTGTTTCAGCACGGCCAGCAACCTGCTTACAGGTGAAGCGGTAGTGACAGTATTGTCACGCTGTCCATATCACAACACCATCAGAATGCATATGGATGCCACTTCATGTGGATGCGTATGTGGCTATATCACCTAGGATCCGATGTTTGTCACTGTACATCTTGCCCCTATTCAGTCACTGTCAAGGAAGGGCATGCATGCTTGGGTGACTTTGTTTGTCAAAAGTGGCCCATTACTTCCTGTCAGAAGCTGGGAGATCAAGGGTAATACCTTTCAACAAGTAATGTGCATCATACTAACAATCACTTATTGTTACTGGTATACAAGTCTAAGGTCATGGGAGGACAGTACTTACAGTATACTGTACAGGAGCATGTTAGACTCTTCCATTCAGTCTTAAGAGAAACAACTAATCACAGGTCAATTTATACATCACAAGCATAACACTTCACAACATGAAAAGTAGTATGGCACACTGTGGTGTATAAGAAACAGGTTCAAAATGAAAAGCCTTTTATTAAACAGACCATAATAACATTGCAGTGGGGGGTCCTGAGTTGTTCTGCTCAATATATAATTATAAACATAGCTTTATCATTTTAAATAATATAATAGAATGCATTAAAATGACTTAATGCATACTAAATGAATTATTTTAATAACTTCAAAACAACTAGTTTTAATTGTCTTTAATCCCCCTTCTTAATATGCCTCACAATGGTTTGGTCCCGCTGCCTACCATCCCTGAAGCACTGTTGCCAAGTGACAACACAATATAACTCCAAGTAAATCAAAACTTCTGTGAAATCAAACTGTCCACTTAGGAAGCAACACTGATTGACAAACAATTTCACATGCTGTTGTGCAAATGGAATAGACAACAGATGGAAATTATTGGCAATTAGCAAGACACACTCAATAAAGGAGTGGTTCTGGCAGGTGGGGACCACAGACCACGTCTCAGTACCTATGCTTTCTGGCTGATGTTTTGGTCACTTTTGAATCTTGGTGGTGCTTTCACACTCGTGGTATCATAAGACGGATTCTACAACCCACACAAGTGGCTCAGGTAGTGCAGCTCATTCCATGATGCGAGCTGTGGCAAGAAGGTTTGCTGTGTCTGACTGCATAGTGTCCAGAGGCTGGAGGCGCTACCAGGAGACAGGCCAGTACACCAGGAGACGTATAGGAGGCACAGGAGGGCACCAACCCAGCAACAGAAATACTAGACCTCATGTGGCTGGAGTTGTGTCAGCAGTTCCTGCAAGATGAAGGCATTGAAGCTATGGACTGGCCTGCCCGTTCCTCGGACCTGAATCTGATTGAGCACATCTGGGACATCATGTCTCGCTCCATCCACCAACGTCACATTGCACCACAGACTGTCCAGGAGTTGGTGGATGCTTTAGTCCAGGTCTGGGAGGAAATCCCTCAGGAAAACCATCCGCCACCTCCATCAGGAGCATGCCCAGGCATTGTAGGGAGGTCATACAGGCACGTGGAGGCCACTTTAATGTTGTTTTTGTGACTCCAAATCCAGGCCCTCCATTGGTTAATAAATTTGATTTCCATTGATGATTTTTGTGTGATTTTGTTGTCAGCACATTCAACTTTGTACAGAACAAAGTATTCACAGTGGGATTCAACCCAGGACCTTCTTGCTGTGGGGTGGTGGTGCTATCCACTGAGCCACCATGCCACCCTGTTTGTTAACAGAGTTAACAGAACAGTGTGCGCGCCCACTTGTGCATTAGCATTCAAGTACATGACAGTGAATGGAATATGGTGTTTTGACAAGAAAAGAAAATATAAAAGTCAGCAAATGTGTTTTTTTTTGTACAGTTTGGCTATTAGAATATAAAGTAGTAGTAACGTTTTCTTCTGTAGTGTGTATATATTTTCATTTTATATATATTTACAACAGTAAAGTTGGCACTACCTTTGGTGTCCCCTTCAGGAGCTGTTCATTGTCCCCCAAACAGTGAAAATGCAATAGCTGTCCATGAGTGCAATGCCTCATTGTTATAATTTGTAGAAATATATTTTTGAAGTAATAATGCAATCATATCACAGTGTGTCAGAGTCTGTGGGAAAAGAAATTTCAGAAGTTCACCAGTCCTGCATAAAAATACATGTTTTATCACAGATGAGATGTGCAAATATTTTATAAAGATGTCACTCTGAGAATCTAAAACTGTCTGAATATGACTTTACTGATGTAAGTTCGGATTGGTTCCCTCCATGAGCCAACATATTTGAAGGACTACTCTTTTAAAAAAGTGGAAAGTTATATCTAGCTTAAATTATGCCAGAAAATATGCCAGTGATGTGAATGTTATTTCAGAGACCATTTCAGCGTTATCTGATACGTGGTTTATAAGTCTGAGTCTTGATAGGTTTTCAAAAAATAAGAAGGGATACATATGGTACATTTAATAAAAAAAAACATTTCACTGATATTTACGCAATATGCAAATAAAGGACTGTTTTCCACATGATGTCTTAGTTCTCAGTAAAATATGTACATATACATGTTATGTATCATTATACAGCACTCCTTCCATGTAGGTGCACTTTTCATTAATAGGTGTACAATTAATGACACATGGCTATGCACAGTCACCTAAACCATAAATGATAAGGGAACAGCCATTGCTAAACAGATACAATGGGTGCCAAAAGTCTGAGACCACTAGTGAAAATGCTTGTTTGGACCTTTGTGGAGGACTGATGCTGCAGCAGAATAATGGCCTTAAAACACACATTGAAGCTTTGCAACAATTACTTGAAATCAAAAGAAAATCAAGGAAGTACTGCCAGTCGTGGACTTTTACTGTAAAGTCACCTAACCTTAAACCCATTGAGCAATTGAAGACAGAGACCAAGCATTCAATAACATCACAAGATGCTCTTTGGAATATTGTGAAATCATGCTGGGATTTAATGAAAACATGCTGGCAAATTTATGATTTTTTTTAAAAATATATTTATTTTTCAAAAATTCAACTTTTTGTTCATGATGATTATATAATTTCTAATGACAAACACTGCGTTTAAATTAGAATAAAGGGATAAATAGAAGCATTTTCACTCTCAGACTCTTGGGCCCTTCTGTATGGTAATGGTGGACCACCTCAGCACAGTAGTGAGACTGACGTGGTAATGAGAAAGTATTCATGTACAGCATTTTATTACACACCTTTATTTAGCAAGGCCATTGAAATCTAAGGTTACTGCTTTAGGTTCAAACAGTTACTTTCAGATTAATAGACCATTGCCTTAACCACTGAGCCACCACTGTCACAGTGTTTGTTGTGTTAATATGAACATTTACTATGAACATTTGCTGAGCACTAGAGAACCCTTATCTCTGCTCTTGGTACAGTTTGTATGTGTGCAGTTAGAATCTTATTTGAATTAGTACCTTCTCGCATTTATACAGAGTTAAGGACTCTGTTGGCTGGAATTTTTTAATAGTAGACTATTGACTTCCTACATTGTTCACTGTGTGTTGCTGGTCTTTGTAACAGTAAAGTACATGCAGTTCATGTATTTATACAGTATAACAGAGAAAGCCAAACATTCAGTCACATCACAAGATGCTCTTTGGAATATTGTGAAATCATCCCAGGATAACATGCATCATCAGATTTTGCACAAATTTGTGGAGTCCATGGCAGCTCCAGTGTGCGCTACCATTACACCAAAATGGGAACATACTAAATAGTAAGATCTGTGAATTATGTATATATATTTTTTCAACCTGTCACTATTTTTTATGCTGAGTATATGATTTGTATTGAAATACACTGTGTTAAATTATAGCAAAACAGAGACATTTTTGCTAGTGTTCTCAGACTTTTGGTCACAACTGTATATATTTCATAAATGTTTCATGTCTGCATAATCCAGTATCCAGTAATTCAGGGTCGGGGGGAGCTGGGCCTAATTGGCAGCACAGCATGCAAGGCAGCAGCTAGACAAGGCGTCAGTCTATCACAAGGCACATACACACTCAGCCACAAAGTCACACAGACACGTGAAGCACATGCAAACTCAACACAGGTGAGTCTGGACTGGGCATGTACCTGCAGAGCCCTGGAGCTGTGAGAAGACAGCGCTAACCTCACGCACCACCATGGCTACCTCTCTCTCTCTCTCTCTCTCTACATATATATATATATATATATATATATAGATAGATAGATATATATAAATATATTACATTGATGGTTTTGTGCTAGTCTTGTGGGGGTCCTGACCATTAGAGAGCAGTGTAAATGGCAGGAAAGTCAAACGACAAAAGTATGTAGAGAAACAGATGGACTACAGTCTGTAATTCTAGAACTACAAAGTGCTTCTACATGTTAAATGAAACTGATAAAATGGACAATGAGTGTAGAATAAAGAGGTGATCATAATGTTATGCCTGATAGGTATATATGTAATACATAGTCTTAACCCTGTGGATAGGTCCTGGAACCCATGGGGTGCAGGCAGAAATGAGCCTTGGACAGGGTTCCTGTCTACTACAAGGCCTGGCAGTGGGTGCTGTTGCAGAGCTGCTGGATTATCACCCCATCTAAGCTTGCCTCCATCAGACACAGCCAATCATGCATATGTGGTGCCAGACCTGGCCGGAAGCCACTGCTGGGAATTGAGCACTGGTACACCACCAGAGCTCATTTGTGTTGCTGTATTTAAAGTCTATTTCCACTGACTTGTCTATTACTGTAGGTAAATAATGTCTACACCTAACAGTACCCCTAACCCCATTATTAAAAATAAAATTGCTTGCCTCTTTAAGTTTTTCAAATACATCTTCTTGTAGTTGTCTTCCTATAGTACTTATTTGGAGAAATAAAACTTTTCTTAATAGGGTCAACCAAATGTTCCAAATTTGAAGGATTTGGGACACTTTTGGTTCCCAGAAAAAAACCTGGGCATGATAAAATGCACACACATTGGTTGGGTCCTTGTCACAGCGATGGATTGGGCCTGGCTTGAGCGGAGGTGAGAGCCAGTGCCCTGAGACCAGCGGCAAGTGTTTGAAGGTGAGTGGTGCTGACAAAGAGAGGTGCCTGGGAGCCCCTTCATCTCTGCGTACTTACATTGCGCTAACCAGCCACTATTCAGGGAATGCCAAAGCCAAGACAAGTTTAAAAGCATATGACGCATGAGCCACCACTTAAGCTGTGCATGAAGGCATGTGCGATGAAAAGGGCTGAGATGTGTGACTGATGACCCCTGCTGAGCTCTGACATGACAGAGACCACTTCAGTTCCCATATTCATACAATTTTTCACTCACACTCACACACACAAATACACACCATCACAGATAGAGGGAGAGATAGAGAGGGAGAGAGATTGGGGGGGGGGACAGTACTCCTGTCCCTGTGTTGAGGGTCACTATCACATACATCAGCGGTACAGTAATGTCAGACTTGCACAAAAATGTGTTTGTCTGTCCTGTGAGAGCTCAGAGTCAATTCGAATTTGGTGACACAAGAGTGTATATGAAAATGATTTGAGAGATCAGACTGGCTCATATTAAAGCTGAATTAATGCAAACAGGCTTACATACCTGCATATAAAGAAGACACGAACTGTAAAATATATTTATACATTTCCGTCAATGGCAACGTGAAACCGTTTAACAGATATTATTTGAGTAGTGTTATATTAGGCACAGCACCACTGGTGGACTGAGAAGAGTCCAACAAACAAAAAGGCCATCAGACTTCTTCTAGTGATCACAAACTGATCCGTGATGAGGTGATAGAGGAGGTTAACACATTGTACATGGGACATATATTGCTACACAGGTATTCAGCTTATAAAAATATATTTGTATTTGGAAATAGCTTCCAAATAACAGTATTCAGAATCATTTTAATTGGCCCATTTTTGAATTCATCTAATATACATTAAATATTTACCCAAGTGACAGTGGAGTTTGTTTCCTTTACTGCTCCTCTTCCCATTCTTAACATCTACGAAATATGAACATTATGGATGCAGCATGTTATGCATCATGGAACTTGGCTGCTTTTCTGTTTTTTCTTAAAATTTTAGAATTTATATAGGAATATGCCATTTGGGTGCATGTTTTCTAAGGAAGGAGGGATTCTCTCAGTCTCTCCACCATTAATATTTTATTGCCCACTTACACAAGCACCTTATCTTCTAACTGTACAAACATATTCAAAGCCCCAGTCACTGCTTATTTACAGGAAACACATTATCCTTATTTATATATACATCTTATAGACAAAATTACTTCAGTAAATAAACAAGGGATGTGCAACTAACCACCTTATAAACTTTATTAATAGAAAAAGACATGAAAGACATGTATTACAGAAAGACATGTATTACTAAAACTTTTTTAGGTTATATTTTAAATTTAACACACTTTTAAGAATCCCTTTAATTGACATTTGACATTAATTGACACTTACATCCACATAACAGAAATATATAGGATACAGTTGTCCCTTGGCACTGGAACTTCTCCGTGCTCGAACATTTCTGTCCTTGACCAATATTTTTGAGAATTCTGGCTCGGTGTTTGACCACTTACTTGGCACTTGACCATCATGCTAAAACCATTGGTTCCGACCCCGCAATCTGATTGGCTGAGAGATGTTTTCCCGTGACATTATTGACCGATGACCGATGCTCTGAAGTATTACTCCACGGCATACACAGCAGTGATGCTCACCCTAAAAAGCAGCCAACTTATAATGACACAAGTAGCAATAAAACACTGCTGAAATGAAAGCTATAATTAGTTTATAAAATATATTGGTTTTGAAACAATTTAAATTTGGAGGATGAAGCTATTAATGACCAACCTGAGCCAAAGGTTTATCATCTTTATCATTTAGAAGCACTGGAAAAGCAAAACGAAGTCACGGCTTTAAATCAAATGTCCCACTGCTCTTAATGGATTCACAGCTCAACTGAAGAGCAACAACACTGAATATTAGTTTTAGTCCCATCAACAAAATGAACTGAATCAGCTTCATTGCTCACAAAGACGTTGTTTGCTGGTGTTAAACTCTGTGTCTTTCATTAAACACCATCCATGACTGATCGGAGGTTCATTCATCTGACATGTACGTTATCTGTCCAGCTCTTAACACAACAAAGCTGCTGATGCAGTATAACTCTGATGTTACATTTCTGACTGATAAAATTAACATAAAGAGCTTTATCATACAAATATATAATCGCTAATCAAACGGGATCCTCGACTTATAACACACAGGATCTCACTCCGATTTGCTTCAGTAGGTAGAATAGTGTATCTGCCTTATAAACCCGACCCATTTTATTTACTGAATTTAAATAAACTCTCTTTTTAATAAATTTAAACTTAACAATCGAAATATTTGTGTTTATTGTCACACTACCACCACCATATTTTACTGTTGGTATACAGTGGTATGAAAAAGTTTGGGCACCCCTGATAATTTTCATGATTTTCTTTATAAATCATTGGTTGTCCAGCTCAGCAATTTCAGGTAAATATATCATATAGCAGATGAACACCGTGATATTTGAGAAGTGAAATTAAGTTTATAGGTTTTACAGAAAGTGTGCAGTAATTATTCAAACAAAATTAGGTAGGTGCATAAATTTGGGCACCTTTGTCATTTGAATACCTTTAGCACTAATTATTGGAACACAAAATTTGTTTTGTAAGCTCATTGACCCTTGATCTACATACACAAGTGAATCCAACTATGAGAAAGTGTTAAGGTGGCCAATTGGAAGTTTTTCTCCTCTTTGCATCTTCTCTGAAGAGTGGTAACATGGGAGCCTCAAAACAACTCTCAAATGGCCTGAAAACAAAGTTTTGTTCAACATCATGGTTCATGGAAAGGGAAAAGCTCTCTCAGAGATTTCAGCTGTCAGTTTCCACTGTGAGGAACATAGTGGAGGCAATGGAAGACCCACAGGCACAGTTCTAGTTAAGGAACTCCCGAAGTGGCAGACCAAGAAAAAATCTCAGATAGACAGAGGCGAAGGATGGTGAGAACAGTCATAGTCAAGCCACAGACCACCTCCAAAGACCTACAACCTCATCTTGCTGCAGATGTGTCACTGTTCATCGTTCAACTATACAGCGCACTTTGCACAAGGAGAGGCTGTATGGGAGAGTAATGCAGAAGAAGCCTTTTCTGCAGACACGCCACAAAACAGAGTCACTTGAGGTGTGCTACAGCACATTTGGACAATCCAGCTTCATTTTGGAATAAAGTGCTGTGTACTGATGAAATAAAATTGAGTTATTTGGACATAACAAGGAGCGGAAAAGGAACACAGCATCCCAAGACAAACACTTGCTACCCACAGTAAAATTTGGTGGCGGTTCCATAATGCCCGCGGGACTGTGTGGCCAGTGCAGGTACTAGGAATCTTGTTAAAATTGAGGGTCGCATGGATTCCAGTTAATATCTCCAGATTCTTAAGAACAATGTTCAAGAATCAGTGACAAAGTTGCACCGAGGCCAACGACCCCAAACCCTGCTCATAATCTACTAAGGCATTCATGCAGAGGAACCAGTACAACGTTCTGGAATGGCCATCTCAGTCCCCAGACATGAATATTACTGAAAATGTGGGCTGTCCATGCTTGGAAACCATCAAAGATGACTGAACTGGAGATGTTTCTAAAGAAGAATGGTCCAAAGCACCTTCAACCAGAATCCAGACTGGAAGCTGTAGGAAGCGTTTAGCGGCTGTTATTTCTACAAAATGAGGATCTACTAAATATTGATGTAATTTTTCTGCTGGGGTGCCCAAATTTATGCACCTGCCTAATTTTGTTTGAATAATTACTGCACACTTTCTGTAAATCCTATACACTTCATTTCACTTCTCAAATATCACTGTGTTCATCTGCTATATGATATATTTAACTCAAGTTGCTGATCTGAACAACCAATGATTTATAAACTAAAATCATGAAAATTATCAGGGGTGCCCAAACTTTTTCATACGACTGTAATGTTGTTTTTTATTGAAATGCTGTGTTACTTTTATGCCAGATGTAATGGGACACACACCTTCCAAAGAGTTCAACTTTTGTCTTGTCAGTCCATAGAATGTTTCCCCAAAAGTCTTGGGGATCATCAAGATGTGTTTTATGAACTTTAATGTTCTTTTTGCTCAGCAGTGGTTTTCGCCTTGGAACTCTGCCATGCAGGCCATTTTTGCCCAGTCTCTTTCTTAAGGTGAAGGCATGAACACTGATTTTTAACTCAGTTCTTTGGATGTTGTTGTGGGGTCTTTGTGGGGTCTTTTGTGACCTCTTGGATGAGTCACCGCTGTGCTCTTGGGGTAATTTTGGTTGGCATGCCACTCCTGGGAAGGTTCACCACTGTTCCATGCCTTCGCCATTTGTGGATAATGGCTCTCACTGTGATTCGCTGAAGTCCCAAAACTTCCCAAAAGAAATGGCTTTATAACCATTTGCAGACTGATAGATCTCAATTACTTTCTTTCTCAATTGTTCCTGAATTTCTTTGGATCTCGGCATGATGTGTAGCTTTTTTTTTGGTGTACTTCAATTTGTCAGGGAGGTCCTATTTAAGAGATGTCCTGCCTCACAGTGAAGTCAAGTGTGATAAACCATAGTTAAGTTATGTTTTAAGAAGGGGGGGGCATGTACGTTTTTCACACAGGGCCATGTACGTTTGGATTTTTATCTCCTTTAATAATAAACACCTTCACTTAAAAACTGCATTTTGTGTTTACTTGTGTTGTCTTTGACTAATATTTAAATTGGTTTGATGTCCCGAAACACCTAAGTGTGACAAACATGCAAAAAAATAGGAAATCAAAAAGGGGCCAAACACTTTTTCACACCACTGTATATTGTATAATAAAATATTATGAATAATAGGTAGTTTGCTATTGGTGGGTGTTGGAACCAAGTGAATACATTTTCATTATTTCTTACGGGAAAAAAAAGTGCTGGGCACTCAAACTGATCTGCACTCGACCAGCCTTCCAGAATGGATTGTGGTTGAGTGTTGAGGTATTTCTTTTGTAGAAACAGCAACTCTGCCAAAACCCAGTCAGGTTTAATAAATATCTAATGAAATAATGCGTTTCTAAACTCAAGATTGATTGTACTAATCTATATTCACTGTATTTAAATAACATATGTAGGACCTGACACTTATCTAGGAGAAAGTAAATAACATTGCTTGACTTCAGTATATCTGATTGATCTGTAGCTACCTGTGGTAAGTGTATGGATAGCATTTAAGTCATAGTAAATCTGAGCCAAATACAAATTATGAAGAGAGATACCTACAATGTGCCAGTTTCACCAGTCTTTTTAACAAGTACTTTGTTTATGCCTGTTTCAGAAAAGATAGACATTTTGGGGTAATATATTTATTCTCCTGGGGGACATACCTCAAGACCCTCCAAAGATTTAGCCCCCAATCATAAATCTCCAGTGACACCACTTCTCAAATGCTTTCTTTTTCAGAACATGGAGGTACATATAATCGTATGTAAGTACATAAAATGTAGCACACAAGAGAAAATAACCTCAGTCTTACACAGAAGGTCAGGTTAAATGTAAATGTTTGCCACACCATTCCAAAACAGCCAGGTGTCTGTGTTTCTGTAATGGGGAGTTCTCCTGCCTTTCCCCCTCTCAGTCGTCTGGGCTTTTCCTTTATTGTAATTACCTTGCTATAATTAAACCTGCAATTTATTACCTATTAACAAACAAGGTCCTTGCTCTCTATCTGGGCTTTAGCAATGGCCCCATACTGTCACCAGATTGGCCAGGGCTACATTAGTCATCACACTGGGCTTGACTGCGTTACACCACCCAGAGGAAAAGTATCAGAGAGATACAACCGGCCATCCACCTTACTACATTTTACTACACTAAACTGTACACAACAAATTTGCCAACAAGCAGATTCATAATGGCCAACATTTGCTATTTGCCAAAAATAACCTTATGCCAATATGCCATATACAACTTTAATTTAAAGAACAGTATGTTTGGTATAATGCAGAGTGTAATCATAATCAGAAGTTGTTATTAGGATAGCTCCTTCTATACACATCCTTCCAAATACATATAAGAGAAGTACTTGGAGTAGTATATAGGGGTTGGATCAATTATTTGTGACTTAGCTTGCAATTAAAGCCCACTTTCACCAGAAGCATTCCCAAACCTTCCAGAGACAAAGAGAGATTGGACTGAAATTCAGCTTGCCCTTCCTCTACTGGGCAATCTAAAAACCTGCTTTTCTCCACCAGAGCTGAGTGGAGAGGCCAATGGTAGCTAATAATAGGTATTGACTGGTTCAGTGTAGGATGAATAGGGTTCAGTATTGGATCTCTAATGTGCCCCGGGTCACATATCCAGCTACACTGAGAACATGTCTCCAAGGAGCAAACAAAAAATAAGACTTTTCAAGATTTTAAACTTTCATGACTGAGTAAAATCTGTGCTATTTTGCTTTTCAGGGATTAACTATTTGTTCTCAAAGTATGAGGCAATCAATAACAGAGAGAGGGTCCAGACATATCTATTACAAAAGAAACATAGGGAGAGAGACCCTGTTGCTCCCTACAATCATACATACACACTCACATTCTACTATGAGTGCTCTCAATGCTTGGCATGCTTCCTGGGAGAAAAAAAACCTCAACAACATTCAGTAGTATCCAAAAGCCTGATGCTGTTATCAAATGGTTTTATCAATCAAACCTTAATGTAGATGGATGTTACACAATATTTTTTCATTAAAATGAAAATGGTCCTTAAATATAGGAAGAATTGCAGTCTCCTACGGACTAAAGACAGCAAAACAAGACAAGAACCAACCCTAGACAGGGTGACAATCCATTGCAAAGCTCGCACACACACACACACACACACACACACAGTTTAGAGATTCCAGTTGAACTAATGTGCAGCTATGGAATATGGGAGTAACTCGGAGTACTCAGAGGAAACCCATGCAGACACACCCTGTTGCCCCCATTGCCACTACTGCTTCAGTAAATAAGACCATCCTTTGTGACTAAGACATGTGAATAATCAGGTTTAAATTTTTTGTATGGTTAAAATTATCATAATTGATAAAGAAAAACAATTGGGAATATCTTGGACATTATGTTACTCATGGTAAGCTTCTTGGACATTTTGATGCAGCACCAAAACATGCATGTGCTAAATCAGAAAAAAGTATGCTGTGCAGTGTTATACAAAGGTTTGGTCAGTTCTAACTAAATGGTGGTTGAATTATTTAAATGAAAAAAATCCCATCTCCGTGGTGACACAAGTTTGAGTCCTGACTGTGCCTTCCGGCCAGGTCAGCCATCACACAGGACCAACTGGCTGTTCCTGAGGAAGGGGAGGCCAGACAGACGGGGACATGCCCCGATCCTGCACCATTGACCCCTGTGAGCCTATGAACTGGCATTCCTTTCAAGGTACACAAACTTTTGCACCTGGTGAATTCAGGTATAGGCTCCAGACCTCCCGTGACTCTGACCAGTAAAAGTGACCAGTAAAACATGATGAAGGGCTGTATATTGATATTTATTTACAATTATTGGTAGTGTTTTAGTCAAGACTGCTAGAGCCAAGTCCGAGTTCGAGTCAAGACCCATCGAGTCCAAGTCAAGGCCAAGACTTTTGGTAGATGGGTCCCAGTCAAGGCCGGAGACAAAAATAAAAACAAGAAATTTGAAAAAAAAATATTAGTTTGTAATTCACTTTACATTCAGTATATATAATATAATATAATATAATATAATATAATATAATATAATATAATATAATATAATATAATAATTAATAAATAATATTATATTTCATCATAGATTCTGTAAAATCTAACATTACATTATATATAATTATATGTTATATGTTTATATTTATATTCATTATATATTATATATTTATATTTATATATTATATCTTTTTATTATATTATAGTCTTAGTCAGACTAAGGCAATGTGTAAGTTTTGGAAACAAATAATGGTGCTGATTCTGTTTTCAGTCTTCTGTCAAACTAGAAGTCACCACATAAAGTCAAGTGAATACTGGTAACATCATTCTTTCTATCCATTTTTAATAATTAAATGTGAAAACTTAATGATAATTCCAGATTTTGCAGATATGATAAAGTAAAGCAAGCAGGCAAAACATTTACAACTTGAAGTCGTAATGTGAGACGATTCCAAATAAAATGTGTTCATTGGTTGGATACTGACTTTTTCCTGTTAGCCAACCTGAGTGCACTTTTTATTTATGCATGTACAGAAAAGACTGAATTATTCTGTTTGAATGGATGTTTGTTATTCGATAACGATAGAAAAAAGTTTAGTAATTAATTAACATTACCTCAGACAGACGCATTGGATTGGAATTAGATTGAGACGAGACAGAGACTTCGAGTCCAAGGTGAGACCAAGACAGCTCGTTTATAGTCTTGAAACTGGTCTTGAGACCGAGCCCAGACTCGAGTACTACAACACTAATTATTAGTGTAATACAAGTCACAAAATTATTATTTGACCAGGAACTGTGCTGTCATTAAAACTGTTTAAACTGTAATGTGTCACTATTTTGTTACACTGAAAAATAAATAGATTACAGTAAAACATTACTCTGTACCACCAGCACTGATGTAGAGCCCACAGCTGCCTCCAGTAGATTTGCCACAACCACAACCCACAGCTAAATGCCTGAGGGCAACACAAAATGGAAAAGCATGTGAGAAACAGCAGACCAGGTGAACACAGCACACAATCAATACTCCAATGGAAATATAAATAAACACTATCACGACCATCACCATCACGTTGAGCACCAAGGTGAAGTGCAGTTCTGGTAGGAAAAATGTAGATGTGTTCGAGTAGCACCACAGTTTATCTGTAAATAGCACTATCACTTTCTCCCTTTTTCTCTAACCCTCTATCCCCATCTGCCCCCTTTCTCGCCTTCACTAAAACTCTCTCCTATTCTATCAAGCTTGTCACTCCTGATTATCAGATTTCACTTCAGCATCATACTCCCACCACCACTGACACTCGCACTGAGCGAGAGAGAGAGAGGGAGAGAGAGAGAGAGGGAGAGAGAGAGAGACAGCCAGAAAGAGGGTGTGTGTTCAGAAGAACCATTCCATGTGTGCCAGCTACACACATACATCAGTGTGTCTGTCCAGGACAGTCACATGTAATGAGTGTGACGTTTGTGAGTGTGGCTGTACGTGTGTATTTATAAAGACAGGGACTGTGATCATGAGTACTGACAGCTCCCCACACCCTCCTCACTCCGCTCACTCTCGGTGGGAAAGAGCCTAATGAGGGGTTCACAGGCTGTGAACTGATGCCCCCTCTCAGTCCACCTTCGCTTACTTACGTACTTACTCACTCACATACATACCCACACACACACACACACACACACACACACACACACACACACACACACACAACCTGAGCAGCTGGCCTCCATACCACTGTAATGTCACACATCTTACTTTCTCTTTTCTTCTCTATCATCTGACTGTGTGCCACCAGAGATTTCACACAGTCGACTAATAAGTACTCAGCCTTCACACACACACACACACACACACACACACACACACACACCTCCATGGGGGACTGAAGCCAGGCTAATGAGTATGAGCACTTTAAGGCCTCTGTACGGGGTTTGAGTGTGTTGGACGGGGGGAGTCAAGTTTAAATATCGTTGTGGGGCCCAAATGTCCCCAAAAGGATGGAAGGATCTGCCATTTTTAACAGGTGGGGACATTTTGCTAGACCGCACAAAAATAAAATAAATAAATATATCTTTAATAAAATCAGCAAATTTCAACCTTTTTTGAATAAATGCCAAGATTTTCTTTAGGTTTCTGAGGCTGAGGTCAGAATTACTTGTAGGTGTAGTTGAAGATTTAATTAGCTACACTAATTTTATGTCAATGGAAAGTCAGGCATTGATAGAAAAACTAGTGTGTGTGTGTGTGTGTGTGTGTGTGTGTGTGTGTGTGTGTGTGTGTGTGTATGAGTGTGTGTGTGAGTGTGTGTGTGAGAAAGAGAGAGCATTCGTGTGTTTGGATTGTCCTGTGCTTTATTACAGGTGAGAATAGTGGGTCAAGAAGGGTTAATGTGGCAGTCTAGCACCAGGGTTCATAAAAGAAACAGACCCATTGTTTGAGCGAGCCACAGGCTGCAGCTGTCCTCTGTGAACATTTTTACATTTTGTGTGCAAATCGGTGTGTTACCCGGTGTCATTAACCTGAATCTGAAAAAGGAGGCACTTAATTACCACCTTAAACATATTAATGCAAGCCAATGAAGATATAGTACAAATATCAGAGCTCAGAGCACACATTGGTATTCATAGCATTTAGCAGATATTTCTATCCAGAATCAAGCAGCTGAAGGGCAAGGGCCTTGCTCAAGGGCTCAAAAGTGATAGCTTGCCAGAGTCTGAAATTCAAAACCTTCCAGTTAAGGCCCAAAGCCATAGCCACTAAGCCACCAATGTCCGTCAAACACAGAAGTTTGGATACTGATCCTATGATGATATTCTCTTAGTAACTGAGACAGCTTCTGTTGCTATGCCATGTGAAATCCCAGGTGTGATGCTGACATGTATTAAAGCAATTATGTGTATGTACAGTGTCACAAAGATCTGTGGTTCATATCTGTGTGGCGTTCTCCTAGTGTCTGTGTGGTCTTCATTCAGGTACTCTGATTTCCTCATCCTCAAACCATGCCAGGGGGTAGATTTGATACACTGTGTTGCCCCTTGGTGTGAGCGAGTGTGTGATGGCTTGTGTTAGTTTGCGTTCTGCCCAGGGTGTAGTCCTACCTCACAACCAGTGTTCCCATGATCAACCAAAATCCTGACCAAGGTACCATAATAACTAAAGGTGAATGAATAAAATGACTGGCTGACCAAATGAATGAATGAATGAATGAATCACACATGCCCATACAATCAATAAGTCATGAAGCCAGTATTGGTATCAGTATACGCTTCAGGAATCTCAGAAACAAATGTGCAGATGTGTTATTGATAAATAAATAAGGCTAATTTGTTCACCATTCATTGTGTACTAAATTGCATTAATATGCTATAATGCCTTCCAAGTGTAAAGATTCTAAAATATAGAAATACAGAACTGAGTCAAGCTGAGTGCCCCTTTATTAGAATTGGACCAATTTTTTGCAGCTCTGCTACCTGGCAGCTTTTTCATGAAGTTATCTGAGAGTGGGGTTCTATAGGTTGGTCTCATTTATAGCAACACCTGCTGGTGTGGAGATAGGGAAAAATGTATATCAGAGAAAACATGACTAAGTGATGCTGAGCAAAACTCAGCCACCTCACACTGCTGTAAAAAAGTTTATACAACTTTAAAGTGGCACTTATTATGTATTTGAGAGATAGAGTTTTATATGTAACCATAGCAAGATTGCAATGTCCCTAAATAGTAATCTGACTTTGAGTTCAATAAGGCTATCTTAATGTTGTATGTTTTACAGTTTTTGTCTGATCCAGAATATTTAGTACACACTAAAAAGACACACAAAGCAAAACACACAATACATTTCACTGGCTCTAAAGCAGTTTGTTTGGTTCAGTTAAAGTCTTTATATAGGTCCTGAAAGCAGATGGACTCTTTCCTGAGAAGTGAGAAAACTGTGGTCCAACTAAAGTTGACTGTTTCCCTATACAGTGGTGCTTGAACGTTTGTGAACCCTTTAGAATTTTCTATATTTCTGCATAAATATGAGCCAAAACATCATCAGATTTTCGCACAAGTCCTAAAAGTAGATAAAGAGAATCCAGTTAAACAAATGAGACAATATTATACTTGGTAATTTGTTTATTGAGGAAAATGATCCAAAATTGCATATTAGTGAGTGGCAAAAGTATGTGAACCTTTGTTTTCAGTATCTGGTGTGACCCCCTGTGCAGCAATAACTGCAACTAAACATTTCCTGTAACTGTTGATCATCATCAACTCTGGGATGTTGGTAGGTTTCCTTACATTAACTGATCGCTTCAAGTCCTTCCACAACATTTCGATTGGATTAAGGTCAGAACTTTGCCTTGGCCATTCCAAAACATTAACTTCATTCTTCTGTAACCATTCTTTGGGAGAACAACTTGTGTGCTTAGGGTCGTTGTCTTGCTGCATGACCCACCTTCTCTTGAGATTCAGTTCATGGACAGATGTCCTGACGTTTTCCTTTAGAATTCTCTGATATAATTCAGAATTCATTGTTCCATCAATGATGGCAAGCCGTCCTGGCCCAGGTGCAGCAAAACAGGCTACCATGATACTACCACCACCATGTTTCACAGATTTTTCTTTTAAACCAAAAAGTTCTATTTTGGTCTGATCCGTCCACAAAACATTCCTCCAATGACTTTCTGGCTTGTCCATGTGATCTTTAGCAAACTGCAGACGAGCAGCAATGTTATAGCAAAGGTCTTCTGTTTCTTAGAAGTTATCCTAAGGTCCTTTGTGACCTCGCCAACTATTACACGCCTTGCTCTTGGAGTGATCTTTGGTGGTCGACCACTCCAGGGGAGGGTAACAATGGACTTGAATTTCCTCCATTTGTACACAATCTGTCTGACTGTGGATTAGTGGAGTCCAAACTCTTTAGAGATGGTTTTTTAACCTTTTCCAGCCTAATGAGCATAAACAGCTCCTTACACGCCTTGCTCTTGGAGTGATCTTGTTGGTCGGCCACTCCTGGGGAAGGTAACAATGGTCTTGAATGTCCTCCATTTGTACACAATCTGTCTGAGTATAGATTGGTGGAGTCCAAACTCTTTAGAGATGGTTTTCTAACCTTTTCCAGCCTGATGAGCATAAACAGCTCTTTTTCTGAGGTCCTCAGAAATCTCCTTTGTTTGTGCCATGATACACTTCCACAAACATGTGTTGTGAAGAGCAGACTTTGATAGATCCCTGTTCTTTAAATAAAACAGGGTGTCCACTCACACCTGATTGTCATCCCATTGACTGAAAACACCTGACTATCTTGGTTCTCAACCTCCTTGGAACTCGTCGTATTCGGTTTTCGACACATTTTGACCAGAAAAATTGATTCTTGTTGTTTGCTTGGTACTTGGCACACTTACTTAAACTTGTATCAGTCGAGTCAAAACTCAGCCCGAAACTCAATTCACGATTCAGTGCACAGTTCACGATTCAGTGATTCAGATTCACAATAGGCCTTGCTAAGTGAAGGTCTACGCTATTTTTATAATCGTGTTTTTCTTTATTTTTATATTACTACATTAGTGTTTTCTTAGTGCAAATATGTCTCCATGCATCCTAAAAAGGTTAGCATTGACAGTCAACCGAAAGGGAAATCCTGACAAAGGCAAACCAATGCCAGTTCCACATAGGCAGCAGCCAGGCTTGGCCTCTGGAGCCGTGAGGTGACAATACTAAGAACTGCACCCCCATTCTGCTCTAATGTTTGTCATACTATATATTATTAAATGTTACATTATGTGTATGATCCATTATTGGTTAGTATACTATGCAATAGTTTTATTGAATGATTTAAAATGTGAAGAAAAATGTACACAATGAAATGTGAGGCATGATTGCACTAGTTGCACTCTGAAAACCTAATGTCTTGATTTTCATATGCTGTTTTATTTTATATATCATTTTTTATTGCTATTGTTTAGTTATTGTGGGGTTACTTTTTGAAGTTGGTATAGTCCTACTTATTTACAGTGTCCCATTGTCAAGACAGCAATGCTTTGTTTTTTCTTCTTACCATTATGCCTTGTGTATAAGGGATAAACTGTGTCAAACCTTAAAAACATAAAATATTATATAATATGTCATTTGTTCTTCCTCTGTCAGTGTGGGCTCCTGATTTCGTTCCACTTCCCACAGTCATGCCTAATAATCTGGCTATTATTATCTAGTATTTGGTAAGATGGACTGGCACCCTGTCTGGGGTGTATTTCTACCTTGTGTCCAGTGTTTCCAAGATCCACCGCACCCTTGGCCAGAATTAAGTGGTTATAGGAGATGAATAAATGAATTAAGAGTTGGTTTGACATGATAATATGGCTCAACGTGACAATATTTCATATGTAAATCCTGGAAGATGTTTATTTTGTTTTATTTTTCACTTTCTTTGTTTATTTAAGTTTAATACAATTCATATTGCCGAGTTTGAAGAGTATTTGTGCATGTGTATGTATATTCTGGGAAGATCTTTGATGGTGTGACGTTCGAAGGCTTAACATCTGGTCCAGTTTCGTTCATTTTGTGGACAACCCCCCCAAAAGCTGAGATATGAATAGCAAATCTGAGGCCAAGTCACTATTACCTCTTTAGAACACTGTTTCAAATCACACTGGGCCACACGTTAGGAGTGTGTGTTTGCTACAAACTTGGAATGTTTCAGAAAATAAGTTTACTCAAGCTGTTTTTCATTAAATGCTATCTGGCCAGCCAGTGCATGTAGCCTTCTACAGTCTTGATATCTGTTGTTGGAGAAAGAAGTAACAAAATCAAATAAGCACTACAATATAAACTGAATGAAGTCGTAGAAATAGCTTATGGTTGCAATTCTGTATAGCGCAAAAATATATGATTGATATGAAATTAAATCAGTGTGTATGTTTGCTTACATGATGTTATATTGAATTATGCATTTACATTGCTCTGGACTGAATATAGCTCTATTTGTGTAAGAAAGTTTTGGGGCGGAAATAATCATTCTTGTCCTGACGTGATTTGCAGCGGTGATTTTAGTTGTTGTTATTTTAATCCGCGATTTTTATGCAACGTTTGCCTTTATGTCTGGACAGTGGCATTTAAGTTACAATAAACAAGGCTAAGCTGATAACGGAAATGTGACAGACATGACAAAGAAAGATATAAGTATACACACACACAAACACACGCACACACAAGCTCACAAACACTCTTGGTAAAGGTACATTTGTGGGGATATTCGATTGACAAGGTGATTACTGCAGATTCGTGACACTACACCTACATCTAACCCTAACCCTAATTTTACCCTCATTATGCCAACTAAATATTTTGGGGTTGTTTTGTTGTTGTTGTTGTTTTTTTTAAACAAAAGTTGCAATGTATGTAAACAAACAATTGTCCCGACAAGGTCAAAAATATCTGATGTTCCTATCCTTCAGGGGACCTATGGTCAACAGAGATATAATAAATACATGGTCACACATACTAACAAAATGCAAACGTGAAAAGTAGAATAGTGCTGAAAACATACTATATATTTATATTATTGTAGCAACACATTTTCATAGTGTTTTGCATTGAACACAGTTTTTCATAGAATATATTGAAACCACATATTTCACATTTGTGTAATACTACTTGTAAACTAATATGGCTTTCAAATCAAAGCGTTAGTACATCAGGTTGTTTGATGCCAGTCAGTCTATGAAAAGAACAAATAAAATCATCTTCTTGGGTAATGGACATATGCATTATTAGTACGTACATCACAAGTGATTACACAGATAAAGGCATGAGTGCTAAGTGACACAGTGCAAATCAGTTAGTCTGTAATCAGTTCAACTACTATTATACACTGTAGTAAATTATGTTGTTGTAATTGTTTGAGGCCTGGGGTGTGTGTGTGTGTGTGTGTGTGTGTGTGTGTGTGTGTGCGTGCGTGCGTGTGCGTGAATGCCTTCAGGTGCAGAATGTATAAATTGCAGCTTTCCAGCTGCAGCAGATGTAAGCGGAAAGCCAGCATAGGGGACAGAGGGCTGTAGGGTCACCAGGGAAGCCACCACAGCTGTGGCCCTCACACAGACTCGCACACACATAAATACTATTAGCTTGTCTTACAACCTTGGCCATGTTAATAGGGCAAGGACAAAGAGCCACACACGGACATACAGAAAGAGAAGTGGTGAATTTTTTTTGTTGTTGCTGTTGTTAGTGTAACCATAAAATAATTGTGGTTACAGATTTGTTGCATTTATAACAATATATTAAAGTTGTAGAAGTAAGGTGGAGGTTTTTTCTGTGTGTGTGTGTGGGGGGGGGACTTATAGACATTTAATCTTTCTATTGAAAATAAAACTTGAAATTTAATTGAGATTAATTGATACCTCCTTTACGTTTTTTTATATATTTCTGTTTTAATCAATACCTTTAGAGTGCTCAGGTGCCACAAAGGTATAATACACCAGCCTATTCAGCTCAGGCATCACATGGAGACATGCTTGGCATAGGGAGGGGAGGCTGATCATTGGACCAACCAGAGGCGAAGCCACAGTGGTTCCCATCCGCACTGTGATGGCCTGGAGTCCCATCCAGGACTGTCTCACGCCTGCACTCTGTGCTGTTTGGGGATGGTTTCCAGAGCCACTGCATTCCTGACCAAGAAGAAGTGGGGTGGAAATGTGAAAATATGTATATTTATTGTAAGATTTGAAATCATCTCAGAACCTATATATTTTTTTTAAATTCACTAAATTCTATATTTGTATTTGTAGTTTTTATTTTGCATATAAGGCTTATCATCAGCTGTGTTCACTATGTATTTTGATATGTGAAAAATTACTTAATGTATGTCACAACTCCATGCCAACACACAGAAGCGCAGAAAAGTTAGATGTACTGGTAGAAATAAAATGCAGATGCTGAATTAGAAGGCAGAGATGGTATATCACCAAGCTACATCAAAACCAAGAGATATGCACAGGTATGCCTTGTAAGTTCAACTTTAACAACTATTTGTAAACCCCCCTCCCCTTCCTTTAATGCTCCAGTCTTTCTCACATGAGGAGGCAAATGAGTGCCCAGTTAAACAGAGAAGGAGGCAGGAAGTGTGTGCTCAGCACTGTGCACTCTCAGGTCTGGACCGCTCCTGCAGTCCTGGCTTTTGTCTGTTAGCTGATCATGGGTCAGTTGCAAAGACAACAGTTTAAGTGAAGGCAGCATCACTGCTGTGAGACCAACATGTGTGCAAGACATTAGTGAGCAAATCATAGGCCCATAAATTAAATGTGTTTTCGTTGGACCACATTCGCATTATAAAATGGCTCTCCCGCAGAAAAATACACTGCTGCCGTGAAAAAGCCTTTCTTTATCTGCATCGTGCCTCCTGTTTCTATTTATGTTCTGTCCTCGCATCTTTATGCATATGAGAAGATGCAGGCTAAGTGTGTCCCGAGGACGTGTGTGTGTACAGCATTATGAGAACCACATAAGGATACACACGCTCATGGAAGAAAGGGAAGATTGTTTTACCCACGCAAAAAGCTTTAGCTCATTTACATAGGTATGCACATTAGCATAGGTGCCTGCGCTGTAGTAGCGCGGCTCGAACCATCGCCTGACACTCAATAAGCATAATCCTGACAATGAACTGTGCTAATCTCATCTAATATGGAAAAGAGCTTGTCGAAAATTGGGTAAACAGTATACTCTGCTAAAAAATGAGAAGGAAGGAGTTAGTTTAGAGCTTCAGCGTCAAGACTACAGACTAAACAGTGGCGGGATGGAAATTATATCCAAGTTAAATAATGGCATCTCTGGTCTGAGTTTTATTCTAACTCTAATGGAAAGTACAATAAATCATAAAGTCATATTATTAAACCCTGTACTAGTGCCCTGTGCTGTACTCGAGTCATCTTTGCCTTATGCCTTTTTTCTTTTCCTTTCACCAAACCATTTTTTTTCTTGTTTTCTCTTGCTCGCTCACTCTCCCTCCCTCTCACGCCACATCTGGAGGGTCCGCTGACAGGCTCTTGAACTGTTGACAATAAGTTGATGGGCTAAAGCCCCCCAATAAACATGGCTGGTGCCAGCCCTGCTCAGCTGCGAGTGGTTAAGGCCGAGCTGAAAGCGGACCGGTGAAGAGGCCTGAGCGCCATTAGGCGCTCTGTTTATGTCTGCATGCATGTGGCCTGGCCAGAGATCTGCGCATTTCATCACATTCTTGTGTTGCCTCTACAGGAATCCAGTTGCAAAACACATAAAAGCAAGGGCCGCCTGAGCCCTTATTGGAGTGGCTGGCAGTTCAAGTACAAAGGTTGCTCAAAGCTGTAACACTATCAGTGCATTACACAAGATTCACATAGTTACATATGTCTATGAAGAAAGTGTGTGTTGGTGTGTTTAGCTGTTTGTTGCACTCCGTGACATGTCGTCGTTGCTCCTCAGGCAAGATAACACGGCTCTGCTGTGGCTGTCAGGCTTGAATTGTCCTGGCACTAGAGCACGCTGGAAAAAGTTCTGTGAAAATGGATAAAAATGACAGTTGGAAGTGAATACAGGATCGGGATCCAGACAGAAAGAGAGTGTGTGATGGTGTGCGTGTGTATTAGAGTGTGTAGAGAGTAATACACCTTTCTAAACCCTTGAGCATATTGTTCTTTGGCTTTGCACTACATACAGTCATGCCAGTAAAGCAACCTGAATTGCACTTTGGGAGCCTGATAGGGGAGAGCGAAATTTGCCCTTTGCCTTCCCCGATTTTGACAATTCCAGAATGGCTGATGTTAAGCTCGGAGTCAGATTTCTCTCTGTCCCTCTTGAATAACCTCTGTCTCCCTACTGTCCAGCTTGTCCTGTTTGAGACAGTCTGTGCATGACAGGAGCAACAAGAGCCAGAGGTGGAGCAGGGCCAGTGCTAAAGTGGCCACGATGCTTCATCATCCTGTGTCAGAGTGACCCCACAGCTCAAAACCTGCCAACAAGTTGCAATTGGAGCCAATTAATCTTCTTTAAAGTTTGTGAGTGTGTGTTAGCAAGAATCATATTTCTCTTTTTAACTGTGTGTAATGCTTTCAGTTAATATTTTACGAAAATACAATATTCTTTCAATATAACACATGGGAATGTGGCAAAATTTAATCTATGGGCCTGATATTGCAATACATTAATAATATTAGTGCATACCACTAAAGACAAAACAATAATAAAATACTTAAAACTAATAATAATAAACTGAAGTAATGTTTGCTGTAATTGGTTTACAATAATTGGTTAAAGGGCTGTTGCTATTTTGACTGTTTATGCTTTTAATTTTGCCCATATTCAGGGGGAACAAAAGTTTGAGTCCACTTTTTTCTTTAATTTATCACAATAATTTTCATACAAATAACATTATAATCAGCATCGCAATTACAGTTACATGACTGTGCTGGCTTAAGGGTGGTTAAGACCCTGCCTGCGGACCAGCAAGTCCAAGGTTCAAATCCCACCTCCACCAAGCTGCCACTGTTGGGTCCTTGAGCAAGGCACTTAATCCACAATTGCTTGGACTGTAAGAATGTATCAGTTGTGAGTCACTCTGGAGAAGGGTGTCTCCTAAATTACTGAATGTAAAAGTCTTTGAACAAAATCTAGAAATTCTGAAATGATTTGTATCTGTTCTGTTACTCTTTTGCTGTTATAACAGTGAGCACTTGAGCAGGAATGCTCTCAAATCTGATGATCTATGTTATCCCCAGCATGTTTTCACAAATTCTATAAAGCATTTACATTTACAGCATTTAGCAGACGCCCTTATCCAGAGCGACTTACAATTGGTATAATCTTACAATCCAAGCAATTGTGGGTTAAGGGTCTTGGTCAAGGACCCAACAGTGGCAGCTTGGTGGAGGTGGGATTTGAACGCTGGACCTTCTGGTCCAGAGTCCAGTACCTTAACCGCTAGGCTACCACCGACCGTGATGTTACTGAATGCTTTGCTGTCAAAGACTTCCTCTCCACAAACAGTTGATGAAGTTTCAGTCAGGTGACTGTGGAGGAAAGTCATGGCAGTGAACACTCCTAGATCTTCTTAGGTCTTCAAATAGTTGTTGCAAAACTGGTGAGATTTAGGACATTGTATTTATAATGAAAAACTGTGTATTAACTTTTTTAATATGATGACCATTCAACTGACTGGCATCTTTTTTTATTGAGAATGATGTTGAGCATGCTTGTGGACGACTTAGGGCATCAATACTTTTTTTTTTTAATTCCAGTAATGTCTTAATTAATAATTTAATCCACTTTTGAATTGGCTTGTTCTGAAATTCAGTGCTTGTGGATGCCTGTTTCTGTTTTACCTGCTGTACAACATGATCCCAAAGTTTTGATTGTGACATTTACATATACATTTAAAACATCTATCAAGTGGTCTTAACCAGTGCGACTTACAGAAGTGCTCTTTATTTTCCTCAGTATATCCTCATGTCAGCACCAATAAGCTACAAATTAAGAACATCCGCTGAGGGATGGTTTTTATTATTACACAAGTAAGTGCATAGTTAGCTGCTTAGCTACTGAAGGAAGAGGTACTGTCAGTCAGTGCTTGAAGAAAACAAGACATCATTAGGATCTTCTTCTTTCCTTCTTATGACTGTTCTTCAGTAATTTATCTGGTCAATGAAAATGTCCAAACTCAGAAAATCCCTTTAACAATTTTCCATTTGCCACAATTTTATTTTATTTTATTCAGAGGAGCTTATGTAACTGACCCTGATGTTTATCCCATGTTAATAAAATAGTTTGCTGTCAAAGTAGTTTAGTCTTACATATAGAATGGGAAAATAAATAATAGGGATGCAAAGATTATACAAAATCTTCATTTTAATGTCTTTCTGTATATTTGAATGTATATGTTTCGCAAATTTTATTTATTGAGGGCCAGACAATTGCATATAATAGTTTAGTAGTGCAAAAAGGGTTACCATGTTTTAGCACATTTACTCAAGTATTTTTTTTAGATTTATATTTTTAAATCTTTGTAAAGGTCAGAGTTTCAGGACTTACACGTAAGTCATCTAAACATCTTGTAAGAGGGTAAAAAAAGCCACACACTCTGATTGTGTTCCTGTTAAGTGATAAAAATCTGGGCCAATTCCAAAGATAGCTATCATTGGACAAGATAATTAATTATCCTAAGAATCCTGATATGTTTCAAAGATGGAGGATTAAATGTGCTTTATCTAGGACCAAAATATGCACCAGCATAGATTTACAGTTATCAAATAGTGTGCGGAATGTAAAATTTTACAATGGTGAAGACCATGTAGAGCATTCGCTCAGAATTTCATCACCTAAGCATTCCTTTATAATGTTAAGAGGGGATTGAATTTGAACTAAGATCTTATTATAGATATCTGAAATAGCATATTAGAAGAGTGTTACATTATAAGGAAATACCTACAAGCTCGACTGGCAGCTGAAGGGACATACAAAATCATAAACCTGAAGGTACGTAAACTTAAAAAAAAATCATGAGCATAGCAAATTACTACTGCTTAAAGGAAGCAGTTGGACTGATCTGAATATAGGTAATTAAACTATTTAATGTCATTGTTGCACCAGGTTAAAAAGGTTTTATCATTTATGGATGACGGAAGTAGCATACTTGAAAAATGAGGGATCAGGAATGGAAAATTGTGCCAGCCATGAGGCAGATTAACTGTGTCCAACTTCTGAATGTAGATCTGACAGTCAGATTATTAGTAATATCAGGGGAAGGAGGTGAGAAAGGGAATAAATCAGGGTTGTCAGTGATGAAGGTGCACATGAGTCAGACACAATTGAAAGCCTCGAAGGGACATCAGCTGTCTTGGGTCCTCATAAGCCAGTGCAGGATGAAAAAAAATACTATACTGCAGTGGAGGTTTGAAAGTAGAACTGAATGTTACACAAAGCCATCCAGAAGGCTTTTTTGAGTGAGCTTATTATTGTAGATGAACAAATGTTTAGATTTAATTGTAGGTTGCATTGTGAATTCTGAATGGAACTGAGAACCAAACATTTTCAAAAATGCAATGAGCATAATGAAAATAGATTAAAAAAAAGTGCAACATTTGTGCCATAGACAGTTGTCACAGAAATGGACAAACTCTTCATGAAGAGATCTTTGTTCAGAAGTGTAAACTGTTGAGTGGTTGAAAATGCATCTCATGAGAATCTATAACAAACATAATTCAAAGTTAGGGGAATGAAACCCAAACTGGCCTCCCTGAATGTTTCCCAGATGGTTCTGTACCTCTTCAAAGGCTGGGACATCTATAGCATGTTCCAAAAAAAGGTTTCTCAGTAGGTGCATTGCCCTCCTTACCTATTAAAATTCCATGCAGCTTGTTATTGTTTTGCATCAAGTTTTAGGTTCGCAGCACAGTTTTTAGGCTATTGCTCATCCTTCTTATGGATATCTCAAGGGCCAATTTCAATTGGTCAGCTGAACCCAGTAAGATGGTTTCTTTTGAACTCATCTCATGTCTTCCAGTATCACAAAGTATTGTATATAATATGTGATTTTCAGTGAGAGGGAGCTCGGTCCTTTCTGTGTGGAGTTTGTATGTTCCCCTCATGTCCGTGTAGGTTTACTCCGGGTACTCCGGTTTCCTCCCACAGTCCAAAGACATGGATTAGATTAATTGATGATGCTAAACTGGCCCTGATCTGAGTATATGTATATGACTAGCTTCTATATAAGAAGCTTGATTGTTGTGATAAGAACCTTGTGTCTGTCGCTGAATGGTCATTGATGCTGAGGAGTGACGTTAAATAAACTAAATAAACAAACAAAACTTTTGGAGGGGTGCTATTGTAACGTAGTGGAACACTACATACTAAACAGTACATGAGATTAGCACAGCACCAATTTTATTATTACTGTTTTGAAAGTAATGTTTGAGACACCGTCCGTCAGCTCACACGGGCGGCAGAAGCACTTCTGTCCTGCTCTGTGCACAGATGTGATATATTTATTAATATTGTACTCCAATCTTTCATGTACTGTGTACATTCATTCATTCATCGTCTTATCCGCTTAATGATTGGTCAGGGTTGGTGCCTAGCCGGTGACACAGGTCGCAAGGCAGGAACAACCCTAGACAGGGTGCCAATCCATTGTAGGGGTTATAAACTGACACACTCATACACACACTTGCAAAATAAGGGCACTTTAGAAACTCCACTTAACCTAACACACGTGAATTGTTGCAGGAAACTGGAAAACCCAAAGTAACCCACACACAGACACCGGGAGGACATGCAAACTATACACAGAAAGGACCCAGATCGCTCCTTCTGAGATCGTATCCAGGGCCTTCTTGATGTGAGGCGACGGTTCTACCCACCAAGACACTGTGCCACCCCACTGTGTACATTCACCCTGTCACTCTAGTTCTCACATTTGATTATTTTGAAGGTGTTTATTCTCTAGGGCATTCATGGAGCATGTCCTGATCATGCATATGTTTTGTCACTTCCTGCTCCGTTATCCCATATCTATTATTAGTACTTTCTAACTGAATATTTCAGAGATCATCTATATGGTTCTCATATATATGAGTTGTTTGATAAATTGTTGCTGTTTGATAAATTGCATAGTTTGTGATCATCCCATAGTTTGCTCATAATTTGAGATGATCACATATAAAGTGGCAAGACAAACGTGTAGTGTGCGATCCCATAACGATTCATAGTTTTTGAAAAAGTTTTGTGAAGTGCTTAATCAGCCTAAAGACCACTGCCTGTGCCATCATTTTTCCACAGATTGTGTCTTTCATTGAGTCTTCCCTATAATTATATATATACTAGAAATGGTGTAAAGACAAAAAAATGTGTAACAGGTGTTAAATAATCAGGCTACAATCTAACCCTTATCAAAATGTATCTACAGAGAACACTCAGTAATCGTCACTGGACCACACAAGGTAGACACCTGGACCTTTTGTTTCCCAGAAGAAGGTAAATGCAAGGAGACTGAGAGAGACAATGAAATTAGAGTTTGGAAATCAATGCTTTCCCAGTGTAATCAGCCCACCTCTAGACCCAAAACACAGTGCGTCAACATACTGGTTGAAAAAAAGCTGCGATGAAACAGCAATGGTACAAGGCTTAGCTCACAGCGTGAGACACAGGGGAAGTAAGAGAGCAGGTAAAAGAGAGAAAGAGGTGGAATGAAAGAGGTGTTTCTCATATAAAATGCCTCTTCACTGGTTTGGAAAATTAGCAGGGATCTGTGGTCCACTGGAGCTTTATATTTGTTGATGTAAAGAAAGATAACCGCAGCACCTTGCGCACTTGCTCTATTTGCATGAGCAGGACAAGATTAGGAGAAAATCAAGCCAAATAAATAAACTGCTCCCTCCCTGCGAGCCACACTCCAACCACAGCACAATAGCAAAAGTGACTGCAAAGTTTATTTTTCTAACAATCACTCCCAGACCATCCACAGCACACACACGCTCATTAATCTTGGCACTCAACGAGAATTGCACTGATTTGTTTACTGGTTTCCAAAGATGCAGTGAGACTAGTGTTATGTAAAGGGTTTTCAGCTTTGCCACCAATTAGGCAATTATTAACATCTGTAGTGCTCTGTGCTGTGCTATAAATATGTGTGTGTTTTTATACGCGCAACTACAGCGTATGAGTGGGAATATTTAAAGTCAAATAACTCCTTAGCTTTTTACACTCTTTCCAAATTCTACGTTTCTGTACACACGTTGCCACTGAGATCTGCCTCCTAGGCTATAGCCTTTTGTAGTTTTAATTACAAGAATTAAAGTATGCTATGCATATTCAAAGCATTTAATGTACATAGCTGGACCTTAAAAATACATACATATAATACATATAAAGAGCTGATGCATAATATAGTCTTAAACTTTGGGCACCTCTGGTCAAATGACATGCTTTGTTAATTTTCTGCAGGAGGCAAACACATATGAATTATTCTACAAGTTAAAAAGTGGGATTTCCAAGTTAAAAAGGAAACTGATTACAACACTTATCCACAACAATATACAGAAAAAAAACAGTATCATCGTTTATTAAATACTTAAATACAGCATAAGGAATTATAAAAGCAAACACGGAATTAAAATATACAATATGTACCAATAAAAAATACCAGTTCTATAGTTAATTATCTGCAAGAAACTAGTGGCCTTACCAGAGGCGCCGCTACCTACCACCTAGTGCTCATGCAGATCACTCACACTACAAAGTGCACAGGTATTCACTGACAATTCACACAGCAAACAAGCAAGTGTAGACAAAAGTGTGGATGCAGGTGACTTCCTATGCGACCTTAAAATGTAAATGGTTATTGGGCGTACAATGGGAGTTAGGAAATCCATTTAACATTCCTACATTCTTAGGGGTGTATCTCACAATTACTGTGACTGGTCAGAAAATCATGCATGAATGTATTTGTACATAAACAATTGCTTATTGCTTAAAAAACATTGCAGAAGCAAATGTGGTTTAAAGGTCTGGTACAGTATAATCCATTCAAGGAAGACTACTCATGCTGCAAATACCTAAATCGCACTGGTGCAACTGGAAGAAGTGTAATGCAGGGCACAAAGCACAGAGAGAATTGCATACAGCGGTGCTTGAAAGTTTGTGAACCCTTTAGAATTTTCTATATTTCTGCATAAATATGACCCTAAAACATCATCAGATTTTCACACAAGTCCTAAAAGTAGATAAAAAGAACCCAGTTAAACAAATTAGACAAAAATATTAGACTTTGACATTTATTTATTGAGGAAAATGATCCAATATGACATATTAGTGAGTGGCAAAAGTATGTGAACCTCTAGGATTAGCAGTTACTTTGAAGGTGAAATTAGAGTCAGGTGTTTTCAATCAGTGGGATGACAATCAGGTGTGAGTGGGCACCCTGTTTTATTTAAAGAACAGGGATCTATCAAAGTCTGCTCTTCACAACACATGTTTGTGGTAGTGTACCATGGCATGAACAATGGAGATTTCTGAGGACCTCAGAAAACGAATTGTTGATGCTCATCAGGCTGGAAAAAGTTACAAAACCATCTCTAAAGAGTTTGGACTCCACCAATCCACAGTCAGACAGATTGTGTACAAATGGAGGACATTTAAGACCATTGTTACCTTCCCCAGGAGTGGCCGACCAACAAGATCACCCCAAGAGCAAGGCGTGTAATAGTTTATAGGTCACAAAGGACCCCAGGGTAACTTCTAAGATTGTGATTTCTGAAACAGATTTCTGATTAGTAGTCCAGTGCCTTAACCCATGACTCACCACTGTCTGACGGAAGTGCCATCAGAGCATACAAGTCTGAGACCAGAAGTAAAAATGCTTCTATTTTATGTTTTTCTCATTTTTCAAACAGCATAAAAACTTGAGTGAAAAGTGATTTTCAGAACAAATTAAATTACCTAAATATACACAATATTACATGTGTATATTCAAGTTGGCACAGACTTCACAAGCTTGTGCAAAATCTAATGGTCCATGTTATCCCAGCATGCTTTCACAATATACCGAAGAGCATCTTGTGATGCCGCTGAATGATTGGATTTTTGTCTTCAAGTGCCGCCATAAATGCTTGCTGGAGTTTAGGTCAGGTTACTGTGGAGGAAAGTGCATGACAGTCAGCACTCCTTGTTCTTCTTTGGTCTTCAAGTAGTTGTTGCCGCACATATTTGATGTATGTTTTAACAGTTTGTTTTGCTGATCTAGAGAGCATGAACTTCTCCTGTTGACAGGTCTGCATGGTCAACATCAGAACAAATAATGTACCATGTGTGGCCTCAACTCCTCAGCCAACAGCAAATCAGGCCACTGTTGTGTTTTCATACAAATAGGAACATCATACACCTCAAGTCTATTGCGTATGCTAACTCCAGGGCAGAGATGTGCTCTGAAGTGGCCATGGGATGATCAGGAGCAGTCACGAGTGTGTGTGTGTGTGTGTGTGTGTGTGTGTGTGTGTGTGTGTGTGTGTGTGGTGTTGGAATTCTGAAGCTAAGACTGGCCTATGAGGCAGGCAGGGCAATGTTCCTCCAGGAGGCCTCAACAGGGCAGAAAATTGGCATCTGCTAGTGATTCGGTGAAGCTCTGTCTGAACACTGCAGCCGCCTCCACTGTGCCTCACACCAGATGTGGCCTGAGTGCCTCTCTGGATTCTGATTTAAATCATCATTATTTCAGCTTCACACAATGCTCACACCCAGACCCTCCCACCATAACACACACACACACACACACACACACACACACACACACGCACACGTGCACACATGTAACCTCCTACCCTCCTCTCCCAGGGTTGACCCACCTCAATCACATCGCAAACCAGGTCAAGCACAAAGTGTTTAATGACAGGGGCAGAGGCACAGGGAAATGTGCACACAGGAACCCTGATGACAGAACAGAACAATTCGGGGCCGGCTCACTCATGCCAAATTACAGAACATATGTTGCACTTTCCCCTTAAGTTTCTGGCAAATTCCATAAAGAAAAAGAAAGGTATGAATCAATGTTTTGATTATCCAGTAAGTATTTTATAGAAATAGGAATCAAGTCAAACAAACACAAGTCAAACAAAAGAAAGAGAGAGAGAGAGAGAGAGAGAGAGAGAGAGAGAGAGAGAAGGTTACAGAGAGTTGTTTTGTTTGTTTGCTTGTTTTGTTCCTGAATAGTGGTGTCTGGACTAGTGAGAGTTTTGTGAGTTCAGATTAGCTCAGTTGTAAGGTGGTTTAGATAAAAGTATCTGTCAAATGTTCTAGATTCATTCATTTATACACTTTATCCTGGATAGGGTCGTGGGAGAGCCGGTGCCTAGCCAACAGGGCCCCAATTCATCATATAACAAACACACTCACACCACTTTAGAGACACCAATTACCCTAAAGCATGCATTTGAACTGTCGGAGGAAACCAGAGTACCCAGAGTAAACCCACGGATATGCAGACTCCACACAGAAAGAACCCAGACCGCTCCACCTGGGATCGAACCCAGGACCTTCTTGGTGTGAGGCGTCAGTGCCACCCACTGAGCCACAGTGCCACCCTTAATGCTGTAAATATAATGTTAAATAATATAAAGTAGGTGATAAATCTCAAACCAATTTTACATATCATATATCAATTACATACAAATTTTGAATAGAAGCTTATTGGTGATCCACTAACTTCACATAATCTTTAGTATAGTGTTATGCATCTTCAAACACAACTGACAACAGCACAAAGTGCTCCCAGATTGTAAATAGACATAAAAAATTAATCAGACTAGAAATCATTGTGCCTTCCACCTTTAAGTGTGCAATAAGTATCACATTAAGCAGTTTTAAGCAGTAAGAGTTTGAGCTTGAGGCTATGGAAAGACTTGAATCCATCATTACACCTTCAAAAATCAGATACTGTCATCGGTGGAATATTTAATTTATTTTTAAAAAGTTAAACTTCTCACCTCAGGCTATTTAAAATAAGTACTGTGTATTACTATGTTAGGTTTTCTTAAATTAATATAAAATCCAGTGAATGCAAAGCCCACTGCAGAAGCTCCCGAATCTGTTGGAGCTAGTC
Organism: Ancistrus triradiatus; assembly: GCA_025084515.1. Taxonomy (NCBI): domain Eukaryota; kingdom Metazoa; phylum Chordata; class Actinopteri; order Siluriformes; family Loricariidae; genus Ancistrus; species Ancistrus triradiatus. Next base: position 262,135 of record JAJAGP010000579.1, on the reverse strand, counting down.
AGTGCATCACAAAGTGCAATGGAGATAGAGACTGGGAGATGTAGGTCAGCTCACTGGTGGCAAGAAGAACAACTGCTCCCTGAGACAAACTAAATACACACATTGTAAATGCAGTCATTTCTTTCTACATGTGTGGTATCACGTCTTCAGTAGGAAGTTCAGATTAACTATTGTTGTGTTAATATTCATCCCTGGCTTTTATAGTTTAATTTTTATGCCTGCTCCGGTTCCTCTTTTCACTGCATAGCCCCCTGCTGGTTTTAGCATGCACTCTCTTTCCCACTACTAGTGATAAAATACTGCAGAGGAAACAAAGGATGACACCTTGTAAAGCATCATGATATTATAACCTGCTTTACATCCCAAACACATTTTACACACACTTTGCAGAGCACGGATCAGAAAACACAAGTTTAACTTATTTGGCGCATTAGGCTATGGTGATGGGCAATGAATATGAAGGTAATCGTATCTGTACACAATGATAAACACAACTGAGTTGTTCAGGGTGCTGCTGCTTAAATGAACCATTACTAATTTTACGCTCATATTTGAATCATGGGTGCAGTCTAAAGTACACTACATTTCCAAAAGTATGCAGACACCAGACAGGCTATTTCAGGCACAACAGGTAGAAAAAATCAATTCCTATTGACAAATACAGGCAGTGGAATGGGTCGTACTGAAGAGTTCAATGGCTTCCAATATGACACTAATCTGGCAACAACAACAGCATAGAACTGCTCACTGAGAGCATCATGAATTGGGGTTTTGTTGCCAAGCCTCTGTATACAAACCTAGGATCGCCAGTTACACTTGGCTGAAGTGATGTAAAACATACCACCACTAAACTCTGCAGCAGTAGACATACATTTTCTGGAGTACGAGTTTATCAGATGCAAGGGGGATGCTACCATAATGACAACTGCAATGTTTGAAGGAAAAATCCTAGTCTGGGGCTGATTTTCATGGGTTCTTTAGTTTGCCTGTGAATGGAAATATTTCTGTCTAACCTGTACATTGCAACATTTTGGAATGAGTTAGACTGCTGACTTTGAGCCAAGCCTAATCAACAACATAAATTATAATAGGAAATAAAAATCTGTCTTTAAACTCCAGACATAGCAGCCATAAAAAGACTCAAACGTGGAAGACACTGTACAGCGCTGCCTGACATATGATGTTACAGTATACAGTACTGTACTGAAATCTAATTACCATATTTTACTTAGTAATCACTACATATTCCTATGTTAATAGGTTATTTATGTGCTGGCAGAGTATTATTATTGTTCTGTTGCACACTGGTGCAGTGCGTTTTGCTTTTTCTGCCCAGCTGATCACACAACATTGTGGATCCACAAGCAGATGTGAGTGTTAAAGGACTGCTGAAGTCAGTCATTCACTCGAAAGTTCACTACCTTACCAGTCGAGCTCGTTAGCTCACGTTTGAACTAGAGACTATTCTAACTCAGTTGATGGGTTTAGAGACTTTTTTGTGCAAGTTTTGTGCAACTCGTGTTTGTGTGTATGACATTCAGCTACTTTTTTGTAACAAGTTAATGGTAAATAGTGTTTGTGGCTGTATGTTTCTGTCCTATTGTAAGTAGTACTCATTTGTTTGTCCCCAAACTACCTGGATATTCTCTCTTACCTATAACTATATAAACTGGTTCACATTCCCTCATTGAGTCTCCGCTCTGGTTCTCCGTTCACTCATCTGGCTGATCTTTCATGTTGTTCACAATGCTGTTCATCAATACATTTTTGTCCTCCGTCATAGAAAAAAAAAACGGTTGTAAAAATACCCTTTATATTAACATTATAATAGCATTAAAAGAGACTATGTGACTGTGATAATGTTGGTCCATTTTGGTTGCACACCTGTATTTTTACCAGCTGCTAACTTACAAAGAACTGCTACAGTTCATAAAGGAGCCAAAGCAGCACCTGGACCTCCTCCATGTTGCACACAAAAGAACGCTTGCAGAAAGAATATGTGCTTAGGATAACTGTATCGACATGTACTGAGAAACTTACCTGCTATAATGGGGAGAACCAGGTATGCTTGAGTATTTTGGCCTTTGGAATGAAAGAATCAAGTGCAGTTCTTTAACATAACCAGAATTACATTTGTGTGATGACTGTTAAATCAAGTTGTATATGTTATGTTTTTGTGATTTCTCCATGTTATTTGCTGTTCTTTGTAAAAAAAAAACATTATCTTCTTATGACATCATGTCCTTTGTTTAGTTTGTTTATAGGTCTAGGTCTGTGCTATGTTCATACATCACACAGCATTCACACTTGTTCAAATTAAATGCACTAACGGATCAATCACACCAGGGTTTATTATAATTGAACCAAACCTGCCAAGTAAATGCACCCTAAAGCTCTTCAAAAAAATAAAATCTTAGCATGTGAAATAATCTTAGATCAAGGCAATAAATCTTGGTTTTTTCTCCTATAAGAATTTCTGTCTTACAAGGCACTGAAAGTGTAAGAAAAAAGACCTCAATCGCCCTCACTTTTAAGTAATTTAGGGCTCAAATTAGGAAGAAAATGTCCGGTCAAGTTATTCTGATTCTTCTCTCTTAATTTAATATATACAGTCTGGGCTTTTCACATGATTACAGAATTAGTATTAGTATTTGTAGTATTATTATTTGCTTATTTTAAGAAATGTTACTAAGTGAAATTTGCTTACCCCATTGGCAGATTTTTTTTTTGTTTTGCTTAATATAAGCATTTTCATCTCATTTTTTTATATATTTGTTCTAGTTTTTGAAAACTTCTTTTTGCAGTAACTCAATTATAATGTATTCATGAAGCTATGCGGACAATTCTATTTCTTGAAACATGATGGTGGTAGTATCATGGTTTGGACCTGTTATGCTGCATCTGGGCCAGGACGGCTTGCCATCATTGATGGAACAATGTATTCTGAATTATTTCAGAGAATTCTAAAGGAAAAGGTCGGGACATCTGTCCATGAACTGAATCTCAAGAGAAGGTGGGTCATGCAGCAAGACAACGACCCTAAGCACACAAGCTGTTCTACCAAAGAATGGTTAAAGAAGAATAAACTTAATGTTTTGGAATGGCCAAGTCAAAGTCCTGACCTTAATTCAATGGAAATGTTGTGGAAGGACCTGAAGCGAGCAGCTAATGTGAGGAAACCCACCAACATCCCAGAGTTGAAGCTGTTCTGTATGGACGAATGGGCTAAAATTCCTCCAAGCCGGTGTGCAGGGCTGATCAACAGTTACAGGAAACGTTTAGTTGTAGTTTTGCTGCACGGGGGGGTCACACCAGATACTGAAAGCAAAGGTTCACATACTTTTGCTGCTCACTAATATGTAATATTGGATAATTTTCCTCAATAAATAAATGACCAAGTAGAATATTTTTGTCTCATTTGTTTAACTGGGTTCTCTTTATCTACTTTTAAGACTTGTGTGAAAATCTGATGATGTTTTAGGTCATATTTTTGCAGAAATCTAGAAAATTCTAAAGGGTTTACAAACTTTCAGGCACCACTCTATATGCACTTCCAGAAGAATGGAAGCTGTTATAGCAGCAGGGGGGATCAACTGCATATTAGCACTCATGTTTCCTAGACGTGATTTTTATTTATTTTTTTAATTTTCCGCCATATGGTGTAAATAACATCAACATGCAGTATCAATTTTGTCCCCCAGCACAGCCTTTTCTGATAACACTGCAAAGCTGAGAAAGTTTGTGAGCTGGGTGTTTATGAGCTGAGTCTTCAGGTCCCATAGACACTGGTCACAGTAATCAATCACAGTATACAGTTTCAAAGTGGTAGATGCCCTCCTATCTCCCTGCCTCGGACTAGTGAAGGTGTGTCTCTACTGGAAATGCATGATGGGGTGAAGATGGTAGGCACATGACAGATCAGGGCATTCAGGCCAATGACATTCCTCCCAGCAAGCAGATCCATCCTGAGTTTAAGGTGAAAAATGCCACACCACACCGCTGCTCAGCTGCAGATGAATGGAGTGATCTGTATTGTCATTGCAGGTCGGCAGGAGAGGTTACTTCCTGGTGTACGCAATGCCTGATGTGTACCATCAGAGAAAGAAACAGAATGCTGCTCCATCATGCACTTCTTCAGTCCATCTAGAGCCCATATCACATCTTTTCATCCTCAGGTCTTGTAGCCCTGAGCACCAGGCTTGACACATCTATATGTTTTTCCCTCTGACCTTTTGGCGTCCTTTCTGCCAGTGCCCGTAAACCACAGGCTGATATATGAAGGCAATTTTTAGCCATGGCACTTGTATCTGAGTGATTGTGCACGCTTTACATTTCAGGGCCTGCCATTTTGCCACCTCCTCAAGATCTCTTTATTTGCTTTTGCCGAGGCTGAAGTGGAGAAATTGTAAGAAAAGAAGAATAAAGAGAAAGGAGGAGGCCGGTGTGGCCCATTCCCACCTGCCCTCAGGGCAACAAGCCTGCAGTTCATCAGTCTAGTGAGCCAAGCCCCGGGGCCAGGCCTGACCATTCACAGCTGAGCTCACACATACACTCCCACACAAACACACACACAAATGCACAGGCGCTCAAAGGGTCTATCAAAACGCCAAAAGTGGATAAGTGTGACATGGTAACATGAACAAGGTTGAAGAAAGAGTTCCTGAAAAGGTTTATGAAGGGCACAGATCACATTTACTGCAGCTGAGTCTTTCACATGCTTCTGTGAACTAAAGATGTGAACCGTGAATCAAAAAGAGTCTCACGATGCCTAGTTTTTGAGTTTAATAGAAAAAAAAAGTATTTCTGTTTCAGTCAAGGAGAATCTGAGGTTTCTGCAATAAGTTTGTAGAGAACTCCAACTGAAGATGAAAGACCACAGAGGAATCTCTACGGAGCAGAGCTGGCACAAACACTGCATGGGCCTGGGTAGGTAAATCCGAAAGGAATTCCACCCCCATACCCCAACATGAGTATATCTTATAACAGAGGAGCAGAATAAGGGCGGAATTAAACTTTCTAACATATTATTTGATTCATATTACTTTTTGCATGACAGTCAAAAGCCATGTGCCTACTACACAGCTTAACTCAATGTACGTTTTCAGCACTGACATCACTGAAATCTATTTGACTTGCAGTGCCGTTCTCCGATTACAGTGGTACCTCGGTTCTCGTCATTAATTCATTCCAGAAGGCTTGTCGAGAACCGAAAACGACAAGTACCAAGCAGATTTTTATAAACTGAATGAATCCGTTCCAGACGCCCAGAAAATCCACACTGTATAAGGTATTATATGCATTAATGGAGCTGTATTGTACATGTGCTTCCTGATTTACAAAGGGGATATGTTCCGACAAATCCATCCTAAGTTAAATGTAACATGAACTGGTGAGTTTTACAAGTGTTTTATATGATAGAGCGGTCTATGCTTTATAATAGCATAGCCTATGATAAGTAATGATAAGCTAGTAAATCTCATGTAATTTAGTGTATTGGTGAACACAAGATGCTAACTGCAGCTTGTGTTCTGAGCATTAAGTTCCTGTTTCCCTTTCAGCTGGCAGTCAATACAACCCTGTTTAGGACCCATGGAGATTTATAGAATACAGTACTGTGGATGTAAAAATAATGAAAAACACAATGAAAATAGCTCAGATCTTCTCTGAGCAACCGAATCACTGTGTACTGAATCATGACTTGTGAATCGAGTTTCTGCTGAAACAAGTTCCGGAGCTCATACCAGTTTAAGCAAGTGCGTTGAGTACCAAGCAAACAACGAGAACCATGACAAACTTTTCTGGTCAAAACGCATCAAGAACCGAATTCGACTAGTTCCGAGGTGGTCAAGAACCGACGTACCACTGTATTTTTTACTGTATTAAAAAATATCCTTATTTGCAACCTCATCTGGAAGTAGTAAGCACAGTTGGTGTGTGACTTGTGCTTGGAACACTGGTTTTATGTAACTGCTGACCAAGTACTGCTGTTCCTCTACTGTAGTGTTATCTTCCTTTGCGAGCATGTGAGTCAAAATGGAACAAAAATCTCAGCCACTAATTTTTAATGTAAAACAAGTTAAATGAAGACGTTTTTATAACCCTATGCCAGAAAAGGTTGGGACAGTGTGAAAAAAAAACGCAATCTTTTTTTCATTTGCATTGACTTTTATTTCATTGCAGATAGTATGAACCTAAGATGTTTCATGTTTTGTCTGGTCAACTTTCATTTGTTAATATACATCCATTCCTGCGTTTCAGGCCTGCGACACATTCCAAAAATAGTGGGGAAGGCAAAGCATTTACGACTTCGTAATGTTTCCATTCCTTCTCACAAAAAATAAGATGCTATTTTGTCCCCTTCTTCCTGAAAAGACATCTTAGAAGAAATCACAACACATTCTCTGTTGGGGACATGTCAGGACTGCATACCAGTCAGTCCAGTGTCTGTACCCTCTTCTTCCACAGCTATGACTTGTGTGTGTGCAGCATGTGGTTTTGACCACAATTTATTGGTGATAACAGTTTTGTCTTTGGTTTGGAGCAAACAGCTTCCATTTATTCCAAAAAGATCTGGAATACTGATTTGTCTGACCACAATTCATGTTTCTACTCTGTGTTGTTCCATCCCAGATGCCTCCAAGTCCAGAGAAGTCGACATCGCTTCTGGACATGATTAACATAAGGCTTTATTTTTTGCACAATAAAGTTTTAACTGCCATTTGTGAATGTAACTCCATAATGTAATGCTCGACAAAGGTTTGTCAAAATAATCCTTTGCCCATGTGGTATATCAGTTATTGATGAATGACTGGGTTTGATGCAGTGCCATCTCAGGAATTGGAGATCATGGGTGTTCAACTTACCCTTGGCCCCTTGCTCGTTACACACTGACATTACAATTACTAAGTATGGAAACTCTTATGATATTTCTGCTTTTCTTTTATGCATTCTGGTTGTTGTTTCTCATGTCTGCCTTTCTCAGTATTTTACATGACTGCCTTTATATCACATGTAAATTGTTCTGTGTTCAGGGATTCTTGCCATATAATTTGTTATACAACAGCAGTTACAGAACACACAACTGCCCTGTTTGAAAAATATATATATTCATTCATTCCTTCAATTTCATAGCTACTTCATTCAGTTCAGGATCAACTGGCAGCACAGGGTGCAAGGCACCAACCAACCATACATAGGGTGCCAGTCCATCACAGTTAACATTACATACAGTATTACAGCTGGATGAGATATGTCAAGTCATTAATTCATTAGTTTTACAGACTGTTTTTGTGAAATTCCATGCTAATCCCTTCTCAAACTAGCCTTCATATGATCACCAATTACATCTTATTTTCCACTGGTCTTGCTATGCAGTATACACGTGGTTAAGAATCCCCTTCAGCTCTTTTACACATGTCCACCCTGATATCATAAAAGCCTGGGTGAGCTCCACTGGGTGAGATCTTGTGCCTGTACTGACACCCCAGCAAAGCAGTCAAGATACTGACTGTCTTGCAAGAGACTTACTATTCACTATTATACAGAGAAAAGCCAACAATAATTAACAATGCTGAAATGTTCAACCTCAAAACTACATACATTTCTCTTTCTGTCCTCTTCTTAGAATTTTCTGTCCCTGTATTTTTCATTTAGCATGCTGACACTTTAATCTGTTAACGTCTTGAAAGTAGTGTTCTCAGTCCCAGTAATATAAATATGGAATGAAGTGATAGAAAAGCTTCGTACTTTAGTAGGTTAAGACTAATACAAACAAAACTCTGATCATTAATTAAAAGGCCGGAAAGAAGTGAGAAGTAACACTTCACATTTGCATTTTGATTTGGAGTTGGATTTTTAGCAAGTTGACTATATTTCTGCCCTCACTCTCACTTCGTTTTCTTCTTTCTCCCCCTCTAATATCTTTAAGGATCAAAGGCTTTCATTTGGTTTAACTCCTTGAAGCATTGTTTGCCTCCCAGGACTACAACAAAGTTCTTTCAGTGTGCCAGATTCAGGAGAATAAAGAATTTGTTATTCCTGGACTAATTTGACATCAAACAGCGGCAAGCCAGGGTGGGAGAAGATAAAAGTGGTGATGGTGACCGGGAAAGATTAGCCATATGTTTCCACAGGCAGCACAGCACCCAGGGCACCGTAACTCAAACACACACACACACACACACACACACACACACACACACACACACACACACACACTGGCCTAGAAATTACACACTTCTCCAACACACAACACAGACTGAGCCAAACAGCAGACAATAGAAGAAGAGAAAGAAAAAATTATGTCAGATTCAGAATCGAACTTATTGGCCAAGTTGACTTGCATACATTTTTTTTTTTCTGATCAGTGGTGACCAGTGGTGCTTTAAGCACTACAGACTGCATACAGACAATATTTGTATTTTTATACATAATGGACAAGTGTGTTTGTGTGATAGTACAAACAACAATAACGTGCATCACATGAAAATTAAATTGGGATGTGTGAGTATTGTGCAATACCACACTATTTGTTGATGGGAGCAGGCTGTAATTAGTATCTGAGGAATCATGATGATATTTCTATAGTAGGTGAAGGCATGATGAAAATACTGCTCCTACATCTGGTATTGTTAATTATAGTAACAATAATGCATTAAAGTATTACTTTACATTATGGTAATTTAATTGCTGTGTAACAAGCAATGTAAGTACAGTCTACCAACACAAAAATAAAGAGTAAACAATGTAGTAAATATGAAAATAAGTGAGTACTCCTCACAAATATCCATCAGATAAGATTTTTACAAAAATACACATAGATTTAAAAGTACTGTTAAAACTGGTACCTATAGCCAGAATATATTACGCACTTGAATTCATGAATTCCAGCACTAAAGTGATTTAAATCATTCCACAAAAAGCTGCCTTAAACCCCTATTGTTTTAACAGCTCTTATAGGAATATGAGGTTAGAGCATAGTAAATAAATTACAGATTATTGTTTGTATTGTTTGGAGCAGGTTCGGTGGTATTTTAATATGAATTTTAAACAGATTCTGACTAGTCCTGTTAAAACAAATGTGGAATTGAGGCAGCTTTTTGTGGAATTATTTAAATAGCAAATGATCTTTTTTTTTGGAGGGGGGGTGGGGATTCAGATGTCTAACTGCAGATTCACTTTAGGCTTGTATTGATCCTGGTGTTTAGCTCCAAATATGTAACTATGCAGGTAATTCTGGTGTGTAGTTCCACATATGCTGCCTGGCCAAAAAGAAAGTCACCATTTGGATTCAAATAAGCAAATACTTGAGAGCCTTTGACTGGATAATTACTGTAGTGATTAATATGTTTCAGCTGGCAACAATTCTTTAACCCTGAAGTGAGTACCTAGTACTCATTTCTTAAACAACCAAGTCGGAAGATGTAGCCTGTGGTCATGAAAAAGGTGTTACTCCGTCTCAGATGGGACAAATTATTGGTCTGTATAAAGCAAAGAAAACAACTAAGGAGACTGCTGAAATTACTGGAATTAGGTTTAGAATTGTCCAGCACATTATCAAATAGTGGTGAATTGTAACCCTGAGGAAGCAATGTGGTCAGAAACAAATTGTGAGTGTTACATTTGAGATCACTTTAAAATGTTGTGAAGTTTAACCATATAAAAATCGACACTAGAACTCAAGCCTATGTTTATAGTGAAGTAAGAGCATTTTCCACACACCAAACGCAATGAAACCTGACAGCATTGTGAGATTAAGATAACTGTGTGTCCATAAGAAAACCACTTGTTAGTGAGGCTAATTGGAATTAAAAGACATCAGTTTTGCATAAAGATTGAACCCTGAGCAATGGAAGTGCCTATTGTCGTATGGTCTGATGTATCCAGATTTACCCTACTGAAGAGAAATGGGCTGCATTAGAGTCCGGAAGAGAAGCACATGAAGCATGCACTAATCATGCATAGTGTCTACCATACAATCATCTGGAGGGCATGATCTCTTATTGTTTTTTTGGTCATTTTCTATGTTCGGCACATCATAAAGCAAAAGTACATGAATGTAACTGAAAGACCAGGTTATCCCACAGATATTTTTTTCCTGGTGGCACAGGTATATTCCAATATTCCAGGATGACAATGCCAAGATTCACTGGGCTCCCAGCTGTGAAGGGCGTGGTTCCTGGGAGCATCAGGAATTCATTTTCACACATCAGTTGGCCACCACAAGTGTCCTGACCTCAATCCCTTGAAAGTTTCTGGGAGTACTGAAGTAGACCATTGCATTTAGTGGTTCAACTCTCCGCCGTTAGTGCTTAAAAACAAGTCCTCCGTGCCAAAATTTCACTCCCAAACTCCTGGGACAAAACTACTGTTCTTTTGTGATGTTGCATAAGGTTCTTGATTTGATCACATTCATGATGTTGAATCGTGTGCAACAAGTCCATTGCCCTCCAAGGTAAAGATTGCAAGATTCTCACAGTGAGAAGGTTCTGTGTTCATCCCCAGGTGTTGTGATCTGGGTCCTTCTTGCGTTGGAGTTTTGCATGTCCTCCCCGTGTCGCATAGGTTTTACGCCGGGTTTAGCCGGGTAACTCCAAAGACATGCGGGTTTAGGTTAACTGTCCTTGTACTCTAAAGTGGCCCTCTAGTGTGATTCTGTGTATGAGTGTGTGAGTGTATGTGCCCTGCGATGGATTGGCACCCTGCCTAGGGTTTTTCCTGCCTTGCGCCCTATGCCGCTGGCTAGGCACTGGCTCTTCCATGACCCTGTTCAGGATTAAGCGGATAAGAAAGTGAATGAATGATGAATGAAACTACACTCAACAAGCACTCTTTTTAATAATACAGCCTGTTATTCAGAGAAACTTCCATTAAGCCTGTATGGGGCGTTGTTTGCTGAATTATTTTGTAACGGGATTAGAACAGAGTTTAGGGTGTGTAATACTCACCAGTGGAAGTGGCTGATCTTGCGGTGTTGTGAGAACACGTCTTTAGAGATCATAGAGATTTATTATTGTATTAGTAGAGTCCAGCAGATCCCATGCTCTTCCTGTACCTGTACAGGTGCTGCTCGTATTTTGGCTGCTGATGATCCCAGGAGTTTTAGACGGTATAATCCATCTCAGCTCAGTGCAGATCTCTGCTAAAGTCCGCTGTAAACTTTCTCGTCGTTTTTTTTTTTTTACATATATTTTTAGTGAAAATAAGTCACCATGGGTCCTACGAAGGGATATCAGTCAGCCAAAGAGGAAAACAGTAAAATCGACACACTTAAGACTTGTATTTCATCTGATTATTATTTTTATTTTTGTCTGTGTATACAGTGTCTGTAAAGTAAGTTCCACTTTAATGAATTTATTACTCACCGACCAAAGGAGAAACTGCTTTGAGATCTATAGGAAGCACAGGAAGCCCTGGTTTTATTCACATTACATCGATTCAGTGTGAGCCCTGTAGGTGATGCAACAAACATTAACACACGTATTAATAATGTTAAAGTGGGACTTACTTTATAGACACCCTGTATATAGTTTTTATGTATACAATACAACTCCATTAATGCATAATGCTCATACAGTGTGGATTTTCTGTGGGTCTGAAACAGATTCATTCATTATTCCTTATGGGAAAAATTATGTCGGTCCTCCTTGTTTTTGGGATTCGCCATGACTTCTGAAACAAATTAATGACGAGTAGCAAGGTACCACTGTATAACAGATTGTTTACTCATCTTTCTACGTAATCATTCACCAAGATGGAAGAGGTATTTCATATTTTTATATGAACTGAAGTTCTTGCCATTTGCTCACTGAGTGGTGTAGTTTGTAGACTTGAAATTATGTGAGCATTAAAAAAAAGTCATTCCACACCTCTGATGACACATGCCACATTACTTTAAGGTCAAAGATTTAAATGGACATTTGCTGAAGTATTGACAAACAACATGATTAACAGACAGCTAGTTGTGCTAGTCCATTCCACTTACATGCTGAATGCTGATTGTGACGAAATTACAAAACTGTGGTAGCCTAGTGGTTAAGTTACTGAACTCTGGATCAGAAGGTCCAGGGTTCAAATCCCACCTCTGCCAAGCAGCCACTGTTGGGTTCTTGAGCAAGGCCCTTAACCCACAATTGCTTGGATTGTAAGATTGTACCAATTGTAAGTCGCTCTGGATAATTGTAAGTCGCTCTGGGCGTCTGCTAAATGCTGTAAATGTAAATATAAATGTAAGAAAGGGCCAGAATGTTTATGTTTATTCATATAATCTACATGTAATTTGGACTCTCGAAAATAAAAGGTGCTGAATCCACTTTGAATCCACTTTGTTCAATAAAACATTGATTTCCCAATCAGGATTGTTTTTTCTTTGGTTTTTCTGAGACATTTTAGAGGATTTTTGGTTTATTCCTCAGTCCAAAGGCTTTGTTTTATGGACGTCATTTGTTATTCATGGGTGTGAAAATTGTATGCTAATTATAAAGGAACGTGCACAGTCGCCCAATTTGTGAACGACTGGTATTCAGTAACATACACACGTTCTACTATTAAATCAGGTGTTCGTGAATCTGGAGGAGAGTTTTCAGCAAGGTCCATCGTACTTCCACACATGTAACTACGTGTTTATGTAAGTGTGTAGCTCCACATTTGTAACGATTCATCTATTTAAGGTGTGCAGTTTCACACAAGAAATTAGTACTATGTATGTTCTACATTTTGTAAATTTTATCACTACTTTTTATTTACAGTATGTACTGGTACATCAGTTCATTGTAATATAGGTCTGGCAATGTAAGATTTTATTATTATTATTATTATTATTATTATCTATAAAAAAAATACACAAGACGAATGAATGCAATAGCCTCCTACTCCTATTACACTCTTACACTCGTCTGTCATGGTGTTATATATAGAGATATCACGTGTGGCCAGTATAGACATCTCAGTGGAATAGAGAGTTACATCTCTATCACAACTGTCTAAATGACCTCTTCATTTGGTATACTTGCTGTACTTATACTTGTCTATTATAATTAGTGCTCTAAATGAAAATTGACACAACTTAATCTGGAACATATTTTCAGTTTCAATGGCTAGATAAAGCCACTGGCCACCTGCGGTTTTTGCCATTTGACTTTTCTAATGCTGCATCAATATGTTGTCATGATCAGTCAGCTGTAAGCTAAATATGATCATGTCTATTTACAGTATATGTCTGTGTGTATGTGTGTTTTTGTGTTTAAACATGTGTGCAGTTTTAAGGTCAAAGCGGTTGGAACTGAAGCAGGTGCTCATGTATAGTGTATTGCCTGGAAAGACTGTGTTAACTGAAGGTAGTCACAGAAACCAGGTCTTCCTAGACTCTACCTCAGTCTTGGTGTATGCTGGCCATGGACACACACATACACACACACACACACACACTCACATACATTATGTCTCTAGCTCTCTCTCTCTCTGACACCGAATTCAATCCACACAGAATTTTGCTGTAATCAGAATGTATAACACTTATCCATTACCACATAATGACAACTGACTTGTTAGCTCTTTTTACTTCTAGTGGAATTATGATACAATCATAACTATAAATATGAAATCTTAAAAAGAGTCAACTGCAATTTACTTCTATTATTTTTTAAAGTATAAATAAATCAGTCATTACTGTGTCCATTACATAAATATTCATAATAATATTAATATCTGAAATGTAAGCATCACTCACTGAAGCATCATAGAAAATATAAATAATTATTGCAGTGTAATGATCATGTCTAAAATATAGAACAGTGTATACAGAAGGATTTCAGATTGTCAAAAATCTTACTTTACTTGCACATGATAACCTTCAACATGTCAAAATAATGTTAAACCAAATTCTGTTCAGTTACTTTTTAAAATCTGATTTGGATAAGTGACTAGCCCCTTCAGAATAAACAATACAAACATGCTCAGGATCAACCAGTAACCTTCCAGACTATACACCAGGCTAAGTGGCCTCCACCTGACATCACTTGCAGTGGTTTAGATTACTTCAGAATAACCTTTTCCTTGAGGATTCCGCTACTAGTGGCGCATGGTAATGGAACAAAATCACCGTAGCAGGAGAGGTGTCTTCAGAAGAGCTGATGTTAAAAGGCACAGAAATGTTAGGAGAATGATACAAAAAGATTTGAGGCTTTAACAATTCCTTAGATTTAGTTTTAGATTTTTGTAGATTTATGTTCCTCAGAGTACTGTTCAAAGCATTATTAAAAGGTAGCAACTGCATGGCACTACCAACAGCTTGCCTAAATTGGGCCATACCTCCAAAATGGAAGACCGAAGCAGGTTATTAATTAGGTAAACTACCAAGAGGTCGGTGACAACTTTGAAGGTTTACACAAAGCTGGCTATTAAGGCAGCGTTGCCATAGAGAAGGTGCTTCTGAAAAAGTGCCACGCTGAGCCTTAAATACACTTCTGATTCCATGTGGCAAAATGTTTTATAAAATCAATAAATAAAATTTACTTTTTTGGATTGAATTTCAAGGACTGTAAGGACTATATTGGCTAAAAGCAAACATAGCACCCCATCTAAAATACACCACACCTACTATGAAACATGTGGTGGCAACATTATGTCAAGTCAAGTCAGATTCATTTATGTAGCGCTTCTTATAATGAAGCATTGTCTCAAAGCAACTTTACAATTTTAGATTATCTTCTAATATCTAGGGCCAATCCCAAATTGAGCAAGCCTAGGTAGCCTGGCAAGAAAAGCTCCCTAAACGGTATGAGGAAGAAACCTTGGGAGGACCAAGACTCAAAAAGGGACCCAACCTCTTTGGGCGGCGTAGATGATAAATGTAAGAATGAAACTAATTTAAGTAGTCGAGTAAGTCTTATAGTAATTGTTCAGAAAAAAAAAATACAAAAAAATAACATAAATATATGTCTATCTGCAATACTTAGTCCGATACACAGAGTCACTTTAAGAACTTGAGTCCTCGGCAGGAAAGTCCTTGGCAGCACATCATCCCCAGCCAACCGGAGGAAGGAGAGAGTTACTGCCCTCTGGTGTGACCTGGGTATGGTGGGGCTGGAGCTGATGATGGAAACAACTTGAGCAGATTATGTAGGGCGTGGACTGGACAATTGGTCAGGATTGAATAGCAAATGGATGCTGCCAAGTACATCCAAATTCTTGAGGACAACATGCGACCCTCTGCTACACAGCTGAAAATTGCCAGGTGGTTCACCAGCCGGCATTATAATGACCAGCACAGTGGCTTAAGCATAGGAAGATGTATGTCCTTGAATGCCCAAGTCAGAACCCTGGCCTAAATCTGATCACTTTGTTATTCTAGGTCTTCTGTTTACTATTGCCTTTTTGTTTCATTACTTGAATATTGTAAAGTATTTAAATGTAAATAAAGTGAAAAATATGTTTTGAATCATTTTGAGTTTAGGCTGTAAGACAAATAATTAACTCTTTCAAATAGGTATGATGGTTTTATATAGTTTATGGTTTTATATTGTATATATAGCATTATATGTTCATACTTCATCACGTCATCCATCAATACCATTTATTTTCCTCACTTAATGGTAGAGACTAGTGTGGGAGTCTGAGGTTATGTCAGCAAGCGTAAAACAGTGAGATGAGAGAAGTGGAGTGGTGGCCTGGGAGGAAATGAAGGGATTCAGAAGTATGGAGTAGTGTTGTAGAAGGGCACGAGGCAGAGAAACCATCAGACGACGTGGATGATGAACTCTATTGCCGAAAGCTGCCAGATGGCACAGGATCAAACTCTACAGAGATGGGACAAACACAAACCTTTACTCATATCCTGCACTGATGCATGCTTACACACTTCTAGCTTCAAATACACATGTCTCACACACACATGTCCATTCTCCTTTAATTTCTTGAACACATTGTACCTCCATGAACACAGACAAAGCCCATATTTCCCTTGTGCTTGCAAGAAAATGTCATTCATAATCTGCTGGCCCTGATAGCCCATGGCATGCTTTCTTTATCTATTTGATATTCATATTTCTCCATGCAGCTGTATGCCATCTCTCTATAATGTTTATGATTATCCTTTCGGAATATATTAGCATTATTACAGAATTTTCCATAGTCGATCAGTTTCACATTCTTAGGGACACACACATGAAGATTATGTTTATCTTTACAGTTTACTCTTGAAGGGTATTAGATCGTACCAGAAGACAAACCTTTTTCTCTAAAAACTCAAACATACATCACAGTCAGAGCCCGGGTGGCAAGGTGGTGCATGTGGTTAGTCCAGTTGTCTCACAACTCCGAGATCCCTGGTTTGATCCTGACTCCAGACTCCGCCTGTGTGGAGTTTGCACGTCCTTCCTACGTCTGCATGGGTTCATTTCTAGTGCTCCAGTTTCCTCCCACATTCCAAAGACATGCGTTAGATTGTTTGGTCACTCGAAAATGGCCCAGGACTAGTGTGTTGATATAACTTTGTGTCTGTCATATATGTAGCCATTGATGCTGATGCAATGGTAAATAAAACTAGTAAACAAACATACAGTCAGAGCCCAGATGTAGCACAAATTTATGGATGCCCTTTTTTGTAGAGTAACCACTAGAGGACAAAATAAAACATTGTCTTGCAATGCCTACGGTTAAATACTGGCAGTAGAATAAGTTGTACTGAAGGATACAACATAGGATTCTTTCTTACCAACAGCTCAGCGTGTCATATTTCTGCAGTGCTAGATCTGTAAATGCTGTTATTGTAAATTGCCTACGAGCAACAATAACTCAGCTATGAAGTAGTAGGCCACACAAGCTCACAGCACACAATGTATTGCAATGCTACAGCATACAATGACTTGGTAAGAAAATTGTGTGCTTCCAACATTGTTGCAACATTTTCAATAATCCCATTCCTATTTCAGCATAACAATGTCCTCACATATAATGCAATGTACATGCAGTGTTTGATGAGACTGGCTTGAAAGAATCTTATTCATTTTCCTCATTCAGCGTACTTTGGAATGAAGTGGAAGGGAGACTGCATGTATCTCCGTGCCCAGTGAGTGCGCTTACGTGCACTTAATAATCCGATCATAGACTGATTTCTGCAGTTATCTGATTATGCTAGTGGAAAAAACATGGTTGCCAGGGCCGCTTATTCTTAGGAATTTTGCTTCTTTTGGGCTTATTTACATAGGCCAGGTGGGGGATTCTCTCATGGGATCTGGCAACCATCGAATTAAATGCAGCACACACTAAATGGCTAGGAAACACTTTGTGGAGACTCTGAACTCTGACTCTGAATAGGGAAGTAAATGAGTTTTTGTCGTGAGATCTGGCAACCCCGGAGTTAATCAGGCCACAGAATTAAAGGCAGTGACATACCTACCGGGCACTTCATGGAGACTCTGAAATGTAGTATATACTCGAGAAAACAAAGAATTTGATTATTTAATATTCAATTTTGTAGTTGATGTCACATATTTCTGTGAGATTATTGGCTGGTTGTAAAGTAGAAATCCGATTACTGCTTGAGTCGTGTAAACCCAGAGGTTTCGTGTATTCTCATTGATCAGATTACGGACAAAACCTGATTTTCTGCAGTTATTGGATTATTAAGTGCATGTAAACACATTCAGTTTCATTAAAGATCTTGTAAACATGAACAGTCATGTTCCAAAATCTAATGAAAAACTTTTCGTCTCCATCTAAAGGTTAATTGAACTGAAATGGGATTTTCAATAATACATATGGATGTGATTTTGGATGTTCCACATACATTTGGACATGTATTGTATTTGTCTGGTATTTGGGAATGAATAATAATAAGTTGTATTCACTTAGTGCCTTTTATAATCTCAAGGTCACTGTACTAAATCAGGACAGAAAGATAATTAATAGGTTAGAAATCATGGATCTCGTTGATCTCATATGGAGATGGTCATTGAGCACAGTCTATGTCCTTCATATCATATCTGTAAAAGCAGAGTTCAAAGACATGGCCTGCCTTTGGCAGATCTAGCTATTCCACTTCCTGCAGAAACCTGTCCAAAGTCTGTGATAAGTTGGACCAAAATTCATGGGAGATTACCAGACGGGCCTGCCAAACCCTGCTGCAGCCCCCGTAACAGATACGCTCTAGGACTAAATCCTAAAAGGCTACGCAACATCTGTCAAGCATGCCCTGAGAAGATTCCCCTAGTTCAGATGTTATCGCTATTATGCCTGCATCAAAAGATTTAGTGTCCACGCTGGAGGATGGTTATGTAGCATGGTTTGCAGAGCAACACAACACACCAGGCAGACCAGGGGAAGAATAGGGAAGGAAGTGTTGAGAGTGTGGAGCAAGAGAAATGGATAGATTGAGAGCGATTAAGGTGAGGGCAAAGTGGGGAAAATAACATAAAACTGTTAGAGGAAGCACGCAGGCAGGGGAAAAAAATAAATGACAAGGATGGTGGTGGCTTTGTGACCAAACTGGTGCACTCAGTCTACTTCATTCACTATCTTTTCCCCCTTCTATAACCAAACAGTAGTACAAACAGTAGACGAACAATGAGGGAGAGCAGAAGCACTGGAGAGTGGGGGGAAAAGAGAGAGACATAACGACTGAGAGACAAAAGAGAATGAGAGTCCAAAAAAAGAGATAGTGAGTGAGAGAGAAAGCAAGTGAAGAGCAACTAGCAGCTCTTCCACCCCCCCTCCTTTTTCTTGGACTCCAGCTTGACTTTAATCTGTAGCCTTACCAGATCATTACAGGGCTACTGGCCCTCTGGGAGCTGGGGGAAAAACTGACACGAGCTGTCTTCTGCTCTCCGCAGCACCGCTTCATCTGGGCTCTATTAAAAAATTTAAAGAGCCTCCAGCAGGTTCTTAGCCCTGAAAATGGACAGTATCCAAGTGGCAAAGGGAGTGAAGGGAGAGAGGGAGCGAGGGAGAAGAACTGGGTTGGGGAAGCTCTTCTAGAAAGTCAGGCCGAGACCTGAGCAAAGCACAAGCCCAACCAGCTGCACCAGTGCCTGGGAGACCCGCTGAGGCTCTGCCTGGCCTGTCTGCTCAATGCTGCCATACGAAAACATGATTATATTATTATTTCAGTGTCTGCATGGCCTGCTCCTCAGCACACGGGCGGGAGGGAGATGGCAAGGCATTTAGGGGATTAGGATACATAGCATCCCCGTGGGTCAGCTGCTAATCAGAAACCTCCCGAGATTTTGCCAAGATTTTCTCCTTATGAATAATTTCACCAAAGGCTTAGAAAACGGGGCACATTATTTAGAGAGGGAGAAAGGCTTTTGATGTATTTTTCCCTGAATAAGCACCGGTACTCAAGGATTTCTAGCCCTTCAGAGCAAAAGGGACCGGCTTATTAAATGCTCCTGCTGCAGTGCCTGCGAGCAAGTCGAGAATAATATCGGCGTAACCTGTTACTTAATTCATTATGGGGATACAAGCTAATTTGATTTGATATTATTTTAATAAAGTTCTGTGATATATAAGATTGTTTCAGGCTATCAAAATAATTTTCCAGTTATTACAGTTATTCAAGCAAGTCCTTTGATAGCAGCAGTTGGTCCTCGCTGTCCTGAATATATTAGTCCTTGAATGATTCACAGTGGCTGTGTAGAAAAGTTAAAGCAAGGAAGCATTTTGTCTATAGACAGGGTTCTTTAAGGGACAAGGAGGCTCAAAAAATGGAAGACATTATTTTTTTGCGTATGCACCAGGCTTACACTTCATCAGCATAATTTATAACTGGACATATTATGTGAAACTCACTTTTTCATTGATTATGTGCATTCATCTTGGTATCTGGAGTGCCTTCCAAGCCTGCAAACTGTGAAATAAGACAACTCAATGCGTGAGAACCACGTTTGCAGAGGTGCGCCATTATTTTCTCGCAAACACCGGATGCTCTAGCATTATGTCTAAGCTAAGACTAAAGCACTGGAACTGCTGTGTGTTGTACAATTCTGTACACTGTGTTGTGTCACTTCTGTGATGCTCAAATCGGTTCAGCCCCCAGCCTCAGAGGACAGAAGGGTTGAGCAGATGAAGTTAGTTTTAATGCCGTCATCCCAGCTACAGTCAGCAAAAACTTGTATATGTGTGTGCTAATCACTCTTTGTGTGAATGCTTTTCAAACTGTATTCTAGCTATCTGCCCCAAATTATGAGTGGCCAAATGTTACAAGATACATGGGAGCAATATGCATAAAATTCCACAGAATTGGTTCAAATTAGCGTAAATAATTTACAGGTGTAAATTGATTTGGTAAAATGGGACTGTGGTAGCCTAGCGGGTAAGGTACTGGACTATGGACCACAAGGTCCAGGGTTCAAATCCCACCTCTGCCAAGCTGCCACTGTTGGGTTCTTGAGCAAGGCCCTTAACCTACAATTGCTTGTAAGACTGTACCAATTGTAAGTCGCTCTGGATAAGGGCGTCTGCTAAATGCTGTAAATGTAAATGTAAAATACTACAGTATAACTTATAACATTTTTTCCGACCTGGGTCCTTTTACAATGCATGACTGGCAAGAAAACTTTTCCTAATACAAATGTGGCAAAACTTCATACAAGGAAGATACGTTAATTCAAATAATTCATCTGTGTGGGTCTATGGTCTACAATGGATTGGTGCCCTGTCTAGGGTTGTTCCTGCCTTGTGCCCTGTGCCACCGGCTAGGCATTCCCATGGCCCTGACCATGATTTAGTGGATAAGTAAATGAATGAATCAATGAATGTTCCTTTAGTTGTTTACCCCTAGCTAACACTAACTGCAGTTCAAGCTTTTGTTTTAATGGTGAAATGAGAATTGTTTAATGACAAGTATGTCACTTGCAATTATTTAAATGCCAGAAACTTAGCTGTTGATATCTGGTACCTAAACACACTATATACATACTTGAGTCAAGCTCAACTGTTGTCATGGTAGCATAAAGTCGTTCTCGAGTCGACACATTCTGTATCACAAGAGTAGTGGCTCCTTATCATTCAAGGGAACAATCTGACAAGACAAGACAACTTTATTTGTACAGCACATTTAAAAGACTGCAAATGTTGACCAAAGTGCTTCACAGAAAATTAGTAATAACCATATAAAGTGATTAATTCATTAAAACCTAACCTAATAACTACCAAACCTTAAAATGATTAAAAAGTAATTGAAAAAGTCAGGATAAAAGAAAATCAAATCTAAGACAGAACAGTGCAGACTATGATCTTTAAAAGATTAACCCAGAGTCTTGGTGCAGAGAAAATGCCCGATCACTCTTGAACTTCAAAAGACTTTTAAACTTTTAAACAGGGTGAGAAGGGTGTTCTGCTTCTTGATTCTAGTGGTATTTGGACAAAGTAATTTCATTCTGGGGGAATTTTGCATGTTCTTTCCATCCCTGTGTGGGTTTCCATTGGGTAGTTTCTTTCCACAATCCTGGGACATGTGTTGGTCAGTTGGCTGCTCTTGTGAAGCGTGAGTGAATATGTGTGTGTGTGTGTGTGTGTGTGTGTGTGTGTGTGTGTGCGCGCGCGCATGTGACCTATGATGGATTGGCACCCTGTCCAGATTTAGCCGGAGAGGCCCTGGTACCCAGCGAACATAAATTGGATTAAGCGAGTTTGGAAAGTGCATGAGTGAGTGAGATAATTGCAATAATAATAATAATAATAATAATAATAATAATAATAATAATAATAATAATAATGTTTGAAGACTGTTCTAAAATGTTGTGTTTCCTGCCTACTGTGTGTGTATGCACTTAGCCTACTGCCCCAAATCTTTCATGCTTCGTCAGTCTAGAATGTTACTAGAAAATTCTACTATCTACTCTACAACAAGTAAGGCATGACCAAGTAAATGTGGTTAGTCATCAGGCCTATAAATCTGTATTTCATAACAATCTTCATATATTGACATATATTGACTATTTATTGTTAAGCTATGGCCCACTTAGATATTGTGATCTCACACATACCCTATAGGCATTCTGAAAGATAATAGCAAATAGCATGATTGCATTTAACCAGAGAAGCAAGCTATATCTTTGGCTTAAATATAGACATATGAAACATTGCATTACATATACAAGTACAGCCTTAAATCCATGTATGAGACTCTTTTAGGTTGTATACTAATAAGTATTATTAGTAGTTATTATACAGTGGTACATTTATGTTTGTCATTTAGCAGACACCCTTTTCCTTACAATTGATACAGTCTTACAGTCCAAGCAATTGTGGCTTAATGGCCTTGCTCAAGGACCCAACAGAGGTGAGATTTGAACCCTGGACCTTCTGGTCCATAGTCCAGTACCTTAACCACTAGGCTACCACAGTGGTACCTCAGTTCTTGGTGTTAATTCGTCCCAGAAGGCTTGTCGAGAACCGAAAACGACGAGTACTGAGCAATTTTTTTCCCATAAACAATAATGTAAATTGAAATAATCCATTCCAGACCCCCAGAAAATCCACACTGTATGAAGCATTAAATGCTTTAAAATCGTGCAGGTGCTCCCCGATTTATGTAAGGGATATGTTCTGACAAATCCATCATAAGTTAAATGTAACATGAACTGAGGAGTTTATGATGTAAAAATAAAGATAAACATGATAAAAAGAGCAGAGATCTTCTCTGAGCAAGGGTTATTGTGAACCTGAATCACTGTGTACCAAATCGTGAATCAAGAATCATGAATCATGCATCATGCGTCGAAACGAATCGCACGGCTCGACTCATTCAAGTTTAAGCCACGTACCAAGCAAATGAAGAGAATATCGGTGATTCGCATTTCAACAACTTTTGCTACTGTTGGCTTTTATTCACCGTGTCATACAGTGTCATACAGCAAAGCATATAATTTTCACATAACAGTAGTTTTATGGAAAGATATGTAAGCCTTATTTTGGCTAATACTTGAAAATATATGAAGCTTATTGTTTTTGGAAGTATACACTTCTAAACTTCTATACACATAGCTAAAGAATGCATAAGATTAGCACTGAAGTTCCATTTCCTTTCCAGAAAGCATATTAGATCAGTATGTATCATTTACTGCCATGCATTAGTTTCCCTGGTCCTAACACATCGGTTTCACTCATCAGCTAATTAACAATCACAGCTGAACTGTGTGTTATGCTGAGTTAATTTTTTAAGCCTTTTCTGTTTCTAAGTATTGCTTTCTTAATGATCACCAAATAAAAGAGGATAATCTGGAATCTTTTAAAGGTTAATCTGTTCTGTGCTTGATTCTTTTTAATCAAACTGTAAACTTTTTTTCACGGCTATTAATGATTAATTATTATTATAGCTAATACACAAAGCTCTCACCAGACATTTCTTAGTGGGTATTTTAAGTGGGTATTAAGTTATTTATTTCCACACAGGAGCCAATAAAGCACCAGCTTACTGTTCATGTCCATTTTTTCCACCTAAATAGGCTGAGATTGAGTGAGTGGGATTGAGTTCCTAATTGTCATGAAGGCAGCATTAGCCACATTACTCAAAGATGGAATTCACTGCATATCCATTCTAAGTGATCAATGCCTGCTTTATTTAGACAGCTGAGGAGGCATGCTTAGCTAGTCTCAGTCTCTAGTTTTAAGCTGCCTAATGAAACATTAGCATGCTCCCTGCTCAGGAAAATATCCATATCCATACCTGCTTAAATTAGCCCACATAACTTTTTGGTATGCTGTTTCTAGATTGGAAAGCTTGATAGTTTTGGCCTCATTGAAGCTTTTATAAGGTTACCTTTGGCCATTAGTCTTTATGCCAGCTGGAGTTATTTGCTACATTTGGAGCCACACTATATTAAAATGAATGGTCACTCATAAGAAATTATCTCCCAGACCTATAAAGTTTCAGCCCACTTTCTTGCATTAAACATTCCTCTCAAGTTCAGCACTACAGCTGTGATATGCAGACCAGTTCTGCAACTGACCAGACGCCTTTATTGCAATCATGCTAGTAACATTAATAATAACTTTGGGAACTTCATTATTTTTTAATTCAGAATGCAAAAAAAGCCATGAAAGACTCATTGCTGTGGTTTGGACAAGTCTGCAAGTGTGTTAATTTAAAGCAAATCAATGTGTATAATGAAAGCCCAGACTAGGGGGATCAGAGGGGCTAAGACCTTAAAACCCCTTTCATCTGCAGAGGGAAACTGAGAGGAAATGGTGTCCATTAAAGCAGTCTGCTCGTGTCCCTGCTCTATTCACTGAAACAACACTCACAGTGTCTGACCCTGGCTGCAGTCTCTCAAGCTTTATTGTACTGAAGAGCAGCTTCAAATTCCCCATACATCCAGTTTAAAACTGTCATTCTTTTACAGGGAGTTAGTACAAAATGAGGCAAAAAACAGCTAAAAGAATTAAGGTTATGTCTAGAAAATGCCTCTCAAGTAGCATTGCTTTTGAAGTACTGCTTCAAAAGAAATGCTGTGGTAGGTTTGTAGTGGTTTGAAGTTGGATTTTCAAAACAACGACAGTGGGGACCAAAAGTCTGAGACCACTAGTGCAAATACTTGTTTGGATCTTTGTTGAGAAGGATTCATACTGTAGCAGGACCATGACCTAAAGCACACCTCAAAGGTTTGCAACAGCTACTTGAAAACCATAGAAGATCAAGGAGTGATGAGTGTCATAACTTATTCTTAACAGTCGCCGAACCTAAACTAAATCGAACATTTACAGGGGCACATGAAGACAGAGAACGGCAAGCTTTCAGTAACATCACAAGATATTGTTAGAATATTGTGAAACCATGCTGGGCATAACATGGACCATCAGATTTTGCACAAACGTATGGAGTCAATGACAGCTGCATGCTGTTGTTACAGCAAAAAGAGGAAAATACCAAAAACTAGTAAATTCGTAATAAAGAAATCTACTAATTAATGCAATTTATTTTATTTTTCTTTTATATTTACATTTACAGCATGTAGCAGACGCCCCTTATCCAGAGTGACTTACAATTGATACAATCTTACAATCCAAGCAATTGTGGCCTAAGGGCCTTGCTCAAGGACCCAACAGTGGCAGCTTGGCAGAGGTGGGATTTGAACCCTGGACCTTTTGGTCCATATTCCAGTACCTTAAACGCTAGGCTACCACAGTTTTGTAATTTCATCACAATCAGCATTCAGCATGTAAGTGGAATGGACTAGCACAACTAGCTGTCTGTTAATCATGTTGTTTGTCAATACTTCAGCAAATGTCCATTTAAATCTTTGACCTTAAAGTAATGTGGCATGTGTCATCAGAGGTGTGGAATGACTTGATTTTTTTATGCTCACATAATTTCAAGTCTACAAACTACACCACTCAGTGAGCAAATGGCAAGAACTTCAGTTCATATAAAAATATGAAATACCTCTTCCATCTTGGTGAATGATTACGTAGAAAGAGAAAAATGTCTGAATGGATCAATCATGATTTGAAAAGAAAATACTTCCAAAGAAAAACATTCCTCTGTGAAGAACAATAAAATATATAGCCATTTCCCCTAAGTCAACTGTTTGAAAAAAAAAAATCATGGCAGGAATCAATGATGTGGTTGATTTTTTTCTTTATGTGAAGAAAGTCCAAGGTGTAACTGCAGACATTAGTCAGATGAAGGCTACGTTTGTTCCTCTCCCTCATAGAGTTTTATTGAATAAAGCCCTCATCCCAGCATGTCGAAGATTGTAGTGATCTTCACTATCTCAAAGTCATAGTGAGATTTGTGATAACTCTGGAAGTTATTTTAAAAGTTCCAAATTCAATTATCTATGCTTTCATCAAGATAGTATATGCTTTGTTTTATTAATATACAATTTATATCTGGCCAGTAATTTGGTTCAGTGTGTTTAAAATAGAGTGTGCAGAGACATGTGAAGCACAGAACTAAAAAGGTCAGCTTCCAGTGTATTTTTCGAAGATATCCAGACAAAGCTTTATATATGGACCAACAAATTCTTTAAAAATGCAGTGGTGCTAATGCAGGGTAGTAGCGGGTGGTAGGGCAGTGTGCCTTTCCTTTCTCCTCTGTGCTTGCAATGGCAAGTGATAAAACAGTTTTACAAGCCGTAGTAAAGCGCCACTTCTGTTCTTCTGGACAGGGAAGATGTTGGTGCCTTTTTAATGTACTCTTATAATATTATTTTTGCTCTGCATTCATATTTATTGCATCCTGTCCTTCACACGATGTAATAAGTATGCATGCATATTGCCCTTCACCCACAGCAGTTAAAATAGTAGAGATTATACTGTAACAGCCTAATGTGGATGTGCTATTGGTATAAGAAGCCACCTACTGTCACCAAGGCCACTGGTACACAACTTTGTGTGCTTATTCCATAACATAATTGGCCCCCAATGAATGGCCTTAGTCTAAGTAGTGATCTTTCTACCAGAGATGAAGGAGGGGGCTGTGCTAACCCTCTTAACCACATCAGTTCTTGGAGAACAGAAGAAGACATAAACAAAACTACATCAAGAACTAAACTTCTGCCTGTGTTTTGTTACATAAAGATTGCAAAAAAAAATCTGCTGCCAAATAATGCAAATTGAGCAGAAAGTTCATTTTAATTGTAGAATATTTTAAAGCAAGCTACATTTGAATTGCAGAACACATTTCCTCTGAGGGGTATTACATTATATTTGTTTATGATGGCACACAGTTCAATATTCTGAACTGGTTAAACGAAAATGTATTTCAACTTCAAAATTATTTTGCTCGCAGTGATAGTGCAGTAATAAAGAAGTTATTGACCAAATTATATTGATCGGTTAGTCCTGAGGCGTTTAAAGCTGACCTTGGAATCCCTCAGTGCCTTCCTCTTTGCTGCTTTCCTCTTCACCAGCCACTCAATAATATATTATTTCATACATTTAAGCAGGACAACAAATAGCTGTGCACTACAAGGTGAAGCATTGCTGGTAAATTTTTCATGGCTATTTGCCTGTAGGAATTTGGCAGCTCCGTGTGAAGAGTGATTAAAATTGGGCCTCAGTCAAGATTTGATTAGGGGTTGCCATTTAACAGCAGCGAGAGAAAAAAGAGAGAAAGATAGGAAAATGAGGGAGGAAAACAGCTTTTTTCTTTGCCCATATCAGATAATGACCTTGAAGTCTAAGCCGAAAGAGTAGTAGCGCTAACGACTTTCAAGCTGAAGCCTGATTTATTCGCAAGGTTAAAGCCGTAAAACAATTGCCATTGATTTGGTCCAAGTAATTGCTGCATGTGGCAGCATCTAGCAGGACTTCTGTCCTAATGGAAATGAAGGCAAAAAAATCCTAACATAGCCTCGTTCTTTCTGCTTTATTCCACCATTGTCCTCCAGTGAGCAAGTAAGAAAGCCTGCCAGTAGGTTGATGGTCAACATCACCATCATGAACCTTATGGTTACAGTATACTTATTCCCATGAACTCAATGGCCAGCCCAGTTTCCTGTTTCCTTTACTTGACTCAGTTCTTGAAAGGCTTGAAGGTGTAGTGGTTTAAGCAGAACAAACACCAGTGGTGCCCCAGGATAAGGATTGATAATCAGCACTACGAACTTTGACTCCATGACTTTAGTTTCGCTCTTAGATTTATCATCTACGCCGCCCAAGGAGGTTGGGTCCCTTTTTGAGTCTTGGTCCTCCCAAGGTTTCTTCCTAGAACTAGGGAGTTTTTCCTTGCCACTGTCGCCCTAGGCTTGCTCAATTTGGGATTGGACGTAGTTATTAGGAGATAATCTAAACTTGTAAAGTTGGCTTTGGAGACAATTGCTCCATTGTAAAAAGCGCTTATATAAATAAATCTGGACTTTGACTTGACTTTTACACTATAGTATCCATTTGCTGAGATGTATTTTCTGGTTCAGGGTTTTGTTGACTTAAATGGTTAAATGTTTATTACAAACTGGCTTGTGTATGCACAGCTGCGTTTTAGATGTTTACATGAAGTCTAATTATCCATTAGTAATCTGATTCGTAGCTTAATCTGAAACAACAACATTGATACATACACCTTAATTGCAATCAAGAAAACCATTAGAAATTAAATTTCTACCACATTAAACAAGGTGGATTTCTTACTATTAATAAAGTTAACTGGCCATCAGCGTTCAATAATTGTACAATTACTTTCATATTCACTGCACATGTGTAAGTGTTCTGCATTTGTGTTTGCATCTCTGTACATATGGAGTTTAAATTTAGGAAATCATTTTACTTGCAATTAAAAAAAAGTCTTGTCATTTAAGGCAATTCTTAGTTCTTGTAGATAGAATACCTCTTAACAGCTTCTTCTGGTGTTACAGTAATGTTGACATGCACACAGATTCAGTTCAGATTACAGTGGTACCTTGGTTCTCGCCATTAATGTGTTCCAGAAGGCTTGTAGCGATCTGAAAATGATCAGTAATGAGCAAGTTTTTCCCATAAGGAAATAAGGATAATGTAAATTGAATTAATCTGTACCAGACCCCCAGAAAATCCACACTGTACAAGGCATTATACAGTATACACTAATGAAGTTGAATTGTACAGGTGCTCCCTTATTTACGAAGTAGGTATGTTAGAAACAAATCTGTCAGAAGTTAAATGTGACATGAACTGAGGAGTTTAACGAGTGTTTGGTAGAACGTTCTGTGCTTATAATAGTGACGCCTATGATACGTAATGATAAGTAAGTTAATGTTTAAAATACTTACATTAACCTACAGTTGGGCAAAATTATTAAAACAAAGCTTATTTTATAATAAAGTCTTGAAAACTATCATGTAATTTAGTGAGTAATGGATTGAAAGTGAAAAGTTAAAGCAAAAACACTTACTCTTTTGAGAAACTCAGGGCACTAGCATAGCTGCTAATGTAACTGCAGCCTGTTTCCTTTCAGTTTCCTTTCGGTTTGCTGTAATCCCTAATATTTTTAGGACCCTTGGAGACTTATCTGCACTAATAATACAGTACTGTAGCTGTACAAAATGAAGAAAACACAACAAAGGGCTGAGCAACACACTAAGCAAGGATTATTGTGAACCTGAATCATTGAATCACTATATTGAATTGTGAATCATGAATCGAGTTTCTGTTGAAAAGAGTCGCACAGCTCGACTCAGACAAGTTTAAGCAAGTATGTCGAGTACTGAGCAAAAGAGAACCGAGGTACCACTGTATATTTAATGTACATATGCACTGAGATTTGTATTTGATTGCTGGGTTTTCAGTACATCTAAACAGTTTATTTTGATTTACTTTGTCTATCCTGTTTCATAAGATTGTAAGAACATAAATTGCCAGACTGTAATTTTGTGCATTTACAACAAGCATGTCTGGTTAGTCAGAATAAAATCTGATTGTACATAATATGCAAAACAACTCATCACAACTGACAATCAAACTATTCATTGTACCTGTTGTTTTATACAAAAGAACTGCATTAGAAAAAATAGAAATGTGTCAAGAGTGAAGTTAGGTGCTACAAACAATTGCCTAAAATGCTTTCAAACAATCGTCTTTAGTGGTGTGAGCTCTCAGAGTTAAGTTTACTGTATTTACAGTATATCTACTCCATCTAATCCCAGTACAATTACTCATTTCTAGCAAAGTATAGAAAAAATGCAAGTTAAAGCAGCCACTGAAATAAACACTGCTTATGGATGTTGTTCAGAACAATGAGAATTAATTGATCCGGTGTGTCTATATGATCCAGTGGCCTTCATTTGCATGATTGGGCAATCAGTGCTTAAGGAAATCTACAGCTAAGAAATACTCATCCACTCAACTGAAACCGCTACAAGGGAGAGTTTTGAACAGAAGGGATTTCATACATTATTAAAAGACTTGCATGGTCGTCAGTTTGTTCAGGGTAATAAGGAATATTGTAGTGTTAGTCTGATGGAGATGAGACATCAACATCTTTGACTCGTTCTGCTTAGCAAACACGCTGCTGTGCTTTATGATTCACTAGTGTGTACACGGTCTTCACAGTCCTCTATCATCAGCTGTGGCTTGTTTCACTAATGGTGCATGAAAAGAATCTTCTTAAGTTTACTATCATGGTGGTCTGTCATAGTTTCTTGGCTTCTGTTTTGCTGTTCAGTAGTAGGGTGAGACCCTGGTCACCTTCCTCCTTGCCCTACAATTCAGGTCCTTGGCACAGAACGCAGTAAGTCTGCCAGGGATGAGCTTTTTATTTGAATCCATTATGCATATTTCAGAATATTTTCCTGCCTTTTTAAATATGGTCATTGAGTTAATGTGTCTGCTCAATATCTCAATATGTCTCCAGCGATGGGTATTTAATCAGTGTGTATACAGTATTTAAGAACCAACAGTGACTAACATCAAGACAACTTCCTTGTTTGTGAAAACTTGCTTGGCAATAAAACCTGATTCTGATTCAGAAGAGTACTGAGTTACCTCACTTTGAGTTACCTCAGTTTTTACATCAATTGACTTAATGAATATACAGTTCTTGCTTCAGTAGACTTTTTCATTCTTACGTCTATATCCACATTATATTGCAACTATACGTGTGTAGTATGAACATTTTATTCATCAGTATTAATTTAATTCTTTGTGCTTTTAACTTAACTAGTGTTTAATCTTTGAGGATATTTCCTAGAGTGGTGCAATGAGCTAGTGGTTCACTGCTGTCCCCTCAGAGTTACAGAGCCTCTGCTTGTGTGGAGTTTGTATGTTCTCCCGATGTGCATGTGGGTTTCCTCTGGATAGTCCAGTTTCTTCCCACACTCCAAAAACGTGTAAGGTCAACTGGGGTCTCTAAAGGTTTCCCTGTGTGTTCCCTGTAACAGAGTGGTGCCCTGTCTAGGATTGGTCCCCATCTTGTGCCCTGTGCTCCCCTACGTCCCTGAGCTGGAATGAGCAGGTATGGAAAATAAGTGAGTGAGTGATTGGATATTAAAAGTCTAAAATATTTTGCCTATATTGCCTTTTCTCTGCCTGATGACATCTTTCTTTCTATGTGCCCTATTACAAATCAATCTGGCAAAACACATGAATGAAGGATGCAAAAGAAAATTAGCAAAACTGCACATTCATGGGAATACTGTATTTGTTCCCTTCAGTTATTCATTTACCTTCTACAGGATGCAACATCTGCTTTTCCTCTTTTAAGGTTGGAAAATTAATCAAATAAAGGGAGTGCATTCAGCTGCTCCCTTCTTTCCACAATCTCTCACCCTTGGACCAACTTTTTCAGAAGGTGTTGCCAGCATCTGGCATTTTTGCATAATGTGTGAGGTGTTGGGAAAGGGGGTTGTTGTTGGATGGAACAAATGGCTTTTTTGACCTAGTAATTAGCTTGAGAAGATGCAAGGAAGAGGCTGGTGATGAAGCTCTGTGGCCAGATTTTACACGACTGCATAAATTATCATTTATGAAACCATAATTGTGGTTGTGATGTCGCAGCCCCATTAGAAGACAAAGCAGCACAGCTTTTGTGTGCAAGGTGTTTACCCCTCCCTGCGTCTTGAGCAGGATACATACTCAAAACTACACATGACTGTGAAACACAGAAACATACATAATTGCAGGTGAAGAATGTAGCAAGTGCATGCATCAGGTACTGCAACATGCTCTGGATATGGCATGTTTGACACAGGAAGCATTTAAGAATGTCCTCAGAACAGCTGTCATTACAGAGAGGCAAAAAAGAAATGCAATTAGGAGTGTCAGGCTGGTGATTCATCACCCTCCATTAGAGCACTCTGCAGTGTGAGGAGATGCTACCATTCACACTGCCAGCCACAGCTGCACCCAGTCAGCCTGTCAGATGGAATGACACTACGTTAATATACTGTCTTATACCAAGTATCTCACTGTACTACATCCAGACTCACCAAGTCCACTTACTATAGAAGAAACTTAGGATTTCTTCTGTGCTGACTGTATTTTGGGGTTCAGGGTCTTGTCTGGTCATGTATTTTATGATCTCTAGATGATAGGGTGAAAAGACTAACTCACTCAATGTATTGAAATAAAACCAGAGCTTATGGTTAAATTATTAGTTGAATTTATTAGACTGTCGTGTCTTTGAATAATGTGATAAATTGACTGCACAGTAGAGGAGTGTCTAGAAGAATTCCCTTCAGATGACAGGGTGAAGTGTTTTGGTGTTACATGTTCGTTATCGAGGGTGTCTATTAAGGAAATTACACTTTACTAAATTTATTACTCACCAACCAACATGCATGAGAGGCTGTTTTCAGATTTATATGAAGCACAAGGAGCCCAGGTTTTATTCACATTATATTGATTCAGTGTGAGCATGGTGGGTGATGTGACAAACATCAAATCATGTATTAACAATGCTAGAGTGGGACTTACTTTCTAGACACCCTGTACATGATGATGCAAATAGGCTGCTGGCCAATGCAAGTCTAGCTAAATGAGAATGAACAAAATGCGCATTAGTGAGGGTGTACTCACACTAGGCAACTCAAACTGCGCCAAGTTCCGAGATAGGCTCCAGAGCCTATTCCATATACACTATACGGCAATTAAATTCTGATTAAATTCTAAAAAAATTGAAACATGACTGTGAGGATGGGCACTGATGTTGATCAGTAATTCCAATTTCCAAGAAACATTCCAGTTTCCAAAAATAGAGTCTGATGGTGTTGGGTCAGAGCCATGTGCAAGCCAAATTTCTCAATCCAATTTGGCAAACCATTTCTATATTTTGTTTTGGTAGGGATGGGCTGTTGGGACGGTATGGAAAATAAAAAAAAATAAAAAAAAACAGTGTTTCTTACATTTATTTTGAATTATTTTATTGCTGACCCAAGATATTTATTGTTTTGTCTGGTCAACTTCATTTAATTTGCTAATAAACATCCATTCTTGCATTTCACGCATGCAACACATTCCAAAAAAAGTTGGGAGGGGGGCAATTTAAGGCTAGTAATGGGGTAAAAAATGAATAATTATGTGATTCCAAATATCTTTTTGAAAGATCCAGATCTTTTTTAAAAGAAATGGATGCCATGTGCTCTGGACGAAAGATGAGCAACAAGTCCAAAAGCCAGTGTCTGGCATGGTATGGTGTTTTGTCAGTGCCCTTGGCAAAGGAAACTTACACTTTTGTGATGGCAGCATTAATGCAGAAAAGTACATTGAGATTGTAGAGCACCCGACGTCTTTTCCATGGACGTCCATGCATTTTTCAACAAGACAATGCAAAATGAGCCAAGTCAGAAAAAGTTAGGACTGAAATATATACAGTGGGGCAAAAACGTATTTAGTCAGCGATTGAGTGTGCAAGTTCTCCTACTTAAAAAGATAAGAGAGGTCTGTAATTTACATCATAGGTACACTTCAACTATGAGACACAAAATGAGAAAAAAATCCAGGAAATGACATTATAAGCATTTAATTGTAAGAATTTTATTTATGAAATTAAGAATTTAATTGTAAATCATGGTGGAAAATAAGTATTTGGTCATCCACAAACAAGCAAGATTTCTGGCTCCCACAGACCTTTAACTTCTTCAAGAAGCTTTCCTGTCCTCCACTCGTTACCTGTATTATTTGCACCTGTTTATCCTCATTATCTGTATAAAAAACACCTGTCTCCAGCCTCAAACAGTCAGAATCCAAACTCAACCAGGCCAAGACAAAAGAGCTGTCGAAGGACACCAGGAAGAAAATTGTAGACCTGCACCAGGCTGGGAAGAGTGAATCTACAATAGGCAAGCAGGTTGGTGTGAATAAATCAACTGTGGAAGCAATTGTAAGAAAA
The DNA here is from genome assembly GCA_025084515.1 of Ancistrus triradiatus. Taxonomy (NCBI): domain Eukaryota; kingdom Metazoa; phylum Chordata; class Actinopteri; order Siluriformes; family Loricariidae; genus Ancistrus; species Ancistrus triradiatus. The sequence continues at coordinate 228,393 of JAJAGP010000579.1, read as the reverse complement.
TGGAAGACATACAAGAACACTGATAATCTCCCTCGATCTGGGGCCCCACAGAAGATCTCATCCCCTGGGTCAAAATGATCATGAGAACGGTGAGCAAAAATCCCAGAAATACACGGAGGAGGGAGCCTGATGATTGGCCCTGCAGAGACCTGGGAACAAAAGTAATAAAGGCACCATCAGTAGCACACTACGGACTCAGAAGCCTGCAGTGCCAGGCGTGCCCCTGCTTAAGCCAGTACATGTCCAGGCCAGTCTGAAGTTTGCCAAAGAGCATATGGATGATCCAGAAGAGGATTGGGAGAATATCATTTGGTCAGATGAAACCAAAATAGAACTTTTTTGCTAAAAACTCAACTTCTCATGTTTGGAGAAAGAAGAAGTGGTGGAAACATCATGCTCTGGGGCTGTTTTTCTGCAAAGGGGACAGGACAACTGATCCATCTTACGGAAAGAATGAACGGGGCCATGTATTGTGAGATTTTAAGCCAAAACCTCCTTCCATCAGTGAGAGCATTGAATATGGAACGTGGCTGGGTCTTCCAGCATGACAATGATCCCAAACACACCGCTCGGGCAACGAAGGCGTGGCTCCGTAAAAAGCATTTCATGATCCTGGAGTGGCCTAGCCAGTTTTCAGACCTCAACCCCATAGAAAATTTTTGTATGGAGTTGAAAGTCCGTGTTGTCCAGTGACAGCCCCAAAACATCACTGCTCTAGCGGAGATCTGCATGGAGGAATGAGCCAAAATACCAGCTACAGTGTGTGCAAACCTGGTGAAGACTTACAGGAAACGTTTGACCTCTGTCATTGCCAAAAAGGTTATGTTACAAAGTATTGAGTTGAACTTTTGTTATTGACCAAATACTTATTTTCCACCATAATTTATAATTAAATCCTTTAAAAACCCAACAATGTGATTTCCTGGATTTATTTTTTTTTTTTTTCATTTTGTCTCTCATAGTTAAAGTGTGCCTATGATGAAAATTAAAGACCTCTCTCATCTTTCTAAGTAGAACTTGCACAATCAGTGGCTGACTAAATATTTTTTTGTCCCACTGTAAATCCCTTCCGATCTTTCTTCTTCATTTCCTATACTGTCCCAGCTTTTTCTCATTTCGGGTTGTATAAATGTTTCATATTCAAGAGTCATGGAGATGCACAGTACAATCCATTCTTATGCTATTGTTTGTATGCTTCATATTGTGAACCTGTTAGCAGTGAGTGAGGCTGAAATATCAAAACAAAGATCAGTGTTACTTCACAACTAGAAGGGGTATCTTTATACTCTGGGTTACATAATGTGGGATGGAAGTAGAGAATGTAAACTGTCATTTACTTATACAAACAGTACACTATATGGCCATCTTGTATATCTGCTATAAGGCCATATATCTTGGCTAATCTACTACATTTGGGGAAGGGGCAATTGTTGCAATAACAGTTTAGTCACTGTTATTTGGATTCAGTAATACTATTATATAGTATTACTACAAACAAAAGGTACCATTGATACTCAAGTCTGCACTGTCCTGAGTTTGATCTTCTGTCTGGAATGTAGCCTGTTCTCAATGTGTCTATATGGGTGTTGCGTGGCTATTTCAATTTACTGCCACTGGCAGGTAGACTGGCTCCACGAGACTGACCTTAGGTGTTAGTGAGCGTAGATGAATGAGTTTTCATATTATCTCTGGTATTTACCTTTATTTGTGTCCATTGTTTCAACTAAAGCTTTATACACAGTGTATACACAGTATTCCCAGGGTGTGCCCCAAAGCAACTTTGACTCATATCAACATAATGATACATGTAGTACTAGAGTAAAACATTGAACAATAATTCTACTATGTTACTATACAATTGTGCTTTTCTCACGAAATCTGGCCTAAGTATAATGAATAATACCTAACCAGATCAACCTCACTCAACTTTGCTTAAGTGCTCTAACCTTCTGCAACACAATACTAAGTTGTTCACCCGTGAGTAGTAAAAAGTTACTAAAAGTACTGAAACAGCACTAACATGCACAGTGGTGTTTTCACATTTGTTGTCTTTTCTGCTAATGCTAACCAAGTGTTATACTATAAAGAAAAGGAAAGGCATATGCATATTTTATGGTGAATGCGGGCAAAGAGCAAATAAGGCCATAATAGAGTGGTCGCTACCTTGTTGTCTGCCTAAAACCAAAACATAAAAAGCTGCAAAATCTTCAAAAGGTACCAGGGTTGATGAGCTCCCAAAAGAGGCTAGGACTTGTGCTTTAAAAGAGGGAGATTTTCGCCAGTGTGTGCAATTTTAATTGCACTCCTATTGCTTGCCCCTAGCCCCTTTCTTTCTCCAACCCACCCACTCTCTATTTTACTTTCTCCCTCTGTCCCTCGTCTTGCTCTATCTCTCCAGCCTTCAAAGGGAAGCTCATTCACTCTATTTTAATTTCATAAAGTAACCCCGAGGATGAAACCAGAGCCACTCATGTGCAAAACTTCTTTATTTCAGAATGACATTACAGTGTTATTGTGGAGAATGACACCGTACAGGTCTCTCAGGATACTAAGGAACCAAAGTTGAATTCTCAAACAGTGTCAAAGTACAATGCTCGCATACCCATAATAGCTGCTTTAGCGCTCCATTTCTCACAGAGGTTCCTCGTGGAAAACACAGCGTGAATATTTGAAGCTGGACCATTTTCTATTTACTGCTGTCTATTTTAAATAACTTAGTGCCAAACTGTTAGGTTTACGATTCATTTACAACTATAGTGTTTAAACTAGGGGTTTTTGTTATTCATTGTAAAATGCTGTGTAAGTTAGGTTCTTGCCATTGGTTTTATCTTCCAAATCATTCCATCCTTACCTCTTCTTGACATATCTGTCTCACAAAAGAGGTTTTTAACCTCAAGGGACTTTTCCACAAAAGTACAACGTAATAGAATCGATTCAAAGGCCTTCATAGAAATTATTCAAATTGAAATCTGTGTTGTGAGGTTTATGTGTCTCTGAACAATGTGGTACAGCGACCACAGTTTTGAAGAGCTGCTCCGGTGTCTACAGGAATAAACTTGCCCCATTTTTGTTTGGAATTCCTTGCCCTGTTTCCTGTGAAAGACTCCTGGTGGTCTGAAAGCTTTACACACCAATCTCTTGTGCTCCAGGGTGGCAATGTAAGATGAGTATGATGTGGCGTCGGCCACCTTACCCTTTAGCAATAAGCGTTCATCGAGCACAATTATGCAGGACTTTGTTCTCACACTGCCCTTTGTTTGCACTGCAGTAAGGAGTCAAACATGGTACAGTAAGACAGGTCAAACAATGTGCCTTGTGTTAGCTGAAAATACTCCCTATCACGGAGGAAAGCTGGGTAAACTGTGGATTTGAATTCATCTATAGACATTGCATAGGTATAGGTATTGTATGGAATTGCATATACTGTTGTAAACATGTAGGAAACTAACGCTTGTGGCAGTAGTCTAGCATTTTTCTATGTCTATGTCACTTACTAAACTGTCAGCTATTAATTGATGAGTTGAATCAAGTGTCTTTGAGCAGGCAAATCACCAAACTATTCTGGATTTCAGCCATCTAGGACTTCTGTTGTGCACACTGTGATAGGGAAAGACTAATTTTCTTTCGACAGTCATATGACACTGCTTACCTATCATCATTAGAAGAATATGGTTGCCAGATGTATTACATCATACAGAACTGAAATGTCTCTTCTGTAAAATAATGTTCCCATCTTGAAAACATTTGCTCAAGTAAACTTCATAATTTACAGTGGCGCTTGAAAGTTTGTGAACTCTGATTTTCACACAAGTACTAAAAGTAGATAAAGAGAACCCAGTTCAACAAATGAGACAAAATTATTATGCATGGTCATTTATTTATTGAGGAAAATGAAACAATATTACATATTAGTTAGTGGCAAAAGTATGTGAACCTTTGCTTTCAGTATCTGGTGTAACCCCCCTGTGCAGCAATAACTGCAACTAAAAATTTCATGTAACTGTTAATCAGTCCTGCACACCGGCTTGGAGGAAGTTTAACCCATTCCTTTGTACAGAACAGCTTGAACTCTGGGATGTTTTTGGGTTTCCTCACATTAACTGCTCGCTTGAGGTCCTTCCACAACATTTCCATTGGATTAAGGTCAGGTCTTTGACTTGGCCATTCCAAAACATTAACCTTATTCTTCTTTAACCATTCTTTGGTAGAACGGCTTGTGCTTAAGGTTGTTGTCTTGGTGCATGACCCACTTTCTCTTGACATTCAGTCCATGGACAGATGTCCTGACATTTTTCTTTAGAATTCTCTGATATCATTCAGAATTCATTGTTCCATCAATGATGGCAATCTGTCCTGGCCCAGATGCAGCAAAACAGGCCCAAACCATGAAACTACCACCACCATGTTTCACAGATGGAATAATGTTTTTATGCAGTGTTTTCCTTTCTCCAAACATAACGCTTTTCCTTCAATAGCCTTCTGGCTTTTCCACGTGGTTTTCTCCTTGCAACCCTGCCATGCACACCATTGTTGTTCAGTGTTCTTCTGATGGTGGACTCATGAATATTAACATTAGCCAATGTAAGAGAGGCCTTCAGTTGCTTAGAAGTTACCCTGGGGTCCTTTGTGACCTCGCCAACTATTACACGCCTTGTTCTTGGAGTGATCTTTGTTGTGCGACCACTCCTGAGGAGGGTAACAATGGTCTTGAATTTCCTCCATTTGTACACAATCTGTCTGACTGTGGATTGGTGGAGTCCAAACTCTTTAGAGATGGTTTGTAACCTTTTCCACCCTGATGAGCATCAACAACTCTTTTTCTGAGGTCCTCAGAAATCTCCTTTGTTCATGCCATGATATACTTGCACAGACATGTGTTGTGAAGAGCAGACTTTGATAGATCCCTGTTCTTTAAATAAAACGGTACCCACTCACACCTGATTGTCATCCCATTGATTGAAAACACCTGACTCTAATTTCACTTTCAAATTAACTGCTAATCCTAGAACTTCACATACTTTTGACACTCACTAATATGTAATATTGGATCATTTTCCTCTATAAATAAATGACCAAGTATACTAATTTTGTCTCATTTGTTTAACTGGGTTCTGTTTATCGACTTTTAGGACTTGTGTGAAAATCTGATGATGCTTTAGATCATTTTTATGCAGAAATATAGAAAATTCTAAAGGGTTCTAAAGGTATACACACGTATATACATATAGTTTTTCATGGATACCAAATAATGATTACAATCACCTGTTGACATCTCCTATTTGAAATCACATTGTTATTTGCTATTTTTACCTAATTTATAGCACTAAATGTCCCCCATCTGAACGTTTTTGGAATGTGTTCCAGGCCTGAAATGCAGAAATGGATGTTTATTAACAAATGAAATGAATTTGACCAGACAAAACATGAAATATTAAGGATTCATATTGTCTGCAAAGAAATAAAAGTCCCAACTTTTTCTGATTTGAGGTTGTGTGTGTATATATAATGCTTTCAGAAATACTTCAGACCTTTTCACTTTTTCACATTTTGTTATGTTGCGGCTAACATACGTTTTCCCCATCATTCTGTTTTCAATACCTCATAATAAGAAAGTGAAAATAAGAATTTAAATTTTGCAAATGTATTGATAAGGAACACTAAAACATTGAATTGACATAAGTGTCATAAGAATTCAGACCTTTTTACTCAGTACTTAGTTGAAGAACCTTTGGCAGCAATTATGGTCTCCTGTCTTTTTGGGTGTGATGCCACAAAGCACCAAGAGTCTCTCAAGCTCTGTCGTGTTGTATGGGGACCGTAAGTGGACACATTTTTAAGTCTCTTCAGATACGTTCGATTGGGTTCAAGCCATGCTTTGGCTTAGCCACTCAAGGACATTCACAGAGTTGTCCCTTAGGGTTATTGCTTAGGGTCATTTTCTTGTTGGAAGGTGAATCTTCAACCCAGTCTGAGGTCCCAAGTGCTCTGCATCAGGCTTTCATTAAGAATATGTCTGTACTTTGCTCCATTAAACTTTCCCTTGATCCTGACCAGTCTCCCTGTCTCATCCACTGAAAAACACCCCACAGTATGATGCTGCCACCACCATGCTTCACTGTAGTGATGTCACTAGGCAGGTGACGAGCAGTGTCTAGTTTCCTCCAGACATGACGCTTTGAATTAAGGCCAAAAAAGTTGAATCTTGGTTTCATTAGACCAGAGAATCTTGTTTCTCACAGTGTGAGAGTCCTTTAGATCCTTTTTTGCAAACTCAAGGCAGGCTTTCATGTTTGTTTTACTGAGGAGAGGCTTCTGTCTAGCCACTCTGCTATAAAGTCCAGATTGGAGTGCTGCTGTGATGGTTACCCTTCTGTAAGTTTCTCCAATCTGCACCCAGGGTCTTTGGAGCTCAGCCAGAGTGACCTTTGGGTTCTTGGTCACATCTCTTACCAAGTCTCTTCTACCCCAATTACTGGTTACTGGTAATTACCCCAAGTTTGGTGGGGACACCAGCTCTAGGAAGGTTCCTGGTTGTTCCAAAGTTCTTCCATTTAAGAATATTGTGTCACTGTGCTCTTGGGAACTTTCAGTGCAGCAGAAAATTTTATCCTTCTCCAGATCTGTGGCTCCACACAATCCTATTTTGCTCTGATATGCATTGCTAGCTGGGATACCTTATATAGACAGGTGTGTGCCTTTCCAAATAATGCTTAATCAATTATGGTGGAGAGAAATGGGAGGGCCCACAGAGCTAAATTTGAAGTGCCATAGCAAAAAGTCTACATACTTATGTCCCTGCAATATTTTATAATAAATTTGGAAAACTCTCTAAAATTATGTTTTCACTTTCTCATTATGGGGTGTTGAGTGCAGAATGATGGGGAATTTTTTTTATGTATGTAAATATACTGTATATGTATATGTAAGAAAAACATATATAATATATATAATATATATACATATATTGCTCAACTGTATGCCATGCCTACTATACTTAAAATTACTCATATAAACCACATAACTACTATAACAAGCAATGTTTTTTAAAAACTACTCAGGTAAACCTTGTCGGCACGATACCAAGTGAACTTATACAATAGTTACTCATCTATACCTCATAGCAAGTAACTTCTATAGCAAGTGATATTTGTTCAACAGTTACTTAACTATAGTTCATAACTACTATAGCAATTGATATTTTTTAAAAAGTTGCTTGAGTAAACTTTGTAATTACATACATTACATTTATATAAATGTTAACTAAGTAAATATCAATGACGAAAATAGAATAAGTATAAGGTATACAAGCATAACATACTGAGGTAACTCCATTAGTCAAGCACTGCTTTCATTTTTTACACTCACTTCCTCTCCAAAATCTATACGCACAAATTCCACAGGGTAAAATCAATAACTATGTCTGTTCCACCTGTTTTATAGTATTTAATACTGATCACCATGAAGGACACAAAAGTACAGATAGAAGTCAAAATAACATATGTATCTGGTCTGGTTCCCTTGTTTGCACCTAAACCAGTAGGCCCTTAGTCATCAAAGTGCTTTCCTTTAAATGAACTGTTATTGCCGTGTGCTGACTATCTACAGCAGTCTTGGGATATACATAAATTTAAATGCTACACCTTGACAAAGTGATTTTTTTGTGGTGGCTTGCATACAAATACTGCAACTGGTGTGTCATCTCTTGCTGCGTGCTGCTGGATGGATAATAAATTCACGGGCAATCATCCAGTAAACAATGTACTTTGATAGTCTTCCCAGTAAACATAGCCAAGTAAGCAATGCTGACAATGAATGACACCATTTACAGCTACAGCATTTACAGTAGCATACACCCTTATTCAGAGCAGATTACAATTACGCTGAGCTTTTACATTTTTGACAAGGAATTGTTGAAGGTTAAGAACCTTGCTCAATGGTCCAACAGTTGCAGTTTGGAAGAGCCAGAGCCTGAACAACTAAGCAACCACAACCCTATACCACGGCTGTAGTATGGCCTAATTCTTTTGTATGTGCTTCCTTCAAAGTTCCGTCTGCTTTTGTTTGATGTTAATGGACCATGTAAAATGTGAATATAGTTACCTATATCAATGAAAAATGAAAATTAACTCATTTATGTTTTAATGGTGAAACTGATACAAGACATAAGCTCCATTTATACATTTGAAGCCATTTGCGCTGAAAGAAAAACAACACCAGACACTTATATGGTAAACATTTTTCATGTGTATATATATACATATACGTATCTAAAGGTTTGTCACACGGAGGAAGACGTAGCATCTAATAGTAATCTACTGACAGTCCAGTATATATATATATATATATATATATATATATATATATATATAGACACCTCAAGGTGTTAAAGGACTAATTTGTGAAATGGACTGTCAGTAGATTACTATTAGATGCTACTCTCTTCATCCGTGTAACAAACCTTTAGAAAGGAAATCAGAGGCTGCATCTAATTAAGTATTTGTGTACTAAAAATGTATTCAACAAAACCAATGAAAAGTACATTACAAAACATGTCTTGTTACTCAGCGTATTTGTCAGTCAGTAAGAATATGTGACCAAGTTTCGGAGACAAACTTGATAAAGTGCACTATTGTTTCCTAGACTCAGACATGATCAAAATAAGTGACTAGAATTTCAAATCATATATTTTTCAGTTATGGTACTATCTGTTAAAGCATGAGAATATTCTGTAGAGCCTTGATAGGACGATAAATTGATCAAGGGAAAATAGTTCCTTTTGTGTATTTTTCCACTTTTTATATTGCTAGATTTACTCCACACCTCGGCAGGGCGGCTGTGTTATGATTTAGAGGATTTCTAAGTTCAGTAGGGTTTGGCTCTTGAAAAGAGCAGGGCCATTGATCAGACAGTGCTGAGGCCAAGAGTAGAGCTCGGTCTGCAGACTGGATTTGCAGTTAACGCCTGGGTCTGTCCCTAGAGTGTGCAGCCAAACACACACACACACACACACACACACACACACACACACACACACACACACACATATTCATAATATCATGTCGTTGGTTCCCTGTAGTCTATACAAACTGCTTTTAATGTAACATATTATATCAATTAGCAAATTTCTCTCTATGCTGACTTGTGTAAGCTGCAAATTATTAGCAGGTTTAACATTTATAAATAGTCACTGTTTCTAATTTAATAACACTGACAGGGCCTTTAAAGTTACAAAGAATGTGAAAAACAGATGTGGTCTCTCTTCTGGATGGAGCCTTGGCGTAGTGATGAGCTATTCGCTATAAACCTAATGAGACTATAAAGAACTGACACAGTTTAACCTGCATTGTATAGCAATCTTGTTTTTCCAAGGAATTTATGTTGCGTACTGATCATTTTCTTTGAAATGTGCTTATTCAATGTGAATTTCAGTTTTTATCTTCTGCTTGACTTTGCATATACTATGACGTTGCTTCAAAAAATGAGGTACTTATTATTTAACTTCTTTATCAGCAAGGAAGTTATTTTTAATTTGCTAATAATATTTTATATTTTTAATATTTTATATCTTTCTCTTTCCTCTCAGTCCTCTGCCACTGATAGAAGAGCTGCAGTGTGTGTGTCCTTCAGTTTCTACAGTAATGGGTGAGCGTATGTGTCTGCCTTATCTAGATGTCCTACTTATTGATCGCGAGACATTACTGATAAAGGAGGAGAAGCACATCCCCCAGCCCTCCTCCTTAATAAACACCTCACTACACACACACACACACACACACACACACACACACACACACACACAGCTGACAAATTAATCTCCACTCTTAAAGACTAGGAGCAAATAATGTCACTTTATCATAATTCAGTATTACAGAATTGTTCGTTACAATATTGTTAATTGAAACATTAAGTAAGGAATAAATAACAAAAATATTTGATAAAAAAATAAAATTAAGAATGGCAAGATCACCATTGTATATATTTTCCCAAGTAGCAGCACAATCCTCTTTCACACTTTTTACTTTTATTATTGCACTTACAAGGTAAAATACAACATATTATCAAGTAAGGAATATCTTAGATGTGGGACAATTTCCCAATATGATTATAAAAATAAAATTAAAAGATTTCTAGATCATTTTTACATTTTAAATTATATCTGTTTTACAACACTATCAGATACCAAACAACTCCAACAAACACATCCCAATATGAGGTACATCTAATTCATTATTACTAATAAATAACAATAGAATTTTCCAATGTTTTACTTTGTTTTTTTCACAGTGTAGAAAACTAATGTTCAGAAAACATTTAATAATTGAAACAGCTCACTCAGCAGTTGAAGTAATATGAAATTACCTGAAGCTGCTGATTTTTTAAATATATGCACGACTACAATATGGATCATTCTGATCTTTTACCACAATGTCCCTTAAGATAATTAAGTCCTGATATATGAGCACTTCAGCAAGCAAAGAGCTGCTGCTGATGCCCAGGATGACTGCTCAGTGCCAAGCGGATGACTAGAAACCATCCTCCACCACTCATGTGTCCACGTGTCATTTCCTGCAATCAGTGGAGGCAGTTGAATGTGTTCCATGAATAAGTGATGGGGCTGGGAAAGGGATGGGAACAGTAGAACGAAGAGAGAGAGAGGGCGGGCGAGAGAGAATATAGGAAGAGAAAACAGGAAACCTGTCAGTGCTTGCTCCACTCCATCAGGCATGAGAGGGGCAAGAGGTTGGTGTGCAGTGAGGACACCTGGCCATTCTATAGCCAGCAGAGCATGCAGATGACAGTCCACTCTCTCGAGATGAGTTCATTGATGAGTCCATCTCATCACAGGTTCCAGGGCATGGCCTGAAGGGACAATCATTGGGCCAGCCAAAATCTCTCACCCAGGGACACCACTCTGGCTCATCATACCCTGCAACTGCCGGGCAGTGTCATGCAGAGGATCACTGAGGAGAGAGAAGCGAGAATTCCTACTCACAGCACTTCTCTGTTATACTTGGATACAATCAGTAGCATGAAACTACAGATTATTTTATTTATGCACACCAAGCTCAATTGTTATATGTCACATTCAAAAGTAGACAAATGAGTTTTATAAAGACCCTAAATGAGCAAACTAAAGTAGCAGTGGCAAATAAAAACACCCCAAGATGTCTAAGCAAGACATCTTGCGGGAAATGAGACCCTCACCCCTGTGGGTGCAACTAGGCAAAAAGATTAAGTTCCTAATCTTTGTCTAAAAGACAAAGATATTAAGATATCTAGATATTAAGAAGATTGAACACATGAGTAGAGCTCAGTCTGTACCAGGTTATGCATATTCATCATGTACCATTAGGATGACATTTTAAAGCTGAAATGAATAGTATAGCTTTACTGCAGCAATCAAGATTAGTGATGTCATAATTCATGAATGAAGTGATTTTTCTCAACTTGTTCAAACGTTTTTGTAGTTCCTATTTATTACGTGCGATGTGGACACATTTTAGAATGTAAAAAGCAAAGTTTAACTAATCTATACAATACATGATATATACTATTGAAGCAGGATACTCAACTCAGTTGGCCCATATCATTAAAAAAGTAAAGTAGGGGATGCACTGTACTAGCTGGCAACAGGTGTGGATGTACTGCATACTGACTAACTAATTGTATTTAGTATCACCAAGTTCTTAGTTTGTTTATCCATGAGTTTTGCTAAGATGTTCTTTATGTTCTCAGGCCCGAATACATCATGCTGCTTCAAGTGGATGAGCTGAATGTGTTTTTGCTATGCACACTGCCACAAACAAAACAAATCCGTGTCACATATGAGAAATGGTCACTTTTACCTGCAGTGTCAACAGGGACTTTGACTAGGATTGTATGTACTACTGTAATTCCTTGGATGTATTCAGTGCTTTCTGGTCTGTGCATTGTTTCTTTTGATTACCAGCATTATTTTCTCCAAGTAAGAACTTGCGACAAAATCCCAAAAATGTAAGTCAAATTCTACAAATTATAAATTCAAATTTAGGGACATTTAAAAGAGTGCTATGATTGATTTATTTAATTACCACATGTGCCCATTGCTGTATATGGTCTTTTTAGCATTTTAACTGAATTATGCATTATTCTATACCAGTGGTTCTTAACCTTTTTAAGGTGATGAACCCCTTTGTAAATTTGGTGAAAGATACTGACCTGTTCAAAGAATGTGTACAAAAGAACATAAGACTAAGTTTACAGACCACCGCTCTATACCTATTTCTATGTCTTCTTAGCAAGAAAAAACACCATTTTACATTTTTACAGTGGTACCACCATTCTTGACCACCTCGGAACTCATCTAATTTGGTTCTCGATTCATTTTGAGAAGAAAAATGTCTCAGTTTCTAATGTTTGCTTGGTACTTGGTGCACTTGCTTTCACTTCTTTGAGTTAATACACTGGATCACGATTCAGTACACAGTGATTCATTGAATCAGACTAACAATAGCTCTCGCTCAGTGCAGAGTCTCCACTGTTTTTCTGGTGATTTTATTTATTTTTACATCTATAGTGCAGTGTTCTTAGTGCGAATATTTCTCCATGGGTTCATGGGTTAGGGATAACAGCCAACCAAAAGGAATACAGTTAGCTCCACTATGTTGCAGTATAGACTGCTGTACCAAACACTCATTAAACTCCTCAGTTCATGATACATTCAACTTATGATGGACTTGTTGCAGCATATACTCTGCAGCATAACAATACAGCTCCTTTAATGCATATAATGCCTTATACAGTGTGGATTTTCTGGAGCTCTGGAACGGATTAATTACATTTTCATTAATGCTTTCAGGAAAAATGTACTCGGTTCTTGTCATTTTTGGTGCTCATCATGACTTAATGACAAAAACCGAGGTACCACTGTATATGTAAAAGCTGTTGTAATCGGTGATATTAAAACATCCCTGTAATGCCAGCCTTTTCATTTTGTTTCAAGAACAAATGCAAAATCACACCTCTACACACTCCACTCCATACATTCTCACACGATTACACATAAGACCTGAGAAAGCTGCAGACGTTGCCCTTAACTTAAGGTGTCGCACAGAGAGCTTCCTCCTTGCTCTGCCATGTCAAAATGAAAGAGTAAACAAAGAGGCACAATTCCCACATCTGCATTAATCATTCAAATGACGTATTGGCATTCTTGAGACTCGGCTGCCTTGCTTCCAAATTAACACCTCCAGGTTCAAGGGAATAGAAATTAACTGAATTATCTGGCAGGCGCAGATGTCCTATCATGCCTCCCTCTCTCTCTCTCTCTCTCTCTCTCTCTCTCTCTCTCTCTCTCTCTCACACACACACACACACACACACACACACACACACACACACACACACACACACACATACAGAGTGGTAAATGTATGTTTATAGAGACTTTCTATTAACATAATGATAATGGTAGCTTAGAATCACAAAACCTGTATCTAACCCTGACTCTAACCTTACTAACCAAAAGTAAAACTTTTGCCTCTTTTTATTTTTCAAATATTGTTTTTCCAAACAAGTAATTAATGTAATGCAGAGCAAAAATGTCTCCACAAGGTAAAAAATATCCAAAAATTTTTTTCTTATGGGACACTTGGTCTCCACAAGTACAGCAAATAACTGGCTCTACACAGAGAGACACACACACTCACACACACACGCACTCACACACACAACCATCCTGGCTAATATGCCCTAGGAATGGTGATGCAGATGATGCAGATGATGCAGAAATTTGCGGTCAAGAAATCCTAAACCACGTGAGTAATAGATGGGGTACATATCACGATAAGAGCAGTTGATGCTAAAGCACGGGGTTCTTTTTTGTTGTTTGTTTGGTTTTTTTTAGCAAACTATTACCTTCTGTTTATTCATTCCTTGTGATTATTGTGTGGTATGCTCATGAGTCTAGTGTCTTCAATTGGAAAATACATGTCTTTCAGCTATTTTTTCTATTTGTTTATTTTGCCTGTTTCTTTCATTTTTAATTGGGCCAATGGAATAAATGGAGCTGCAGTGTCTCTCTCACAAATGACTTGGCTTCTTCTAATGCCTGTAGTACAGCATCCATTGGAGCACTTCCCTGTGAAAATGCCACTTCACTGAACAATTAATTACTGTAATGATAGGCCAGTATTCAAATGCTTTTTTCATAATTGTGCAGGAGAGAGAGAGCATGTCAAGCCCATTGGTGTTAGAAGTGACCCATATAGTGTGTGTTTGAGTTGATCGTAATTTGGGAAGCTAGTTTGGCACAGAAGTGTGTACAAAGCCAACAAGAAGAACCACTGCAGTGTTCCAGAGTGGACTATGCCACTTTTCCACTTTCATTTACTTTCCAAAGCTACATAATCAGATTTGGGAGTTTCATACTGCACTGTATACAACCAATAATATTTACATTTCATATAGTAATTTTCCAGACACTCTTATCCAGAGCAAGTAACAAAAGGTGCCATGAAGTAAGTAATCTAATTATACAAATAATCTACAGTGGGGCAAAGAAGTATTTAGTCAGCTACTGATTGTGCAAGTTCTCCAACTTAGAAAGATGAGAGAGGTCTGTAATTTTTCATCATAGGTACACCAACTATGAGAGACAAAATGAGAAAAAAATATCCAGGAAAGCACATTGTAGGATTTTTTAATTATTGTAAATTATGCTGGAAAATAAGTATTTGGTCAATAACAAAAGTTCAACTCAATACTCTGTAACATAACCTTTTTGGCAATGACAGAAGTCAAACGTTTCCTGTAAGTCTTCATCAGGTTTGCACACACTGTAGCTGGTATTTTGGCCCATTCCTCCATGCAGATCTCCTCTAGAGCAGTGATGTTTTGGGGCTGTCGCTGGGCAACACGGACATTAAACTCCGTCTGCAAATTTTCTATGGGGTTGAGGTCTGGAGACTGGCTAGGCCACTCCAGGACCTTGAAATGCTTTTAACGGAGCCACCCCTTCGTTGCCTGAGCAGTGTGTTTGGGATCACTGTCATGCAGGAAGACCCAGCAATGGAGGTTTTGGCTTAAAATCTCACAATACATGGCCCCGTTCATTCTTCCCTTAACACGGATCAATCGTCCTGTCCCCTTTGCAGAAAAACAACCCCAAAGCATGATGTTTCCACTCTCATGCTTCACAGTAGGTATTCATGGTATTCATAACACAGTTGGTGTTCTTTTGATGTAACTCTGCATTCTTCTTCCTCCAAACACGACGAGTTGAGTTTTTATCAAAAGGTTCTGATATTATATGACATAACAATACGACATTATTCTCCCAGTCCTCTTCTGGATCATCCATATGATCTCTGGCAAACTTCAAATGGGCCTGGACATGTACTGGCTTAAGCAGGGTAACACGCCTGGCACTGCAGGATCTGAGTCCGTCTCGGCGTAGTGTGTTGCTGATGGTAGCCTTTGTTACTTTCATCCCAACTCTCTGCAGGTCATTCATCAAGTCCCTCCATGTAGTTCTGGGATTTTTGCTCACCGTTCTCATGATCATTTTGACCCCACGGTATGAGGGAGATTATCAGTGGTCTTGTATGTCTTCCATTTTCTTACAATTGCTCCCACAGTTGATTTATTCTCACCAACCTGCTTGCCTATTGTAGATTCACTCTTCCCAGCCTGGTGCAGGTCTACAATTTTCTTCCTGGTGTCCTTCGACAGCTCTTTGGTCTTGGCCATGGTTGAGTTTGGAGTCTGATTTTTTGAGGATGTGAACAGGTGTCTTTTATACAGATAACAAGGTCAAACAGGTGCCATTAATACAGGTGACGAGTGGAGGACAGAAGAGCTTTTTAAAGAAGAAGTTACAGGTCCGTGAGAGCCAGAAATCTTGCTTGTTTGGATGACCAGCCAGAGCAGAAACTAATGCTACTCAGAGTCTATCAAGTCTGAGTTCTGGAGGATAAGTTGACAAAAAATACATACAATGAGCAGGTGCAACAAAAGAGAAAGAGAAAGTATCCTGTTTATTGTTTAAAGAGGTCATTCTTCTAACTTGCAGAAGGAAGTGAGACACAGTTGTTTTGATTAGTCTGGGAAGCTCATTCTCCAGAATACTGAAAACATCTAGATCTGGTATTGTGAGCATGGCTGCACCTCAGAATGCATCAGTCACATGAAGCTGAATACCTGAGTTTGTATGTAAGTGTATAACTCTGTACCAAGTAACGCACATAACATAGAGTTTGAGACCTGGCAGGGGAGAACAGGAGTTTTAAATTTGATCCTGGCTGCAACAGGAGGCAAGTGTAGCAATCTGTGACATAAAACTTCGGTAGGTTGTGAAACAGGTGGGCTGCATCTTTCTCTATGCTTTGTAGTGGAGCAATGGAACATGAAGGTAGACCAGCAAGCAAAATATTGCATCAAACAAGCCTGGAGATGGTGAGATCTTGTATGAGGATCAGAGCAGCTCCCCTGGTCTCTTGATTTTGAAGAGTGTTTATTGTCTTGTGTTTATTGAGAGATCCAGTATCGTGGAGTTTGTTTCCGGGAGGTAGATCAGTGCAGTCTTGTCCAAATTGAGGTTCAGATGGTGATTTGCCTTCCAGGATGAGATATCAGAAAAACAGTCAGATACCTGTCACTTGAGGTGGATGGAGGGAATGAAAAGTAAAGTTTGGTATCGTCTGCAAAACAGTAATATGAGAAGCCATGCAATCTAATCACTGAACCCAGTGATTTACTATGCAGACAGAACAGGAGTGGACCAAGTCCTGATCCCTGAGGAACTCCTGTAGTAATTCTGTAAGGTGATGAAAGTGAACCCCACTATACTACCTGGTAGGATCCTATAGCGATCCTATAGGATCAAACTTGAAAGAGGAGAAAAGTGCATGGCCCCAATGCCCAGGTTAGCCAGAATGGATATGAGAATCTGATGATTCACAGTTGGCTGAAAAAAGAGGACTGTGGTCATGAGTATCACCACTTTATCCTCAGTAAGAAAAGGTTAAGAAATCTTAAGAAAGTATAGCAGTAAGCATGGGTTTGGTCCACCTTGGTTGGATTACAGAAGTATGACTGAATACAACTACGGAAGTTGACAGAATGTCAACTTTTAGGCAAAATGGATCTTGATATCCTGAGTTGTGAGAGAGGATGTAGGTATGGTAGAAGGAGGGCTGACTTAGGAAGAGAATCTTGAGAACATTTTCTGGATTTGAGATGCATGAGATGCAGACAACTGTTGCTTAGTTGTTTTTTTTTCTCCATTTTCTCTCAGCACTGCAAAGGTTGATCTACGAGACCACAGAGGGTCAGTTAGCAAGAGACTGGATGACACTGGTTTGGTGACATGATAAAGAATGGACAGAGAGAGTCCAGAAACTTGGAGAGGGTTTTGCAGAGAGTACCACCCACAGTGTAAGCAGGAAGTGCCTAGAATGAGTTCAAACATGTTAAGGAGGGCAGGAGAGTCAATGAGAATGAACAATAGGAGTTTCGCCAGATTGTCACTGTAGTAGAGGGCGGGTTGGTGTTAAGGAGCAGTGGAGGGGAAAATACACACAAAGTGAAGGGGAGTTACAGTACTGTATGATTCACATTTCAAAGTTCTTGGTGAAGATGACGTCAGGGGTGTTGCCTGCTCTGAGTTGGTGGTGATGGTGTGTGAGTCAGGTCAAGAGATCCAAGATGGTGGATGACCATGGACATGAGGCCATATGTAGGAAGGATAAGCTCACCCAGAAGATCCAGAGGACTGCCAGCCTCTGGAAATGAGTTGAGAAGAGAATCATGCTCATTGTTAAAGTTGCAAAGTGAAGAAGAGACCATGATATGACATTGGCAAGGCTTGAGCACAGTAACAGCATACAATTCAATAGAGTAGCTGTGAAATCATTCAAGTTTCGCTGACAGCCTAGAAGTAAAGTGATAGGCTAGTACCACTTGCAGTGGTGAAGTTGTATTTGTGTACAGCTGACTGACAGCTCAAGGGATCAACAGCCACAAGAAGTTCCACTGCAGCTATAGTCCTAAACCTAACAGGATCTGCTGCCCTTTCTTGTTGCATACTTCTCGTTTGTCTTTCTGAGGAGAGGCTGAGTCTTTTCATATGGCGAGGTTGAGACAGAGAGGCTGCTGCTCAAATGCTGCATTAAAAGAAGTTTGTCCAATAAGTGTTGATCTTTCATCCTTATTAAAACAGCAAATACACAATTGTACAATAGACACCCAGAGATGTACTGGCTTTGTGAGTGGCTCAAATTAACTCAATCAGGGGTTTCAAATGAGATTTTTCACATAGGCTGCACTTTTCATCAGAAGGAGTTTGAGTTTAATGAATGAACAGTGCAATATTGAGGTGAGATATCTGTTCATTTAGTTTGCTAAAATACTGAATTCTACCCAGTTTAATGAATACTATAGACCGTTTTATTGCCACATTTTAATGAAGATGCAGGGGAAGCCAGGCATGTAGTCTTAAAGCAATTACCTGTGATTCCCATTAAAAAATCCTTTAGCAAACTACTATGCTTAAAAAATAAGAAACACACATGTAATTATGTACATAGTCAATAAGTGTAATGATAATGTTTATTAACTATAAACATTAACCCCACATTCCTGACCAGCATTGCATATTGGGAACCGCTGAGGACACCAGCCAAGGAGGCTGCCAGTGTGACAATATTAACCTTTTTTTTATTATTATTTTAAATGATGAATGTAGTTCCTAACAATTTGGATTAAAGTGGTTTAAATCTAACAGCTCTGTAATTTGTGAGCACTTCAAAAACATACTTGGTATGAAGTGGCCTTGAGAACGCCATCTGCAATATCAATTTTTATTGTCGTCACTGTGACCAGTTATCTCTCAAGCTGGGCTAGCACTGGAACCAGTCCTACTTCATGATTGAGCGTGCAGTGGAAAAACCCTGTCATTTCTTCCTCAGACTATTAATTTATGTAATAGTACTTTTTTTAGAAATCATATACAAAGAGATTTATATAGTTTATTTCTTATTTTAATAGCTCATTGAATTGTTGTGAGTTATGACTTAGAATGAGTTATGAGTTTGAATTTTTTATGAGTTTCTTTGGTTTTCTGGTTCTGGAACTGAATGAGCTGTGCTGGGTACAGATTAGGCATTTGGTCCAATACCAGCACAGACATTTTGTCGGTAGAAATGGGGTTTTTCATCACTTCTACTGCTCCCACATTTCTGACGCAGATTAGCTCTGACATATTTATATCTTAAAAAACAAGATTCTCATACCATACATATGATGTCTCTTAATTACATCAAATGAAAGAACCATGTGTCAATAATTCATTTACATCTTACAATGAGATGTTATCAGTTTAAGTTTTGGCTTGGTGTTAAACAAAACCAGATGTTTGTATAAAGTGTAGCGGAGTGTGGTGAAACTCAGATCTGTTTGGAATGATTGCTAAAATAAACCCAAACAATGTCCTTTTTTGGAGCGGAGAGGAAACTAAACCAAGGAATAGATGGACAGTCTAAAAGATTATCTTTCAGTGGCTCCAGAGTGTTATGATCCTGAACTGGGTCACTGCTTTCTCGGCTTCACTGCTGCATTCACTGCCTCTAAGCATTCATTCCACACTCTAAGCCTCAGCATGTACATGCTGGCCTGTAAATTGTGGTGTGAAATGTGGCACAACTGTCCCTGTCTAATGGCAGTTGTCACTTTATACACTCAGAAGAGTTTAAACACTTGTTAAAAGAACCATTTCCCCATCCTTTTTTTTAGATTTGTGGGACGTAGGTCTTAAATTGTATAATCCTTTGTAACAATGTATTTGAACATTTTTTGCTTCTCTTGAAAAAGGAAATGTATCTGCAACCCCTTTTTCTTCTTCCCAGAAGCACCATGTTTTGACAGCCATTAAAAGTGTACTCTCTGAGTGAGTGCGTGAGAGATAGAGAGGGAGAGAGAGACAAAGAGAGGGAGAGAGAGAAAGAGAGGGAGAGAGATGGCTAGATGGCTAGATGGATGGATGAGTGGAGAAAAGAAGTGCTGTCACTTTAAGGGAATTCTTGAGGCGAAGCCAAGCCAGTGACAGCACCAGTCCCTTGGCATCACATGATGTCTGCCCTGGGTTCTATTTGCATACCATATTCAGGGCATGGTGATCCTTTTTTATTGTTTTTAATCAGTGCAGAATGTCAACAAAATAAATGAAGTTGCAAGTGAAAGTGAAATTTTTATCACATTGGGGATGCGCTTTTCCTCCCATTCATCACAGGCCATACTGAGAGAGTGAAATTTCTGAAAATGTGGTAATCAATGGAGGAGCTCCATATGGCGGGGATCAAAGGTGTCACATAGTGTGTGGTTCTGTTTTATTGCCAGCCAGTACTGTTAATTGGACAACAAGATCAGAGGCAATATTAAAATCCAATTAAATTGATATGAACAGATTGCCAAGTGATGTACACTAATGTATAATTGAGTATCAAGCAAATGCGAGTCAGCCGTCTTGTGCTCCTACCTCCTGAATAAATGATGGAGCTGTAGAGGACAGAAACAAGTTTGCACATTAGCTTCAGCACTCTGGCTTTCCATTTGCTACTTTTTTCCTTTTTCCCCACTACTCATTTCTGAACATTTCTCTTACATGCTACTTTCTAATTTTATGTTTTTGAGTGTGAATGCGTGTCTGTTTTTGCATGGCACGTGTATGCGTATGCTATGTATTTCACATATGTGTACGAGGGAGAGAGAGACAAAGGATAAAGTCACTGGTGATGAAAATTTCATGTGACATTGGTATAATTTTAAATGCAACAATATGATCTCACATGCCTTGATTTGAATTGATTAAAAGTGTAATGATGTCTTGCCTTTTACATGAGCTTTACAGTTGCTTACTTTGATATCACCGTAGCCCTTCTGCCAACTGAAATGAAGCCCAGCGATACAGAGAGCATTTTTAAAAATAAAAAATAAAGATGGGGCGGATGGGTTGACACTATTTAACAGACCACTGAGGGCTGGATCAAGGTGACATTTCCCGATAAGGTAAACTTGGAAGGCAGCCCAAAATAATCAAAGTTCATCAAAACCCATTCATTTATTAATTGTATATTTTTAGTGCAACCTTAGGGCTTATAGCAGACGTTCTAATACATGGCACTGGGGGATGATAAGGAGATTTACATATCTAATTATAATGACATTTGAGGGGCTGTGTGATGGTTGATTCATTTTAATTCCTGTCTCCGCTATTTGGCTGTTTTGGGGGCTGTCCAGACGGAGTATGAGGGGTGAGGAGGCATCCATAATAACAGCAGAATGCTGCTTCATTAAGGCTGATGGAGACTGGGTGGAGCAGGGGCTTCGGTGTGTGCCCGCCTCGGTGCCCGCGGCCATGCCCACACAAAGGGCTTTCAGAGCAGGTGCTAACAAGGTCACGGTGCCTCCAAACCATCTGGGCAAAGCTTGGTGCAATGTCACCAAGAATGTCTTTGTGCAGAAAGCCTTCCAAAGCAATCATCAGTAGTACTAAAAGAATAAAGAAGCACACTTTTTTGGAGGACTGGGAGTTGTGAATTTAAGCTCAACAAACGAGTACTAATTGATTGAATGCAATCTGTCGCCATTGTGCAGCAAGCAGTTTGGGGTACTAATTATTATCATTTTTAATTAATTGTTATCTTTTTATTAATTTCTTGCCTCTGTTATCTTCATTTACCTACACGTCAACATATCTACCATTAAATCTGTTAATATCAACAAGCTGTATTGACTAAACATAAGTTTATATTTTATTTTTGAAAACACTAAGAAAAAACATATGATGGGTCTGTTAAATACTAGGCAAGACAAAATAGCATTCAAATGGTGTATTCTTGACAAAACGCTTCATTTGTTTCTTTTTGTTTTTCAAATACCTTTTTGTATTAACTTAAAATAAACAAGATAAACTGCAAAATAAACACGATTGGTGACATTGGCTATATTGAGCAACATTATTCACTTACTCATCAAAAAAATTCATGTGATGCCCTTTTGACTTCTATTTGCAAGTTCAAGTTGTAACAGCTAACAAAATTGGCAAGTTATCAGGTACCAGCGTTTGTCATACGTTTAGCTATGTAATTGTCATATCAAGTTTTATTTCAATCCACCCTAATGACAGCTCATTAGATTTTTACTCAACAATACTCAACTATATTAACTCTGTTAAACCACACTCAGAATCTTTAATGAGGACAGCAGTCCCTTGGTGGTCACCTGCACAGGAAACCTAGCCCTGACTGAGTACAGAGAATATAGAGATCTACAAGCTTGTTTTGACTGTAGTTTATTTGATCCCATAGATAAGAAAGTCACCAGGGGATTCTCCTTGATATACATCTCCTTAGATTCTCCTACCCTGTTAAAAAAGCATTTGTTGTGCTTTGGATGCTGGTATGCTGGTCAATTAGCAAGACCATACAAGTTCTGTGGTCCATGTTGGGCCATGTTAGTTTATGCTGGTTAATTAATGCCCGTCTGGTGGTGGTTTGGTTGATGAACTTTAACGATCTTACTGGTTTTGCTCGTAAAGCTTGTTGACCAGCACACAAGGTACCTAAAACACAAGATATGCTGGTATTTGATTAGACGAAAGTGAAATCAAATGGAAAGAAAAAGACTCAAGTAATCTCCCACTTCTCCCACTGGGTTTTAGCAGCAATCTCAATGAAGATTCATATTGTGTTCAGATCTGCCATCATCTTATCATTCTCATGATTGTCTGTTCTAAAAATAAAACCTTACTTACCCTTACAAACAGCTTCTTGATTTATTACAAAGGCCCAGGCTCCCCACGACCTGAATTGGATTAAGTGGGTATGAAAGTGAATAAATGTTTCTGTGTCTTTGATCATCAATCAATCAACATTATAACAGTTGCATATCTCCAAGCTTAGAGTTGGAAGGCAGATCAAAGGACTCAAGAGCTATCAGTAACTTGCTGGAAATAGCAGTTCCTGACATCCTGGGTTGAAACCCTAGGTTGTGCTTGTAACCAACAAACTTTGCAAGATAAACTCAGTTTTGACTCCTTTAATCTGAAACATATGTGTACTTTTTTGCTCATTCTATTTCTAATTTCTAATGAATTTTAGAAGTGAATTTTAGGAGACAAAGTTGATACATACATTAATCATAAAGGAGATCATCATTAAGTCTCCTGAGCTATGAAAGAGCAACCACTGAACATAAAATTTTGGAATGAAATTCATTCTCTATATATGCAAATAATTATGGTGGCGAAATATTATGCTGTAGGTTTTACTCAGTTGAATTTTCTTGGAGAAATTGGAGGAATAAAGGACCTGGAATTTCATCCAACTTTATCCAATATTACTGTACATCTGCACTTTGAATTTGGAATCCTGCTCTTTTGCCACAAATAACAAAACCACAAAGTGGCTTTATGAATACTACCAATACTACAGACAAACATTAAGTTCTCAGAACTGAACAACTGAGATGTCACATAACACATATCTCTTTGCTCACATAGTATGAATTACTATCCCTCAGCTGTTATTGTTTGAGTGTTCCACTCTTATTGTGGCGATGGACATTTCCAAAAAGAGGTAAGCTTATTATAAAGGAATAATCAGTCTGCTTAAATTGCAACCTAGTAAACTTCGGCAAGACATTCTAGAACTTCCAAAATGAACCCCAAGCTGTATTTGTGACAAAAGAACAAACATGACAGGGACTGTTGTAGCTTAGCTGGTAAGGTACTGGACTCTGGACCAGAAGGTCCAGGGTTCAAATCCCACCTCTGCCAAGCTGCCACTGTTGGGTCCTTGAGCAAGGCCCTTAACCCACAATTGCTTGGATTGTAATACTGTATCAATTGTAAGTCGCTCTGGATAAGAGCGTCTGCTAAATGCTGTAAATGTAAATGACAGGAAGTATATTATTCATAAAGAAATATGCTTTTCGAAGAAATAAAAATAAGTAGCACACAACTTTGTAACTATGCAAATTCAATATTTTATCAGTTCAAATGATTAAACCTCTCAATGCAATAACATGCTTTGCTCATTAAACTTGAACTATGCATGTCTGCATGCACAATCCCAACTGAAGCCACCAATACAGAGCAAGTACACACTCACTAAAGCCTGTGGGTGTCAATGTGTGATCATGTAATTGCTAAAAGTATAGAATGAAATATTAACACTCGCTGGACAAATAGATTTTATTGCATCATTTTGAGCCATGCCCAGACACACCGACTTTGCTGGCAGTGAATGTAGTGTGGACAGGTGTCTTTTGCACAGAAAAAAGACTCATTGGACAGAAAAAAGCATTTAATTGGACAGCACCCTTTTGTAGAAGCACAGCTTCTCTTTATGATTATTGGGCAACTTCTCGAAATGGCATAACCTTATAATCAGCTGTCAATCAGTAAATCAGGATTCAGGACCATGACTGGCTTCTCATACCTCAATAAATCAAATATTTGCACTTTACAAAAATAAAATAAGATGTGTTTTTAAGTATTACTTTTTATTAAGCAATGCAACTAACTGCAGCTCCATTGGAGGGGTATGGGGAGCAGACTGCTATGGCTGGCCAATAAAATGAAGTGACCATATGTGAATATATGTGCTAAATTTTTAGTTTTAGTTTGATGTATAGAAATGGCACAAGTGACTCATTTATAGTATCAAGTATAAAAACATACCAATACAGAAATTTCCTGTCTTGAGCTTCATTATTTTAGTATTAATACATACATGAAACACTTTTCTATGCTGTCACAGTCATCAGGTTTGCTTGAATCACTTGTTAATATTTGTTTAAGGCGCATTATCTCAACATATTCTGAGAAAGAAACTGTTTTGCATCCACTGTAATGATATTAAAATGCTGTCAAAATTCTATGCATGTCCTGCACATCCAACAATCCCTGGTATATCTCACCTGACTGGAATGACATTCAGTAAGTGGTTGAAAAAGGCTGAACTGACTATTTTTCATGTGGGAATCCTGTCTCTGCCTTGAAATAACAGCATTATCTTGAGAAAATCTCAGATTAGGCAGACAGGTAAGAGCATGGCCACGCTCCGGGAGGTAGTGTGGGAAGGAGGGAGTGCAGAGAGGGGCTCAGTAGGGGGCTAATGCTATCATGCCTGGCCACAGCTGAGGCCCACTATGCCTGGCAAAGCCCCATGAATGGGCCTGCATATGACTTAGTACAGAGAACAACACCTACATCTCAGTGCCAGGTCAAAGCTGAACTTTCTTCTAACTAATCTTGAGGAAACATCATGCATCTTAAAACACCTAACATGGATTCTCTGCTTGGGGTGCAATAAATAGGTAATAAGAAGAAGCAGTACACTGTTTCAAGAGTGGGATTTTGGTGAATGGTGAATTTTCCCCTCAAAACATAGTTTCCTTTGTTTAGATGTATTAAATATTCTTCTTTCAGCTGCTTCTGTTCAGGGTCACTATGGTGGATCTGCATGTTAAGACCTGAGGATCGAACCAGGGATCTCTGGGGCAAGAGAGCTACCCACTTGCATCACTGTGTTTAATTTAAATATACTGAATTAAACAAAATATGTATAGTACAAAGTGAAGCACCATTCAGTTCAACATAGGAAATGCTTTGGTCAACCTCTATGTTAACCAGCTATTATTAACTAAACAGGGACAGATTACTGGACTTTAGCTTTCAGTTGACATATTATGACATATTATCAGCATATTATGTAAAAAAGTGCTTGTGTACATGCATTTGGGTATCTGAAGTGCCTACCAACTATCACATTCTGAAACCAGACAACCCTGTAATTTTTTGTAGGATGAATAGTTATGGGGTTCAGCAAGCCATTCAGATTTTACTCTCCTTTGTACGTCACAAGTATGCTTATTACAATTATACAGTCCATTATCTGATTTACTCCACTGAAGGTTTGAGAACTACATCTCTGGCAAGCGCTAATCAGCTAGATTATGTCAAAGCTAGAAACCTATCACCCATGTTGGCATCTTTTGTTGGCTGAAACAGAATAGCACAAATTGCTACATCATCCCCAGCCTCATAGGAAAGCGGAGCTGACTGGATAAAATTATTTCTGACAGAAATTCACATTTACAGTCAGCAAAAACCTGAAGGTGTGTCCACTATCAGCTAAGATAACCTCTGAAGTCAAATATGGAGCTTGTTGTAGTGTATGAATACAATTAGTAGTTAAGTAGCATTGTAAAGACTAGTTCTCAGAAAATTAATATAAAACAAAAAACTAGAATAACGTCTTTTGGAAAGCGATCAGACTTCTGATTTAATACCTTCTATGGCCACCCTTTGTTTAATTACATCCATTAGTCTGTTTGGATATGTCTCTACCAACACTGCGCATCTAGATTGGGGGATATTTTCTGGGCAGAATTGTTCGAGTTGAGTAAAATTTCATGGTGAATTGCAATAGTTTTTCTTTTGGCTTTACAACAGGCCTCTGACTTGGGTAATCAAGGTCATTCACCTTCCTTATCTTTTTCTTTCTTTTTTTATCAAGCTCGAAGGTGAACTGAATGTCTTCAGCTGTCAAGCAAAGGGCTGCATTCTTTTACTCAAGAATCTGAGAGTACTTGGCAGCATACACTTTCTATTCAGTCTAAACCAATTACCATCTCCCCAGTTAAGAAAAGCAAACCCACCACATAATCTTGCACCCACCATGCTTTACAGTAGGTAACTGTGCTGTGTTTGATTTTTGCCGAACAGAATGCTTGAAGTACTATAAGTTCAATCTTGGTCTCATTTGACCACATGGCATCAAAAGTGCAGGTGAGGCATTTTTCTTGCCACCCTGCCATACCAGGTTTGTGTAAAATCATAGTAGCTTCCTGACTCAGACATGCGGTTTGGAGAGACAGTTTGGAGAAAGACTGTATAAGGCATTATATGCATTAATGGAGCTGTATTGTACAGGTGCTCCCTGATTTACTAATGGGATATGTTCCGACAAATCCATCATAAGTTAAATGTATCATGAACTGAGGAGTTTAACGAGTGTTTGATAGAGTCATATATACTGTATCATAGCGGAACCATATGATAAGTAGCTTAATGTTTAAAACACATTTACCTACAATTAACCAAAATCATTAGCACAAAGCTTATTGTAGTGTTGAAAAATCTCATGTAATTTAGTGTGTTATGGATTGAAAGTGAAAAGTAAAAGAAAAAACACTGATCTCCTGATGCTAGCATACCTGCTAAGCTAACTGCAGCCTGTGTTCTGGAATATTCAGTTCTTACACTAAGAATACAGTACTGCAGATGTAAGAGTAAAGGAAAACACTATAAAAATAGCAGAGATCTTCAATGATTAAGGGCTAATGTGAACCTGAATCACTGTGTACTGAATCATGAATTCAGTAGACAGAACGAGTTTCGGCTGAAACGAGTCACACGGCTCAAGTCATACATGTTTAAGCAAGTGAGTCATTTACTGAGCAAACGACCAGAATAAAGACAAATTATACTTGTCAAAATGCATTGAGAACCAAATTCAAAGAGTTTCAAGGTAGTCGAGAACTACCACTGTACTATGTTGTATACAGGATGTAAAATGTTCAGTTTTGGACACAGTCCTACATTTTTTTCT
This sequence comes from Ancistrus triradiatus, assembly GCA_025084515.1. Classification (NCBI taxonomy): domain Eukaryota; kingdom Metazoa; phylum Chordata; class Actinopteri; order Siluriformes; family Loricariidae; genus Ancistrus; species Ancistrus triradiatus. The sequence goes on along the minus strand of JAJAGP010000579.1, from coordinate 200,740 downwards.
GCCAGCAGAAATCTGATCTCACCTATTCTGGTGTAAAGGCTTTTCATCCACCAAATACATCAACCATAAGCAGGTAAGTAAGGTGCTACATTAGCAGTAGTGATACAGTGATCAAAGAGCTGGAATGTTGACCAGAAGTTTGAGGGTTCAAGAACCAGCACTGCCAAAGCTGATACTCTTGGGCTCTTGAGCAAGACTCTCAACCCGCAATTGCTTGGACTGTACCTTGTAATATACTATCAGTCACTCTGAACAAGGTCATCTGCTAAAAGCTGTAAATGTAAAGCAGCACAGGTGCCCACAGTCACACAATAACTTGGCCTTAAAGCTCATAATCCTCATGCACTGCACCCTTTATGCAGCTTTACCAAGACATTTTAGAAGAGAAGGACATCTAGAAGTGAAGAACCAGAGTTTACAACCATGTCTGAAATAGACTTGTGTACTGGATCAGGGATAGAAACCTACAGACAAATACTGCAAATGGATTAGCTGAGTACCCTGGACATTGTAGCTGAGGAAGGAACATAGGCTAGGATGCATGTGTACATTGATTAAAATAAAGTCTTAAATACAAGAAATAACAAAATAAAATAAATAAAACTCAAAAGGACACATCAAGGCAAAGTATCCATAAACTGCTCTAACAATCCAGCCATGACCTTTAAAACAAGTGAGTCAAAAAAATAAATAACCCTACACCACTCACACCATTTTTGACCCATGGTGAACTGTTTTAAAGGAAAAAGAAGAAGCATCTGAGTGCAATTATTTATGGTTGCATATCCCAACATGTACTGCATTGGCCTCCTACTGAGGGGCAGAGTGCACAGCATGTACACATGGAGAGTGTGTACTTATACTGAGTTAATGATAGCCCAGTATTCCACACCTCTGACCTCTCACCAGCCAACACCGTGGCTTTCACCATTTAACATAAGTAGAGGCAGCTTATAGAGGCAAGTATAAATGGCTAAGCAAGGCCAATTATCCAACTTGAAATAATAAGAAATATGCTGATTCCGATAACAACAAAAGAATTGTTTCGTGCATTTGTTATTACTGTTAAATCGGTACAGGGCACCACACATGTTTGGACACTGGAGAAAAAGGAGAGAGAGAGAGACTGAAAAGGGTTCAACTACAACAGCTCCTCTAGCAGGACCCCAAGCACAGTAACCTTATATCAAAGCCTGAGTGTTGAACAGGGAAAGGAACTACATTAATTATTAAAGACGGCTTGGTAAGAAGCTGTGAGCCAGTGGATGCCTGTTGTAAGGACGTCTTCCTCCTGTTTTCAGTTGTCTTCTTTTAACCCTCGTATTGCATAAGCCTACACATGCTGTTCTGACCAGAACAATTGGCAGACGCTAAAGGAGCATGTATTGGTGTTTAAGTGTCAAATATGTTTTTATTCATTTAGAGACTGCATTTGATGACTTCATCTTGTAAAATGTTGTTGGTGTTCTGAGGCATCCCAGGCACTTGGGCATGGAATTGTTTATCAGTGACAGTCACAATAGCATCCACTAGACAGCCATTCCTGAATCACAGCATTCCTCAAATTATTCTGTGTTTGTACACTAGAATTGACCATTTCAGGGTAAAATAACTCAATCAAACATTCTTCTCAAAGACACGCCACATGGCATATAGCATATTGCACTGTATTTGTCCCTGCAATCACGTAGAATCTTCAGGCCTCCGCCTCCCAATCAATGGCCTTAGTGTGAGTATATGGCTTCTGTGCTTTTGTGTTCGCTGGGATGGCACTGGTTTTAACATGTGTTTAAACAAACACTGCTTTACAGGGCTTCTGTAAAACACCCTCAATTGACTCTTCACTGAAGAACAGAGTGACCTTTAATTAGCGTGTCATTTGTTTTCTCTGGCCAATGAACTTTGACCCTCTGAATGACTAAAGCATCATTTGAAACATCTACTGTCACGTGTCAATGGGCCATTTACCACACACAAATACAACCACCAGCCTTAACTTGCTTTCAAAAAAACCTGTTTATTGGGTCCAATAAAAGTGTGTTCCCTGGGGAAGAACAGATGACAGTTATATTTCAGCCATGCTAGACTGAGTGCTTAGCAATACCGTTATGATTGCAGTGCTTGATGTGTCTAGACTGAACAGCTCTTTGAAAGCATGCAACACCAAGCCAATGTCAAACAACTTGCATCAACTAAGACAGATTGATAATTGCATCCTCTCATCTGATGTCTGGTTTAAAAAGTTACACTTGAACACTTAAAGACTTAAAGATTTAAGCTGATGGGCAATATGAACATACGGTCTACACCTGCATGAATGGAAATTACTGTTCCATATCAGGAGGTTGGAACAGTCTGTATTTGTAATTAAAAAAACAGTGTTGTGGAGAGACAAAGCCCATGGGTGTGTCCTAAGTGGCATACTGCCATACTACCAGAATTTTTTACTATACTTCACTGTCATGTGATCACCATGTACCTAAATGTCTTGAGGGATCAGTAGTTTATTCCCTCATAAAGTATACTGGCTGTAGTTAAGTCCCTTTTATACAGAGTTTCCAGACAGTTTGAGCTCAGAGTATGTACTCTATGGATCACAGCTGAATGTCACTGTTTCCTTTTTTATTTTATGGGGAAAGAAAGAAATGACCCACAAGACTAATGTTTTTCTTTACATACTGTTTTGTATGTAATATCTGTTCTGAGACAGCCAAACAAGCTAGCCAAGTGAATCTGTTTAAACAGCCTGCTCCCAAAAATAAATGTCTGCTTGGCCAAGACAAGATTTAATCATGTCCAAGAAATCAGGTGCTGGCTGGGTCTATTTCAGATCAGTAGATCTGGCGAACCAAGGGTGCTGTTAAGTAACGTGTTTTTTTTTCTATCATAGAAATAAGGTCTTTCAACAGCCCTAAAACTCCCATGGAATTGAGATTGAAAGTTTCACAGGGTGCAGTTTTAATTGTCCAGCTTGGATTGGTATAAGATACTTGGCAGATTTTCTCAACAGTTTTATTTTTCATTTTGCTGTAGAGAACTCCATTCATTACCAGGGAACTTTATGAAATGAAATTATGCGTTAGATGTGATTTCGGAGAAAAGAGAATTCCCACATAAATAAACTCTTGGCAACAAATAAAAACGACAAGTGGCTTATGCAGGAAAATACATCCTTTCAAGTAACACTGCTTCAATTATCTTCAAAGCAGAGTTGAAGAGAAACCTTTATTTTGGTTTGCAATAACTGACTTAGACCTGACCCTGTTTCTTCAAGCTTGTTGGGGATTAGTTGCTCCATACTTTATATTAAAGAACATTTTTCAGTGTTTATAATTTCCTTTTGTCTCACATTATTATTCAGTTGATCTAGTTTTTGTTCTGCTTGGGATCTCTTGAATAGCGCCTGTATACCTTTTTGGAGATGTCTACTTTCATCAGAGCTTAATGAATTGGCTCAGCAATAGACTGGTGACTCTGTGTGAATGTCTTGATATTTTACTTGTGTTACAATGTTTATTTATTTTGCTCTTAAATCAAGTCCCTACAAACTCGCCTCCAGAATGAATAGGAAAAAAATCACTTTTAACAAAACGTTTTGAAAAAATAAAATCTGAATAAATAAATGCAGCATAGTAAAAGTCACATCATTTGAAATGACAAGGAACTTTGATGGAAAAATTTGTAATTGTCTTCAAAAATCATCCAACACTTTGAAAGAGAAGGCTTTTCAAATATAACTTCAGGGAGCATTATTACTTTGAACAGATTAATAAAGATGAATGAATAAACAAATTAATTAATTAACAGATAATAAACAAATTGCCTTTAGCAATTTTGATATACAGTTGCACCCTACAATCTGAACTACCACTGGCTATAACATTTAGGGTATTTTAATGCTTTAACCCACTATCTGAACCATTAATCCACTTTAAGAAGGGAAATAAAGGAAAATAGTAGATTATTATTCGATTGTGAATTAGACTGATAGATTATTAGATTGTGATAAGTGAGTGAATGGGTTTTTACATTTACATTTATGCAGATGCCCTTAGCCAAAGCAACTTACTATCCATCTTACAATCCAAGCAATTATGGATTGAGGGCCTTGCTCAAGAACCCAACAGTGGCAGCTTGGCAGAGGTGTCTGTAACTAACCTACAGTATTAGATTTAATATGAGGTAATGCTTGTTTATATTATAATTTAGTGTTAGAAGAAACACAGCATGAAACAGTAGAGAATGCCTCCACACAAGTGATGAACTAAAAATAAGACCCTGTAGTTAGGCAAAGCTCCATCAAGCTCCATGCAGATACCAGGCAGGAGATTGAATCAATAAGTATGTCCCTTGGTTCACTATATTAGGCTGATGCCATTAAAGTTCGGTTGGATTTCGAATATACAGAAAAAATAAAGTATTTTTCTCGTAAGAAACAATGGAAATAGACTGTCTTCATCTAAATATTTTCTATCCAAGCCATGTTCTAGAACTAGATACATCCAGATAGTGGTGGCTTGACTTTTGGCTGTTGGCATTTCATTAGGTATACAGTGGGGCAAAAAAGTATTTAATCAGCCACTGATTGTGCAAGTTCTCCTACTTAGAAAGATGAGACAGGTCTGTAATTTTCATCATAGGAACAATTCAAGTAGGATTTTTAAATAATTTAATTGTAAATTATGGTGGAAAATAAGTATTTGGTCAATAACAAAAGTTCAACAATGATACTTTGTAACATAACCTTTGTTGGCAATGACAGAGGTCAAACGTTTCCTGTAAGGCTTTCACCAGGTTTGCACACACTGTAGCTGGTATTTTGGCCCATTCCTCAATGCAGATCTCCTCTAGAAGCAGTGATGTTTTGGGCCTGTCACTGGGCAACACGGACTTTCAACTCCCTCCACAAAATGTTTCTATGGGGTTTGAGGTCTGGAGACTGGCTAGGCCACTCCAGGACCTTGAAATGCTTTTTTACGGAGCCCGAGTGGTGTGTTTGGGATCATGTCATGCTGGAAGACCCAGCCACGTTGGGTGTTTTGGCTTAAAATCTCACACACACATGGCCCCGTTCATCTTCCCTTAACATCCGTCCCTGTCCCCTTTGCAGAAAAAACAGCCCCAAAGCATGATGTTTCCACTCCGATGCTTCACAATTGGTATAGTGTTCTTGGGTTGCAACTCAGCATTCTTCTTCTTCCTCCAAACACGACGAGCTGAGTTTTTACCAAAAGTTCTATTTTGGTTTCATCTGACCACATTGATATTCTCCCAATCCTCTTCTGGATCATCCATATGCTTTCTGGCAAACTTCAGACGGGCCTGGACATGTACTGGCTTAAGCAGGGGGACACCGCCTGGCACTGCAGGATCTGAGTCCCCTCTCAGTGTAGTGTGTTATTGATGGTAGCTTTGTTACTTTTGGTCCCAGCTCTCTGCAGGTCATTCATCAGGTCCCTCTGTGTAGTTTCTGGGATTTTTGCTCACTGTTCTCATGATCAGTTTGACCCCACGGGATGAGATCTTGCGTGGGGCCCCAGATCGAGGGAGATAATCAATGGTCTTGTATGTTTTTCCATTTTCTTACAATTGCTCTCCCACAGTTGATTTATTTACACCAACCTGCTTGCCTATTGTAGATTCACTCCTCCCAACCTGGTGCAGGTGGAGTAGAGGACAGAAGAGCTTAAAGAAGTTACAGGTCTGTGAGAGCCAGAAATCTTGCTTGTTTGTGAGTAACCAAATACTTATTTTCCACCATAATGTACAATTAAATTCTTTAAATCCTACAATGTGATTTTCTGGATTTTTTTCCCATTTTGTCTCATAGTTGAAATGTATATATCAGATATTGTCCCACATAAAATAGACAGCTACAGTGGTACCTTGGTCCTCGTCGTTAATTCATTCATTCAGAAGGGTTGTCAAGATCAGAAACCAATGAGTACTAAGCAAATTCGTCACTTAAAAAATATTGTAAATTGAATGAATCCGTGTCGGACTCCCAGAAAATCCACACCGTATAAGGCATTAAATACATTAATGGAGTTGTATTGTACAGGTGCTCCCTGATTTGCGATGGGGATACGTTCCAATAAATCCATCATAAATTAAAAATGTATCATGAACTGAGGAGTTTAACAAGTTAAGCAGTCTATATTAAGCCTATGATACAGAACATTAACCTAAAGTTGGCCAAAATCATTAACACGAAGCTTATTTTATAATAAAGCATTGAAAATTTCATGTAATTTAGTGAGTAATGGATTGAAAGTGAAAAGTAAAAGCAAGACACTTACTGTACTCTATTGGTAAACTCTTTGATTTCGGTTGGCTCTTATAAACTAACCTTTGGAGACTTATACTGAATACAGTACTGTAGATGTAAAAATAAAGAAAAACATTAGAGATTTTCTCTGAGCAATGGCTATCGTGAATCTGAATCACTGTGTACTGAATTGTGAATCATGAATCAAGTTTGAGCTGAAATGAGTTGCGTGGCTCGACTCATACAAGTTTAAGCAAGTGCGCAGAGGATCGAGCAAACAATGAGAACTGAGACAAATTTTCAAATCAAAATGCATCCAGAGCCGAATTCGATGAGTTCCGAACCACTGTAGTATAAACAATCTCCACCAAACAGATAAAAACTACATTCTTTCACAAAGCTTCAAGTACACCGCATTAGAATCTTACTGTAACTAACTAAAGCTTGCTCATAACAAGGACACTGAAGTAAAAAATGAATCATAGAAGACTCTTTGTGCATAATCTTGTGATTGAAGGAATGAGAGACAAAGGGATAGAGCAAGACAGACAGACAAGCCACTTCTATGAAATGATTCAATGTTGAATTCTCAATTCCGATTGGTAAGAGAATGATGGTTAATTTTCTGTAACAGCATGGCTCTGAACAGTAGTGTCCACTGGAAGATATATGATATATATAGCTATAATGTAATGTGCTACTAGGTTCTACTAATTCTACTGAGTTATTGATTAATAATTTAATAGTCCATAATAACAGTTGTGCAGTATGCTTAACAGACATTCCACTTTTTTGATGTAGCCTTAGAAGAACAGGATTAAAAACTGACGATAACAGCCAGATGCAATGCTGTGTTAATTTTTCTAATATGGATAGAGAAAATACAGATGGCTGTTTGGATCAACTGGTTTTATTTAAAGTTAATTTGTTCATTGTTTATATAAACCCTCTGAAAGTTATTTTTTTTAAGTTGCCTCTTTTTAATAAAGTTGACCTTTTCATGAGTGATATTGACAGCTTTTATTATGTCTTAATTTTTTACATTTGTGTTTATCTTAGATTTTTATTTAATTTAATTTATTTATCGTAACTGCTTTTAATAAAGTTGTTGTCTTTTTACCTGCTTGTTACATTTTAAATGGGCTTATTAAATTCAAATGCAATTAGATGTATTTTAAGTAGGCTTTAAAAAAAAACCCTGTATTTAAGGCTTTGTTTTTGTTTTGTTTTGTCAATTGATTTGCCCTTCAAGGCCACCTGAAAAAGATGTACGTTCCCTCCGAAGAGATATCTTTCTTCACCCATATAATATAAAGTATTATTTTAACTGATGTTTTGTGGCTGTCTCTGAATTGGGCCTTGAGTTTCATCTGCTTTAGTAAGCACTTTAATCTAAGGCACAATTAGCATTAAGTAGCCATGGCTAACAGCATCACTACAGGCTGAAGCCCCAGATGAAAGCACTGGCTTCTTCCGCAGTCCAGATTACAGATAACCAAGAAACAGAAATATTTTATCCTTTGCACAAGTAGTGCACGCCTAAAAAATGCTCTTGAAAGTGAATGGGCTACAGGGGGTTATGTTATAATTATCCCATGCATACTTTTTCAATTAAGGGCTGAGTACTTTGCTCTTCATGAATGTAGTGAGAACACATGTGTGATCCCTGTGAGTAGATCTGCATGTGTGGGTGTGTTGGGCGCCTCTGCTGTAACATCCATCGTTCAAATAGCCACAATGTCCGCAGGCCCCAAATGTCAATAGTATTATCAGACGGCTGTTTTGGTCAAATTTACATGTGGCAGCATCAACATGGGCGCAGTTCTAAAAAGCAGGAGTTCAGAGCAGTCACGGCTTATATGTTCATATCGATAAGGCCATGCTCAAAGGAGAAAAGAAATGCATTTGCAATGTCAAAGCTGGACAAATTCCTCGGTACCTCCTATGAGGTCCTCCTTCCTTTAGGCTTCAAAGGGAGGCAAAAAGATGATAAAAAAAAGGGGGAAGAACAGATTGTAAGGCCATTTGCTGCCACTGGCAGGATGACCAGTTTAGGTAGATGGAAATCTCTTACACCCATGACCACTTAGGATTATATTCCTTACACAGAATTTAGATGTTTCTCATGCTTAATGTTATTTTAATGTCTGTCAAGGACATGACATGAGACCCTTTGATTGAACACACATTTCTGTTCTTTATATTGTCAATAAACACCCTTAAGACTAAGACCATGTGGCTTTTCTAGATCGAAACGTCACTAAAAAGCTCTAAATGTGATTGAGTGTACTTTGAGATGCATTAATGTTTAATATACTTAAAGTACGGTAATATCTTAGGCTTTCTGTATTTTTCTGTTTATATACTGCTTATTCTGTATTTAAGTTTCAGTGGTCACTACATTTGCAGACTGTAGTCCATTTGTTTCTCTACAAAATTTGTTAGTCCCATTTACTCTTCTGTAATCATCTGGACATCCACAGGACCACCACGTGTCAGGCATTATTTGGGTGGTGGATGATTCTCAGCACTGCAGTGACACTGATGTAATGTGATGTGATGCAAGTGTGTATCGTCCTGGTATGAGTGGATCAGACACAGCAGAGCTGCTGGAGTTTTAAGCCACCTCAGTGTCACTGCTGGACTGAAAATAGCCCAACATTCAAAAATGTCCAGCCACCAGAATCCTGTATTCAGCGTCCTGTGAACACTGATGAAGGATTAGAGGATGACTAACAAACTTTGCAGCAACAGATTGGAGCAATAAGGTGAATGTCTCTAACAAAGTGGACTGTGGACAGTGAGCAAAATAAGCAGACTGTAAATTGAAAAAGACTTTGCACAGTATTGTATGTGATATAAAATTCAATTCAAAGTTAACTAAGATTTTCCAGTAATGTAAAACAAGTACACTAATACATTTGTGTTTATATAATGAACAAAGCACATACATTGTAGCATATTTGACTTGAGTACAAACAATTTATAATATACTTATAAGATACTTAGACAAAGATCAGTATATTTAAATGCGTTTCATTTGTATAGGGTTGCTATGGAGGACATATTGTCCACTCCAACCTTTAAAATAAAACAAAAATAATGAGATCTCCTGGTCAGGATAGGCATCTCTGCTTACAGGTTCATAATATAAAGCATATTATAGAAATGGCAGCAAATACAGGAATGGAATCTCCATAGACCAGTTGTTCTCAAAAGGGATTTTTTAGAAAATATGTTAAAACAATGAGTGCTGTTACACATTAAACCTTTAAGATACACAATATATGTCACTTGTAATAATTCCACTGTAAAGGTGATTTGTCACTTTATTTTGTGAGGGTTCGTCAATAGCAACTGGCCACTCAAAAAATTCTTATCTACAAAAGAGGGGTACTACAGAAGAAGTTTGAGAAGAATGGTACACCCTACAGCTCAACTGACACAGTCAGTTCAACAACTTTATGCCCTGCCCACCAAAAATTTGTCAGCTTTAATATAAACTTGCACAGAGCCTTGACCTTAACATCAAAGGACACCTTTGAGACAGACTGGAATGGCAAGAGTGAGCCAGGCCTTATTGTCCAATATCAGTGCTTGACCTCACAGTCATGTTCCAAAATCAAGAGGTAAAGCCTTCTCAGAAGATTAAACACTGTTTTTGCAGTACAGAAAGCCAAACTCCCTACTAACCTTCTGTGTTTGGATATAATTTTTGGCAGTCCACATACTTTTGGCTACACACTGTATAACATCCATTACTTTTAATATCTGTATAATTAATAAAAATTTGATTCCTCCTTACTTAACTTGCTGTATCAAATGACTGTGAACCATAATAGTTCTAGAAAAGTTCTCTTTTACAATTAGACAAATTTATCCAAAAGTTACATTTACATTTACATTTACAGCATTTAGCAGACGCCCTTATCCAGAGCGACTTACAATTGATACAGTTTTACAATCCAAGCAATTGTAGGTTAAGAGCCTTGCTCAAGGACCCAACAGTGGCAGCTTGGTAGAGGTGGGATTTGAACCCTGGACCTTCTGGTCCATAGTCCAGTACCTTAACCACTAGGCTACCACAGTTAGTATGCCATAAGTTAAATACAAACGCTTACACAAACGTAATAAATTTAAACTAATAACCTGATATTAACAGAGTCTTTATTAGTACAGTGATGTGTTTGCAAGTGACAAATAAAACGTGTGCATATGTGTGCTTTCGAAATAATTCAAAGTATGATCTGTATAGGATGATTTCAGTTTTTACAATAAACCAGGAGAGGGATATGGGCTCACAATCCTGTGAGATGTAGGATTTCTCAGCACTAGTGCCTGCTATAATGCAAAAGTGTCTGTGGGACTGTTGGACTACGCCAGGGGGCATCCAGGGAATAATTGGCTGACTGGCATATTGAGAATGGAAGGCGGTCAGTGCACTGCACACACAGTGAGTCATTAGTGACCAGTGCTGAATGGAATATAGAGCTACTTAAAAAAAACTATTAACATTTGAGCTAGGAAGCTGTGAAAATATTACCAGAGAGATTAAACTTTATAGGGTTGATTAGTTGAAATATCCACAGAATAGGACCTGCTGAGGACGGAATGGAATGGCTAGGAATGGACTGAATACTTTCAAAAGTACATTAGATATCAGTGGAGAATAAGGAAATTCAGCTCTGTCTGATTGGCTCAGACGGTCATTCAGACCAAAGAAACACTTAAACTCCACAAACCCAGCAATGAGTAAAGTCAGACTCTTGTGTATGGTACTACAATATATTTGTGCCATTCAAAAGCAGTGTGGTATTAATTCATTAATTCAAGGGATGGGCTGAGAGCAAAGGAGTTCTTGGCAGTGTGCATTTGATAATGTTCATAGTAGAAAACAAAAAGTGGAGGCAGCTTAGGACAGAAGGTACACCTAAAGAAAGAGCAAAATACTTCATCAAGACAGCAAGATGACCAACAACATCTTTGAAACAATAGAATCTATGATCTTCATCTAGGCGAAGAGCAAGGAAAAAACATCGCCTCAGCATCTCCTTTTATCAGCAGCATTAATTTGCTCTAAAGAACAACAAATCATTTTTTTTCTTGCTCTTGTGAGAATTTATTACTTTTATGTGCTTCTCAGACATTAATTATATATTTATATATAGAATATGCAAAAAAAAAGAAATCAAAACATTGGAAGGCAAAGTGATTAAATATTAAACAATGCAGAAATTCTGTTACCTAAAGGGATGCCTTTCTTTTTCTTCTTTTCCCCCATAAGTCTCATTTTTTCTCTTCTGTTCCTCTTTGTACTGAAAGTTCCTTTATAGCAAGCTGTGCTCTGAAGGCATGTATAGCAGACCCAGACAAAGTTTGTCTTAGTTCTGGGAGGCAGTCTGGTCTTTCTGCAAAACTAATGTGTCATTACTTGCCCTCCCCCAGCAGCCATGGAGAAATGGAGAGAGAGAGGGCACTCTGTAAACATGCTGACCCTAACTCTCAGAGAAGTATTAACAAGCCTTTAAAGGGGGAAGGCATCTCCACCATAACCGAGACACTGCTGGGTGAAGGGGTCACAGTCCATTCCACCATGGTGCTATTTTTGTAGCTTGGCTGAAGTAAAGCAAGGAGAGGGTGGAGAGATGAACTGGAGGTGGAAGAGATCTGGTCTATGCTGCCTTCAGGTCTTGACCTCTATAAAACTCAAGACCGATGCTGGTGAACTAATGCACTATTCAACTGAAAAGTGTCATTCATTCCTTTTTTTATAGAAATAACAATGGCAGACGTCTTGTACTTGCTAGGCCTGCCAGCTGGAAGTGTAATATGATGTTGAATGATTTTCCTCTTCTGAATTAATGAACTCTAACGATTCCTCGCTTTAATATTACACTAAGTTCAGTCACATTGACTTATTACTACTACTAGACCTGACAAAAAATGGTTTGAATGACTAAAATCCAAGTAGGACTTTCTTCAATTAAATGCATAAAACCAGCAACCATCATCATGTTTCATAAGATGTCCAGTTTGGCTTACATTTTCATTCCTTCCTAAGATGCTTCAATTTTCTAGCTGGGGTGATTTAACTTATCATAAGACACTTTTAACTGATGCTCAAGTAAGGACATTTCTAAACCCATCGTCCTCATTTGGAGTTTAATGCAGTCTATCTGCTGTTCACACAGTCTGCTTCTACAGATGAATCTTAAATACATAGGCAGATACATAGGCAGCTAGGAAGACAATATTATGTAGAACTTGTGTTTAAAAATGTCTGCATTTTTGGATTTTAGTTACACTCATAAGGAGGTGGTCCAGGGCGAGGTACCAGCGCCTAACTCGCAGCACAGTCCACAAAGCAAGAGCAACTGTAGACAGGGTGCCAGTGCAACGCAGGACACATACCTGTCAGAAATACTACACTCTGAAATATATCAAAATATTTTATTTCTAAGATCCAACTTTCAACTATTTTTATGACAACTATATGATTTTGATTTATAATGAAAATCAATGTATTAAATTAGAGAAAAAATGGAAAACAGAAGCATTTTCACCCGTGGTCTCAGACTTTTGTCACATATACTATACTGTGCAAAAGTATTAGATCACCATGTCACCATTAAATTTGTTGTTGTAGCATAACAACTAATGACCACATATAATTATTTCTCAGTCTGTTTGTTAGAAAAAAAAACATGTTACAGGAAATTTGTATGCAGTATTAAAAAATACTGAAATATTAGAAAAGCAGCTTCTATAGGCTAGAGTGGCATGTATTGGATGCTACAGTGGATGGACAGAGCTGGGGTGTGTGTGTGTGTGTGTGTGTGTGTGTGTGTGTGTGTGTGTGTGTGTGTGTGTGTGTGTGTACACACCTATTTCCTGTATTTTCTGTTTGTATTTTAATAAAGAGACTGAAAATTAGTAATAACTAAATATGGTCATTCTACCATTGCTAAAACAGCAAATCCAGTGGTGGCCTAAGACTTTTGCACAGTTTGTGCTCAGTATATAAAACCCATTTGGGAGAAAATATGATGCATCTTCATGGGGAGTCCATTCAGCATTGTTGATGGCCTTTTCCTATTCTGTCTACTCAGTCTACTCATAATTGGTCATCTCAAGCTACACATTCTGATTAGCTTTCTTGGACCTGATAACTTTGGATGTATTTCTTCATTCCCACTCAGCACAGAGTTCTTGTTAAGGTTAACATATGGAAAACCTGCATTCCCCTTTTCAAGTTACTTACTGAGGAAGGAAGTGTAGAGTGTAATAAGAGGCAAAAGCCGCTCAGAATGCCGTCTACCTTCACTACTCTATACACAGTCACGTAGGCTGAGTTTCCAGATTGTCTACCAGGAGCTAATGGATTAAATAGAGGGTTATGGGATTAAAATATCCAATATGTCATAGCAGGAGTTTGAATACCAGAAGTTCAGATAGCAGACTTCAACTGAAATAATGTTAAATGCTAACATATGCATAGAATTCACAGATTAGAGTTTACCTTGTGTGTGATGTAGTGTGTTTGTTAATACATAAGTTTAAATCAATTTTCTTTATATTTGTAAACAATGTGTACACATAATTATCATCCTCATGGCATGTTCTGCTAAATAAACCTGATGATGTGTAACAAATATCGAAGTCAGATTTATTCACATAGTGCTTTTAAGAGTGGAGTATTGTCTCAAACATCTAAGCCCACATGCATATCGATTCAAAAATAGACCCAGCCTTATAGGGCAGTGTAGATGCTATATGTTAGAATTAAATTAAATTACCTAAATAATACATTTATAATAATAGTTTAAATATACAGAATCTAAATACAATAACAAAACTAGATGATATAATTAAAATAAAATACAGTAATTAAAATAGAAAATATAACATATAAAAATAGCGTAGGCTATACAGTGGTACCTTTATTCTCAACGCATTTTGCCTAGAAAAAATTGTCTCTGTTCTAGTCGGTTGCTCGGTACTCGCTGCACTTGGTTAAGCTTGTATGAGTCTTGTATTTCAGCTAAACTTGTATTTCAGCTGAAACTCGAATCACGATTCATAATTCAAGAGTCACGATTCAGTACACAGTGACTCAGGTTCACAACAGGTTCAACCCTCAGTGAAGATCTCTGCTATTTTTATTGTGTTTTTCTTTATTTTTACATTTACAGTAATGTATGCGTAGGGCAAATAAGTCTCCATGGATCCTAAAAAGGTTAATTTATAAGTGCCAACCGAAAGCAAAACAGGAATTCAATGCTCCAGAACACAGGCTGCAGTTAGCTCAGCTATGTTAGTGTCCCAAGTTCATCAATAGAATAAGTGTTTTGCTTTTACTTTTCACTTTCAATCCATTTCTCACTAAATTACATAATACTTTTCAACAATTTATTATAGAATAAGCTATGTGTTAATGATTTTGGCCAACTGTAGGTTAATGTAATTCTTTTAAACATTAATTTCCCTATCATTACTTATCATAGTATTCTTTCCATATCTCTGCTATGATACAGCATATATGCTTCTACCAAACTCTTGTTATTCTCCTTATTTCATGATACCTTTAACTTATCATGGATTTGTCGGAACATATCCCCTTCATAAATCAACTCAATACAACAATACAACTCCATTAATGCATATAATGCTTTACACAGTGGGGATTTTCTGGGGGTCTGGAATGAATTAATTCAATTTACATTATTCCTTATGGGAAAAATTTGCCTGGTACTCATTGTTTTTATTAATGACAAGGACCAAGGTACCACTGTATATGATAAATAAAATAGAGAATACAATGAAATAGCGAATATAAGAGAGTCTCTTGATGTTAATTAGGCTAGTTTAAATTCAGTCACTGAAGTCATCTAACAGGTAACAGATTTGGTGGCCTGCCATCCTCACTTAGCTGGAGAAGGGGAGGGGGGGTTAGGATCCTCCGATGTGGACTGGGTAAGGCTATGAGGCTGGAACTGGTGCCAGAATAACAGCTCAGAGTGAGAACTGGAACTGGTGAAAGATGAATAGTTCTGTGTGAGGGCTGAGACTGGTGCTCGATGAAGATCAGAGGGGAAACACCTTATAAAGTTCACACAGATATGGTGGGGAGAGACCACTTAGAACTTTCTATACCATAACTATTTCATAATCATTGAGGATTCTACAGTAACTAGTGTAGAGTTGACAAAACAGGACAAATAAGTTATGATCCAGTTTTCTAGCTCTACTTAGAACTCAAGCCACTGCATTATGAACTAACTGGAGTTTGTTTATGGATTTAGTAGAGCATTAGTAAAGTTACTGTAATTCCACTTCAAGGTTACAAATGCGTGAAACAATTTCTTGGAATCTAAAAACAGTGTATATTTCTCTTAGCAATATATTTATTTGAAATAATGCAATTCTGATGTGTGCCTCAACCAAATGTGACACCTATGTTTTTTAGCAGCAGACTGGATGTTAATTAAAAGAAAATTAAACAACATCCAGTATTTCCCTTATCACACTATAGTAAGTGACTAAGGCTTTTTATCCTAACACACCTATTCTATGAGTGTCACAGACCAGGCAAGAGTTGGTATAAAGTACAAGATTAAGTAACAGTTAAATTGCTCTGATACGATTTAATGCTGTGGTAAATGAACTAGAAGAAAAACAGGTTCCACACTAGATAATGTGCCTGTGAAAACATCCCTGAGGATAAAGGGGAAAAAGAAAGGCCTCACTACTTGCTTCTGACATTAAAGAGTAAATCTGGACATGACTAATGTTCAGACCTGCGCGCACACACACACACACACACACAGAAATGCTTTCACATTTGCATGTGCCTTTTGGGCGTTTTCGAAGTCAAATTCAAAGGGTCTGTATAGGTCACTCCAGAACCAATCAGAAGTTAGTAAAAAAGATTTTCAACCAAGGACAACGTTACAGCCTTGTTGTACAAAAGACTTTAAAGGGGATTTTTGAAGGGCAAAACAGTTTGCAAAAAAACATTTTTATTAAAATGCATCATTTTGCATCAGACAGGAACAAACAAGGGTGAACAAAGAGGGTGGAGTTAGATTGCTAATGCTTCTCCTTTGGAGAGGCCTTCTCAGGCCCTGTGGGCAGAGGAGTGATTGGCAGGTAGGGGGAAACAGGCGTGAGACCCCGAGGGTAGTTTGCACAGTAGGGATTTGGATTTTGCTATGTCCTCCCTCTGCCTGTATGTTTGAATTCTAAGAATAAACAGTGATAAGGCTTAAAACTCCCCCCTCGTTCAAATTTGCCCAATTCACACTACTCCCAAGGACCATCCTCAGGTGGACTAAAGGGAGAGTGAAAGAGAGAGAGATTGTGAGTAAAAGAGTGGTTGAGGGACAGTGATAAGCAAGTAGAGGAGAGAACGTATAAATGAGGGAAATGAGAGATGGAGGAGCACAGTGAGGCTCTAGAAAAGCTACAACCTTATGCAAACGTTTAGGAACCTCTAGTCAAAATATGTGCTAGGTTTGATTTTCCAAATGAAAAGAAGTTCATACGATTTCTGCGAGAAACAAAATATAAGGTAGCATTGGGAGTGCGTGCTTCCAAAGCAGCAAACAAGACATGGACACAGGGAAAGGTGAGTTTATTTTAATCAACAGCACAACAACGTAGATATAAATGGAGACAAAAACACGGATGCAGCATAAGGTAACTTCATAGACAAAAAAACGGTATTAACAGCACCACGCACCTCACACAGTACTGCACTCTCAATTTTACCAGTTACCCCACCTGGCAATAAGATGATAATACACAGGTGTGAGGAAGCAACACACGCATGCACAAGCAAATCCACACAGACATGCTCACAAACCAAAACACAGACATGCAGACTTGTGTAGGAGCTGCCTTTACATAACGGTAAATAGTTTTGCATTTTCTAATGAACCAGTAATGAGTCAATTAACATCTAAGCTCTTATAAATATACACCAGTGGATCTCTGAAATAGTGTTCAAACTATTTGGCACAAGCCAAAGCTGGGTTTTTCGGTCCCCCAAAATATATTTTATATTCAAGCCGTAAATTAAAACATAGCTGAAATACTGTATGTTTTGATTTTTTCTGTAATTTGACTGGGGTGCATAAGACTGTAGCACGGCATGGTTTTAAAATATTGGAAATAATTGATTGTATTCATTTTAAGAGAGCTTTACATTTAAAGGAAAACAAATTGCATTGTGTGCTTATACACTCACTGACCACTTCATTAGACACACCTGTTCAACTGTTTGGTAAAGCACAATATCATCAGAAAATCACATGGCAGAAACTCAATCCACTTAGGCATGTAGAAATATTCAAGAAGTTCAGACTGAGCATCAGAATGGGGAAGAAAAGTAATTGAAATGACTTTTAATGTGGCATGGTTATCGGTGCTAGAAGAGCTGGTCTGAGTATTTCAGAAGCTGCTCACCTACTGAGATATTCACAAACAGCCATCTCTAGGGTTTACAGAGAATGGTTCAAAAAGGTTAAAATATCCAGTGCGCATTAGTTCTCTGGGCAAAAAATTCTGTGTTGATGTCAGAGGTCAGAGAAGAATGGCCAAACTGGTTCAGGCTGATAGAAAGGCAAAAGTAACTCAAATACCTATTTGTTACTACCAAGGTATGCAGAAGAATGCACAACACTTGCACCTTGAAGCAGATGTGCTACTCCCCAGAAGACCAAAAACCACTCCTGTCAGCTAAGAACAGGCAACTAAGGCAACAATTCACACAGACTGAAGATTGGAAAAACACTGTCTGGTCTGACGAGTCTCAATTTCTGCTGTGACATTTATATGGTAGGGTCAGAATTTGGCATAAAGAACATGAAAGTATGAATCCATCTTGCCTTGAATCAACGGTTCAAGCTGGTGGTGAGGTAAAAGTGTGGGGGATATTTCCTTGGTTCACTTTACCTTAAAATCAACTGAGAGTAATTTAAAATGCCACAGCCTATCTGAGTGCTGTTGCTGACCATGTCCATCCCTTTATGACCACAGTGTACCCATCTTCTACGTGTCATATCACAAAGCTCAAATCATCTCAAATTTGATTCTTGAACATGACAATGAGTTCACTGTACTCAGAATGTCTCCACAGTCACCAGATCTCAATCCAATAGAGCACCTTTGAGATGTGGTGGAATATGAGATTCACATGATGGATGTGCTGCCGACAAATCTTCAGCAACTACATGATGTTATCATATCAATATGGACCAGAATCTTTGAGGAATGTTTCCAGCACCTTGGTGGAGTGTGGCAAAAACGTATTTAGTCAGTCACTGTCTCTGATTCACTGATTCTCTGACTAGTATGAGTGTATGTGTGACGGAGCGAGTGTGTATGTGCATGTGTAAGTACATACAGTGGGGCAAAAAAAGTATTTAGTCAGCCAATGATTGCGCAAGTTCTCCTACTTAGAATGATGAGAGAGGTCTGTAATTTTCATCATAGCTACACTTCAACTATGAGAAACAAAAGGAGAAAAAAAATCCAGGAAATCACATTGTAGGATTTTTAAAGAATTTAATTGTAAATCATGGTGGAAAATAAGTATTTAGTCACCCACAAACAAGCAAGATTTCTGGCTCTCACAGACCTGTACCTTCTTCTTTAGGAAGTTTTTCTGTCCTACACTAGTTACCTGTATTAATGGCACCTGTTTGACCTCGTTATCTGTATAAAAGACACCTGTCCACAGTCTCAAACAGTCAGACTCCAAACTAAACTATATCCAAGACCAAAGAGCTGTTGAAGGAGACCAGGAAGAAAATTGTAGACCTGCAGCAGGGCTGAAAAAAGTGAATTTTTCAATAGGCAAGCAGGTTGGGTGTGAATAAATCAACTGTGGGAGCAATGGTAAGACATACAAGACCATTGATAATCTCTCTCGATCTGGGGCTCCACGCAAGATCTCATCTCGTGGGGTCAAAATGATCATGAGAACGGTGAGCAAAAAATCCCAGACCTACACAGACGGGCCTGTTGAGTGACCTGCAGAGAGCTGGGACCAAAGTAAAAAGGCTACCATCAGTAACACACTACGGCGAGACGGACTCAGATCCTGCAGTTCCAGGCGTGCCCCCCTGCTTAAGCCAGTACATGTCCAGGCCCGTCTGAAGTTTGCCAGAGAACATATGGATGATCCAGAAGAGGATTGGGAGAATATCATGTGGTCAGAAGAAACCAAAATAGAACTTTTTGGTAAAAACTCAACTCGCCGTGTTTGGAGGAAGAAGAATGCTGAGTTGCAGCATACCTACTGTGAAGCATGGGGTTGAAAACCTCATGCTTTGGGGTTGTTTTTCTGCATAGGAGACAGGACGACTGATCCGTGTTAAGGGAAGAATGAATGAGGCCATGTATCGTGAGATTTTAAGCCAAAACCTCCTTCCATCAGTGAGAGCATTGAAGATGGAATTTGGCTGGGTCTTCCAGCATGACAATGATCCCAAACACACCACTCAGGCAACGAAGGAGTGGCTCCGTTAAAAGCATTTCAAGGTCCTGGAGTGGCTTAGCCAGTCTCTAGACCTCAGCCCCATAGAAAATTTGTGGAGGGAGTTGAAAGTCCCCAAAACATGTTGATGTTGCCCCAAAACATCACTGCTCTTGAGGAGATCTGCATGGAGGAATGGGCAAAAATACCAGCTACAGTGTGTGGAAACCCAGTGAAGACTTACAGGAAACGTTTTCATTGCCAACAAAGGTTATGCTACAAAGTATTGAGTTGAACCAAATGTGTTGACCAAATACTTATTTTCCACCATAATTTACAATTAAATTATTAAAAAATCCTACAATGTGAGTTCCTGGATTTTTTTTTTCTCATTTTGTCTCTCATAGTTGAAGTGTACCTATCATGAAAATTACAGACCTCTCTCATCTTTCTAACTTGCACAATCAGTGCCTGACATAATACTTTTTTGCCCCACTGTAAATCTATTCCACAAAGAATTAAGGCAGTTCTGAAGGCAACAGTGGGTCCAACAAGGTACCAGCAAGGTGTACCCACTGAAGCGGCCGATGAGTGCATGTGCACACATACTATGGGCATAAGTAATCACTTCATAACCTCTTGTAATGTAATGTGAATGTGAACAGTTTCAGTCCCTCTCCAAATTTGGTTACTGCCTCTCTGGAGTTGCCATGATCTCCTACTGTCCATATGGCCTTCCTTTGGGAAGTCTAGTTTCTTCCCACATCCCAAAGTCATGCTAGTATGTGGATTGGATACTGCATTGGATACATGCAAAATCCATGGAGGACATGCAAAATCCTCACAGGCGGAGTCTGAGGTTGGTATCGTACCATGCTAATCACTTGTGCCACCGTGCTGGAATTTTATTTTTGTACACTCTACATATTGTAAAATACAGTATATGGCTTAATGGCACTTAGTTAATCAAGTATCCAGTCATTCCTGATTCTGGATTTAGTTTGAGAGGTCGAACAATCAACATAAAGAGAAGCCATGCTTCAGTGTAGGATAAACAAAAAAATGTACTGTCCACTAAAGGGCAAGATGTTTTTTCTGCTCTGCACGACACAGCTGCCCATACTCCACTCGCTGCCAGTGAAGCCTGTGTGTTTGAGCATGACTCAGAATTACACATTTCTCCAATGAACTTTAGTCTTTTGTCCATTCATTTTAACACATGCATGTTTGATCCATATACTCACAGGGATGCATAGTCTTCAATGAGTGTCTACTGAGTCTGTGACTGTGGCATCAAAGCAGATTTTGCATGTGTTGCACTGTGTCGAACAAACAAGCAGTGCGATACTGCAGTTAGATGTTGGACTTAAATAAACTCTACTAAGATTACTTAATAGCATGGACACATTGGTAAACATTTCATTACCACAATTTACTGAAACTGAAGGGAATGTAAATTGTAGTCTTAAAGCCATCACCTGTGCTCCAGACCCACTGACCCACAGCAGAACGAACAGTTAGTGCAGATGAACGTATGATGTTCTGTGTGTATTAACACTGCTGCATGTCTATTTAAATAAGAGCTTAATTTATGTAAGTTACACTAAACATTATTGAGTACAGGAACCAGAGACATGAGATGAGAAGAAAGCAGCAGCTTGATTTGTTTCCCACTCTATTCTCTACACATGATATTTCAGCTGTACAACACATTGTGTTTTAGGTGGGCTTGTAAGTACAACAAGCACATGTGTAGAGAATAAACAATCTGGTGAAAAAGGCATTAATAACAAGAAGCTTGTTTGTTTTTGCTATGTTTTCACTTTGCTTTGCTGTTGTTGCAGTTTTGCTAGTTCACATCTGTAGTGTCTAGATCATGAATTCCACATGTGAAGGCAAACTTTCCTCACTGAATGTAAGTAGAAAAAACAGTAATATTAATCTGTTTATAAGAAGCAGTATTGTGTCTTACTCTGTACTGCATGTGCATGATACACTTGCCAGTCACTTTATTAGGTACTCTTCCTTGTTTTTACATACATTTCAGGTCCACTTACCATATAGAAGCACTTTGTAGTTCTGCAATTACAGACTGTAGTCCATATCTTTCTCTATATAATTTGTCAGTCCCCTTTACTCTGTTCTCTAATGGTCAGGACCCCCACAGGTTCAGCACAGATCAGGTACTATGGTTGATTCTCAGCACTTCAGTGACACTGATGTGCTGGTGGTGTGTTAGTGTGTGTTTCGCTGGTATGAGTGAATCAGGCACAGCAGTGCTGCTGGAGTTTTTAAACACTCTGTTCACTCACTGTGCACTCTATTAGACAACTATCATATTCCTTCAAATTGTAGATGTAAAGTCAGTGATAGTAGCTCATCTGTTTTTGCACAGTTTGCGTTAGTCATCCTCTAATCCTTCATCAGTGCTCACAGGATGCTGCCTACATGATGCTGGTGGCTGGACATTTTTGGTAGGTGGAATATTTTCAGTCCAGCAGTGACACTGCGGTGTTTAAAAACTCCAGCAGCACTGCTGTGTCTGATGCATTCATACCAGCATAACACACACTAACACACCACAAGCACATCAGTGTCGCTGCAGTGCTGAGAATTAATGTACGTGTATGGTTTGTTGTTTTATGTTACATACAGAAATTAATATAAGTATAGATCTAATATATCGACTATTTCGAAGTGTTTTGTAGCATACCCTCTATGTTCATTGGTTTTGCAGTAGACATTTTACAATGTGTACTGCCACAGGAAAGGGGCGGTTGTGTTTCTACCAATGTTGAGACCAACATTTTTGTAGATGAGCTGTACTAGGCATTTCCTTGTTCATCACCACAACACAGCTTTAATGTTGATGCACTGTTTTAATCTCTAATCTCTTACACATCAAAGCTCTGTTAAAAACAAGTGCAGATTCGAGCACCCAGAATGACAAACGTTGGACCATATCTGATTCATAAAACTATGGAATGGTATTGATACATGGACTGATCTGAGCACCGCTGATAAATAACCTTTCATGCATGTTTGTGCATTTACATATCATTTGCAACTGACACACCCCCATTCACCTTCATATGCATGTAATTTAACATGCCCCCAGAGATATTAAGCCAGTAAATGGCAGGTTATCAGCAGGTTAGGATCAACTAATATAAAAGAACATGAGAAGGAATTACATACAGAACAAATTAGGACAGTTTCAGTGAAAAAAGTGCCACAGATAATTTGTTTATAGCCTCAGATGTGGCATTACAGAAGAAAAAAAAATACAAAGAAAACCTGGAATAGCATTACCTCAGCTGTCAACAGCAGCTGTTGTGTAGGAATCTATTCATTTATATACATCTGAAATATCAAACAAAAGTTGATGTGCAAGTGAAAGGTTGCCAAATATGCCTTGACTGTGTGAATGATCATTTTACACTCACTACTCAAATGATGAGCTAATAAGCTCCAGGTCTGCCGATTTTATTATATACTTTATGTATAACTGAATTACTTATCATTTTAGCACAATTTTTCCATTTGCACAATTATAATTTATTAATTACGTATATTTAATATATTAATTAAATGTATCTGATTTGTCCTAATCTACTCTAATTTGCCCCTGTCTGTGGGTGACTGTGCACAAATGTGTGATGCCATTCGAGATTTCTACACAATTTTATGTTTTGTTACGGAATATGGACATTGACTTGCCTCCTCTTATGAGCTCTATACCACAGAATAGTGTTCATCCCCGATCCCTTTTCACCTAAATAATTGTCCCAATGTGATATATATATATATATATATATATATATATATAATTTTTTTTTTTTTTTTTTTTTTTTTTTAAATAAATACACTCATATTTTCTGAGGACAGTAAATAGTAAAGCATTGCAAAAAATGTCAGCAATTTGTAAGTATTATATCCCTGTTGTTCAGGCCTGGTTTGATCCACCTTTAGCAGCTCTCATAGCCAGTAGTCTTTTCTGACAAATATGAATTGAGTTTGCACTTCATGATGGGGTAATTTTGTACCATTCCTCCCTGCAAAAGTTATGTCAGGTTAGCTGCAGAACAGTGGTGTACAGTAATTTTGAGGCCTCGCCCCAATTGTTTGACAGGCTTACCACTTAAGAATATCTTAAGTGTCAATTTAGTTCATTTAAACCATGTGCTTCCTTCCCAGTTTAAGCTGTTTGGCAGGTTTGGGGCAGGAGAGGGACAGATTTTTATCTTCTATTTAGATCTCTATGTTTCTGCTGAAAACCATCTCTATAACATAATGCTGCTACCATCGTATTTTACTTTTACTAATACTTTTACAGTATTATATGGACAATATGTCTTTATACCATAAATTCCATGGAATACAATTTGAAACGTCTCCTTGTGACTTCTACACCTATTTTTATTTCGGTGCAACACCTTGGATGTGGATCCATCTCCTTCTACTTTCATTGCAGGCAGTGACTACAGTTCAGGGTAACAGTAGGTGCCAGAGTAGCCATTCTACAGAGTGGCCTTCTAGTTTGTTGCCTAAGCTAATAGAGGTGGCATGACCTAGACAGCGCGTCTGTAGTTTTGTATCTCCATCACTTGAGCAGAACTGAATATGTTCAGTGGCCTTGAGATGAATTCGTATCCTTCTCCAGAGGTGCTTCTCTATTATTAGATTCCTGTTTGAATTCCTTTGACTTCATGTTGACTTGTTCTGTGGACAGCCTCTACCATACAAATAATCCTCACAAGAGGTGGGAAATTTCTTACACAGGTGTTGATTACTAACAAATGAAGTGGGTAGACAAGATCATATGTTGCATTAGAAAAATACAGTTACAAATTACAGGAGGTATGAATATTATTTCACTCTCTCATTGTCTCTTTCTTGATGTTTGTGTCTGAAATTTGGCCAGGTCCATTGAACCGGTTTCTAAAGCACTAAAACATTTGGGTTGTTTTTTTTAACACATTTAAACAACCCATTTCTTGGTCATTATTACAAAATCTGCATGTCCTTTGAATCCTATTCATTTTATATGGCTGGTCAGATGAGACTGAAAAACCACAGGTGTTTCAAATTTGAACAAATTGCCTAAACGCCAGTTACACAGGTTACCATTAATTTAGAGTTTTTAATACATTGTCCAGAAATAGCATGAAACCTTATGCCAGTCAGATGACAGAAAGACTGGACTATGGACCAGAATATCCAGGGCTCAAATCCCACCTCTGCCAAGCTTCCTCTGCTGGGTCCTTGAACAAGGCCCTTAACCCACAATTGCTTGGAGTGAGAGATTGTATCACTTGTAAATCACTCTGGATAAGAGTATCTGCTAAATGCCTAGATGTAGATGTAGATTTTATCAGTTATGAGTCGCACTGGTAAGAGTGTCTGCTAAATGTCTAAATGTAATGTAAATGAGTGTCAATCCTGCAGGACATGGAGAAGCAACACACACATGTGCATGCCTCCAGGGTTTCTGTCATTTAATGTGACATTAATTATTGCATGTTACATACATCACAACAGACCACCCTATCATTTTTATCCTGTTTGGTCAGGTCTAATCCATTTTGAAGTATATTATGTATACTGTGATGTTTAGGGTGGTGCACAACACGTACTGCATATGAACAATAACTATAATCTTACTCTGCAATGCATGTGTATGGCGTGTACATGAAGTGTTTAAAATTGTACTTTGTGTATCTTTTTTTACAACTTTACTATCATGTATTAATATTAATTCATTAAGAACAGACATTAAGACCATTCTTATTCTGTTCATTTTTCAGTAACGTGACTACCCGTTTAATTTCTGTGAATACTCATTTTGTTAACATAACCTGTGATGTTCACCCTAGTTACAAACCTGAAGTTTAAGAATTAGAAAGTAAGAGAGACTGGGAAAGTGCCCCTGTTAGTGAGACTCAGTGTCATTTGACAGCTGCAATTACAGGTCTGGTTCACTCTCACTGGTCCATTATTACGTTGAGCAGCTCTGACCTGTTGCAGTGACTTGACCACCCCAAGTGATGCCAAAAATGGGTTTCCTGACTGAAAGCTTTTCAAACACACTCAGCTAGTATCTCTGTCTTTCGGTGCATAACGTTATTTAAAAAGGGACAAGAAGAGAAAGAGAGGGTTTTAGACCCAACAGAAGGCACAGTCTAGAGAGGGAGGTGGTAGAAAAACCTCATTTGGAGTATCCACATTGTAATCGGACAACAGCGCAGGGGTTTATGTTTGTGTATTAGTATCTACTCCCTTCTGCCAGATCAGACTGGCCTGATCCCCCAAACACCATCAAAGTCATTGTAAATAAGCAGAGTAATCATTGTGTGTGTGTGTGTGTGTGTGTGTGTGTGTGTGTGTGTGTGTGTGTGTGTGTGTGTGTGTGTGTGTGTGTGTGTGTGTGAAATTTGATTTGGGCCCAGCTTTCTTCTCCTTTTCATATTAAAACAGAGTGTGAAGAATTAGAACA
This sequence comes from Ancistrus triradiatus, assembly GCA_025084515.1. NCBI lineage: Eukaryota > Metazoa > Chordata > Actinopteri > Siluriformes > Loricariidae > Ancistrus > Ancistrus triradiatus. The sequence continues at coordinate 174,496 of JAJAGP010000579.1, read as the reverse complement.
TCCCATTGGTAATTCTCATTTATGTTTCATTTAAGCATCACTTTATCACAGATGCTTCTCCTAATATTGCTTATGAGAAATACAATTAGAATTAGACAAAGGATTCATAAATAAAGGGCGGCATGGTGGTGCAGTAGTAAGCCCTGTCGCCTCACAGCGCCGAGATCTCCGGTTCAATCCCAATCCTGGGCTCCACATGGGTTTACTTCAAGTAGTCCAGTTTCCTCCCACATTCCAAAGACATGTGTGTTAAGTGAACTGGTGTTTCTAAATTACCCTTTGTGTGTGAGTGTGTGTGCCCTACGATGAATTGGTGCCCGGTCTAGGGTTTGCCCTGCCTTGTGCCCTGCGTCTCCGAATAGGCACCGGCTTTCCCACGACCTTGACCAGGATTAAGCGGATAAGAAAATGAATGAATGAATGAATGAACAACATAAATACATTGAGATGAAAGGAGCCAAAAACTGAGTGTATCCTCAGATGTTTATTGGTTTTAAGCACAGCCAACGATTTGAATTCAGGATCTCAAGAATTGTTCTTTCCAGCAAATAGCACTTGGCTCTGAGCCACAGTAGCTGTCATCATTTTCCAGATGAATAAAATGTATTAGAAAAGGTAACTCTAACCTGGAAGATGTATAAACTAATTCATAATGAGGGAGTGATGATTAAGGTTATAAAATGTTAATTTATGTGCCTGTGTTAAGTGTGACATGTAAACAAGTTCAGTAATGGACATCTATTCAAATTCCGAATATGAATATGTTTTAGGGGAAAGTGTAGAGCCATAAAATATGTCTGAAAAATTATTTTTGTTTTAAAGTACTCCGCATAAAAAAAAAAACTTGTGGTATGGATGTGAAATGTTTAAACTTATTTTGAGAGCTCAGGATTTTTTCTCAACAACAGATAAACTTGAGAATCAGAATGTTGGCAGATCTGAGCCCAATGTGAGTCTTTTATTGAGATCTCCATAAAATGCAACATTACTGTAGTTATTATGCTCGTGAGAAAATCTCAGAGACAGGAGACTCAGGTATAGTCCATTTTTTCTTTAAATTTATCTCACTGTTGTCTAGGAGGAACTACAGACATATTAACGAGATCTCTGTTTTGATTTTCTTTTCCTGTGAGGTTACATGCAATTTGCAACCATAAACCTCCAAAACAATATTTAAACTACTCAAAAACTGTATGATAATAACTATCAGCTTTACTTTATGTAGCCATGCTACTGTCAAATACAGAATGACTCAAGTAGACTCTGATTTTTTTTTTCTTTCTCAATTCTGTTAAAGTGGTAAGTGGACTGACTCCAATGAGTGAATAAGTGTGAATGGGTGAGTGTGTGATGCTCTGCTCTTACATCAGTGGTATGTTCCTGCCTTCCCCATAATTCCCAAGACAGTCTCTGGCATGGCATGGTCTTGCAGTTTAGAGAATTTGTTTAAACTGTCTAAATTTGCCTTTAACTTGCCTAAGCCGATATGTGAACGCTCCATCTCACCACATCAGTTCATCTGGGCGGATAATCAGGTGTGAAAAATTGCCAAAACTGGAAAACTGGCAGTACATTCGGGCTAAAAATCCAATGAAGATGCAGCTTGGCTTAAAAGTAAGACCATTATAACCTTCCGCACTCGTGTGTGCAGAAAGCTGTGAGTCTGCTTACACACACCCTGGTGGACAAAGCAACACATTGCACCAGCAGCTGCACTGAGCAACACGTAACACACGTGTGTGTGTCTATGCATTATTGCATATTTAAGTGTTGTTCTGTGTGAATGTTTACTAGTCACTTAAATGTTGTTTTTGTTTAAAAAAACTAGTAGATGATAGAACTGCTGAATAAAACGAAAGGTAAAGAAGGAGAAAAACAAAAATGCTTCTTGTAATAAATAAACAGTATGTCTGTGCATGTGTGCATACACGCATGCACGTTTGTGTGTGTGTGTGTGTGTGTGTGTGTGTGTGTGTGTGTAATAATTGAGCAAAAATAATATAAGGTGGCCTCCTCCTGAAAGATGTGCCTTGTCAACGGGAATAAATAACTTCACACCCCATTGCCTACTGAGAGAGGGAAAAAAACTTTCATCTGCATGAATATGCAAATATATATCACCCAGTCTGTGTGTTTGTTTGGAAAGCTGCTGCTATTGTGTTCGGCAATTAAGAGTGCAAACATTTCTTTCTTCTTCCCTCCTTTTGCATAAATATTGTTAACTGTAGAGATGTCATGTAAAAGCCATTGCAGGTTGCTTATTAATGCAAATACAGTGTGTCACCTCTGTTGTGCAAATCCAATGAGATATGTGGTATCATTCCATCCGTACTGTGGGCTGTGTGCCTACATCCTCTCCTGAAGACACGCAGACACACACGTCGACACAAACACACACACACACTGGCTAAAGATAGGATCTGGGACCACACAGAAGACGTAGGGACACTGTCACAAAGCATCCGAAAAGTTGCATCAAACCACCTCTGTCTGCAATATTCAAAATTCTAATGAGAATGATGATGATGACCAGGGCAGCTTGACCTTCGGTTGCATCCGCCCGCTGCAGGCTTATTAGAATAACCTCTTATACTCCGGCCTCACCAAGCATGCACATGCACACTCACCCGCTCGGACATGACCATGCAAATCATCGCAGTCGGGCCCTCAGGGGAGTTAGCAGGAGCACTCCCCTAGCCTGAGAGCACTGCTCCTGACCCGCTCATCCGGAATCTCGCAGCACTCGCGCCTGCTCCCTCTGACCCCTCCGTCATTAGCATCAGGGCACCATTGCGCATTGTTTGCCTGAATTAGAATGCAAACATTTCACATGCAGAATATGCAGAACAAGGCCTTGTCCACTGGGAAGAGGGCCAGCTTTGCTCAGACTTGCTATATTGTAAAGGAAGTGGTAATTATTTTGATCATATGGCATCTCTGTTAGGGTCATTTAGTTGATTTATTATTTATTAGCTTTGAGAGGATGCGTCCATGCTAGGCATGAGTTAGGTGTGAAACAAAAGTGCAACACAAAGAGGAACAGAGAGATGCAAAATTGATGGTGTGCATGTGTGAGTGTGACCATTTCCCCACAAATACAAGGACTCAGGTAGCAACTTTAGATTCAGTTTTAGTGTTGTAGTATTATCATAGTATTGTCCAGAAAATATACATTTATTTTTCACAGTTGTTCCAAAGTATGTTTTACTGTATCATGTACTATATATAAAAGTTTTGTTTGTGGAAACATTGACACTTTAGTTGCGAAATCTGTGAGCACTGTGAGAACGCAAGAAGAATTCTCACGCAAAATACTACTCCATTTGCATATTGAGGTAAACCCTCATCACTAACCAAGTTAAAACCTGTTAAAGACTTACAGCCTTATGCAAAGATTTGAGCTACCTTGCCAAATTATGTTTTGTTGTTTACTAAAGGTAACCTAACCTTAATCCTCTGAAGCTAACAGACGTATTACATGACCTATGTCTCTGTGTTTGAACCTGATTATCTGGCAACTTCTGCAAACATTTGCACATTTGATATACAGTGGGGCAAAAAGTATTTAGTCAGTCACTGATTGTGCAAGTTCTCCGACTTAGAAAGATAAGAGAGGTCTGTAATTTTCATCATAGGTACATTTCAACTATGAGAGACAAAATGAGAAAAAAATCCAGGAAATCACATTGTAGGATTTTGAAAGAATTTAATTGTAAATCATGGTGGAAAATAAGTATTTGGTCACCCACAAAAAAGCAAGATTTCTGGCTCTCACAGACCTGTAACTTCTTCTTTAAGAAGCTCTTCTGTCCTCCACTCATTACCTGTATAAATGGCACCTGTTTGACCTCGTTATCTGTATAATAGACACCTGTCCACAGCCTCAAACAGGCTCCAAACTAAACCATGGCCAAGACCAAAGAGCTGTCGAAGGATACCAGGAAGAAAATTGTAGTCTGGGCTGGGAAGAGTGAATCTACAATAGGCAAGCAGGTTGGTGTGAATAAATCAACTGTGGGAGCAACTGTAAGACATACAAGACCACTGATAATCTCCCTCGATCTGGGGCTCCACACAAGATCTCATCCCGTGGGGTCAAAATGATCATGAGAACGGTAAGCAAAAATCCCAGAACTACATGGAGGGACCTGATGAATGACCTGCAGAGAACTGGGACCAAAGTAAAAAGGCTACCATCAGTAACACACTACGCCGAGAGGGACTCCAATCCTGCAGTGCCAGGTGTGTCCCCCTGCTTAAACCAGTACATGTCCAGGCCCATCTGAAGTTTGCCAGAGAGCATATGGATGATCCAGAAGAGGACTGGGAGAATATCATGTGGTCAGATGAAACCAAAATAGAACTTTTTGGTAAAAACTCAACTCGCCGTGTTTGGAGGAAGAAGAATTCTGAGTTCCAAATAAAAAATTCCAAGAACCGGGTACCCATTTAAATTTTAATTTTTCACATACATATTACAGACCTCATAAAAATTTGGAGTGAGGTCTTTGTACAAAAAAAAATTAGAAAGCACATATCGCAACTGCTTCGTGTTTGAGGAAATTTCTGAAGAAATGGCTGAACACGGCCACGGGAGGACACGGCTTCTGGGGCAAAAGTAAAATAAAAAGCTTAAAGACATGGCTGTGGCCAAATAACGTGCCCTTTTTAACATGACCATTAAAATTGATCCATTTTGATTGTTTACCTGTGGACGAGCGGGGCTTTGCCTGCTGTATGAACATAGCAAGTCAGGTTAGCGTTCAAATATATAAGATTTCATTTTTGAATAAGTTTTTCTATAAACAAGCCTTCAGTGATAGGGTAACACAAACAACACAAACAGTGCATAGTAGGTAAATCTGTTGCCTTTGGAATAAAAAGAAAACCACTCACGATAAGCTTCACCTTATTATAAAATGTTGTGTTTGATGTAGCCTATTTTTCACCATAATCCGAAGTCTTTTATATGCCTGTGCTCAGCACCCAATCGGACCTGTTTGCATTTAAAATTACCAAAATTACAATTATTTTTGAAAGTTGTTTAAGTAAATGTGACGGAGTAAATGTAATTCTGGTGTGTGCGTGCGCGCGTGCGCGCGAGTGTGTGTGCGTGCGCACGCACAAGCTGCCAGTTAAGTGCTTTTACTCATCTTGTGAGTTCTTCTGCACGTAGAGGTGTATCCCTATTGCTTCAGATCAATCTCTTTTTATTCCATCTAACAGTGTGGGATCAACAGCCAGCAGCAGTGCTAGGTACAGCTAATAAAGGCTGAGCTATCAGCATTCCACTACTGGTGTAGTCTCCTTTTTCTGTTTATTTTTTTCTCTCTCTCTTTTTCATACTATTTGGCCATGGAATAGATTAGGGCTCTAAAACATCACTTCAACTTTCAGCCCAGCCAGTGTGTGCCCCCACTCCACATTTATATTTAATCTCATTTAAATGAAAGGGACTTTGGCAAGAAAGAGGTGGAGGGTGCCAGGCTCCACTTCAGAGCTGGCTGTGGAGGATGATAATGCCCGTCTTGGTGGCACAGTGGCTGAGGGAGCAGGGCTGGGGGAGGGTTGGGACGGCGGGTCCGATAAAGCCCAGCAGGAGGCCCCAGATGTGGGGCCACTCAGCTGACAGCACTCTCTCCCTCTGGGTATGAATGTAGCTAGCAGAGAGGAGGGGGCCTGTGTAATTTATTCTTGCATGATGAATTTGATATGTAGGTGCATGCATTATGTTTAGAGAGATAGAGGGAGTATTGCACTGAAAGACCACTGTCTTTCAGGATGATGGACTCTGAACCACAGAGTGTGGAGGACAGGATGAGGGTGAATGATATTTGTTTTATTATGAGCACAGCTTTCTCTCTCTTGGTGGTCGATGGACAGGAGAAACAGTTCGGATGAGCATGATATATAGCTGTGTGATAAAATGATAATAAAAGATATCTTGAATCTTGTATGTGCCATATCTTATCAGCCTCTGCTTTCTTGTGAGTTAACAGAAACACACGCACACGCACACAAACACACACACACACACAAAAACACAAAAACACAAACAAATTTGTCTTTCTGTCATTGTGGGGACTCAGCAATGATTTAATATTGCTGTAATTTTAATGCTAAACCTTGGTAACCTAAAGCAAATATTTATATCTGTTGTCATAGGGAAGTTGTTGGTTCAACAACGTAAAAATATCTGTTAATTGTTCTTATTTCTAACTTTGATCCCGACAATGATATATAAACTTGACCCCCCAACACACACACACACACACACACACGGATAGTGTTGGGGTCCCAGATAAGGGAAAGGCGTAGTGTTCAGAGGCCAGTCCAAGAAGCAGATAACAACAGATAAGATTCAGCCTCAAAGTGCTTATGGGCAGCATTTGAACACAGCACAGCAAGAGCATGTTTCTCACACACAGTAGGTCCAAGAAAGGACACCACTGCCAGATGTGTTTTAAGTAGGGACTGACTAGTCTATACATGTATGTTTTGCATTTTTTTCCCAGTGGACAGTGTGGTATGGCTTAATATAATACCTGATCTGAACCTTGAAGTTACCTTTCTCAACGATCCATATCCATCACAAAGCTATACTGATGATAGTAGAACGAGTCCTTTGGGTGTTGTATGTTGGTGACTAGTACTTCCATTAATCAAATACTTGCTATTTAGCCACAGTTGGTTGAAAAACATATTCAAATCCAGCGAATAAGATGCTCTTATCCAAAGCAAGTGAAGGTACTGTGAAGTGTCTATGTCAAGGGCCAAAAGAAAAAAGTAAATAAATGACTTGGGTCATTTCTAGTTTTACACTCGGTTACAGATCCCCACTTCTTAATAACAGCACCAATAATGCATGTAAGGTCTCAAATACTTTAATTAAATATGCAATGAATAATTTTTAAATATGTTGTGTAATATTCACTCAATAATAATAGCACTTCAACTATGAGAGACAAAATGAGAAAAAATAATCCAGGAAAACACATTGTAGAATTGTTTAAATAATTTAATTTGTAAATCAAATTCGTTGTAAATGGTGGAAAATAAGTATTTGGTCACCCACAAACAAGCAAGATTTCTTGCTCTCACAGACCTGTAACTTCTTCTTTAAGAAGCTCTTTTGTCCTCCACTCGTTACCTTTATTAATGGCACCTGTTTGACCTCGTTATCTGTATAATAGACAGCTGTCCACAGCTTCAAACAGTCTCCAAACTCAACCATGGCCAAGACCAAAGAGCTGTCGAAGGACACCAAGAAGAAAACTGTAGACCTGCACCAGGCTGGGAAGAGTGAATCTACAATAGGCAAGCAGATTGGTGTGAATAAATGACCTGCAGAGGGCTGGGACAAAAGTAAACAAAGCTACCATCAGTAACACACTATGCCAAGAGGAATTCAGATCCTGCAGTGCCAGGCGTGTCCCTCTTCTTAAGCCAGTACATGTCCAGGCCCGTCTGAAGTTTGCCAAAAAGCATATGGATGATCCAGTGGAAGATTGGGAGAAAATCATGTGGTCAGATGAAACCAAAATAGAACTTTTTGGTAAAAAACTCAACTCGTCATGTTTGGAGAAAGAAGAATGCTGAGTTGCATCCCAGGAACACCATACTTACTGTGAAGCATGGGGGTGGAAACATCATGCTTTGGGGTTGATTTTCTGCAAAGGGGACAGGACGACTGATTCGTGTTAAGGGAAGAATGAACAGGGCCATGTATCATGAGATTTTAAGCCAAAACCTCCTTCCATCAGTGAGAGCATTGAAGATGGAACGTGGCTGGGTCTTCCAGCATGACAAGGATCCCAAACACACCGCTCGGGCAACAAAGGAGTGGCTCCATTAAAAGCATTTCAAGGTCCTGGAGTGGCCTAACCAGTCTCCAGACCTCAACCCCATAGAAAATTTGTGGAGGGAGTTGCAAGTCCGTGTTGCCCAGCGACAGCCCCAAAACATCACTGCTCTAGAGGACATCTGCATGGAGGAATGGGCCAAAAAACCAGCTACAGTGTGTGTAAACCTGGAAAAGACGTTTGACCTCTGTCATTGCCAACAAAGGTTATGTTACAAAGTATTGAGTTGAACTTTTGTTATTGACCAAATACTTATTTTCCACCATAATTTACAGTTAAATTCTTTAAAAATTTTACAATCTGATTTCCTGGATTATTTTTCCGATTTCTCATTCTCATAGTTGAAGTGTACCTATGATGAAAATTACAGACCTCTCTCATCTTTCTAAGTAGGAGAACTTGCACAATCCGTGGCTGACTAAATACTTTTTAATAACCTTAATAATAAGGATAGTGACCTTACTGACAATTGTCCTGCATTTTATACACCATCTGTTCGATCAGTTCTGAGATTATCTTGTGGAAATACTGCAGGAAGTTCTTTATAATCTCTAGGATGGTGGAATCCATGTCATCACGCTTGTACTGACTCTCGTAGGAAAGTTCCACTTTAGATCACCCACATGAAAATCATAGTCACTGTAGCTATATTATTTCTAATCTTCTTCTTTGTTTGACTGTAAGAAATATTTGCATACCCTGTGACATCCACGCAGTTCAGCTAATTCCATATGACAAAGAAGCCATTTACATAATGTCATAATTTATTTAATTAGGCATTCTAAATGCAATCAAAATCTGATGAACTTCCTCCATTGCAAAATTGATTGGCAATGTGATTGTACTATGGCCCAAGATGTGCTGCTACACCCAAAGCCCAAGAGATTGACTTTGATGCTGCTTGTACTCAGATCTTATCTGGAGGTTTACTTACAGGCGAGATTTGAAAATGTTACACAGTCAAAGGAGACATTTTCGAGGCTCTTCGTGCAGATATTAAGGTCAACCTGCTTCTTGTGAAACATGACCTTTTTTTTGGAAAGGAAGCTGTGAAACTAATCTGAGGGCTCTTTTGCATGTGATACCATGTGAGTGGATGTGCAGAGGGCCTGTGGTTTATTTTGGGACGTTTACTTTGCAACACAGGTGCTTTCTTTTCAGAGAATTAGAAACTCTTGCGCCTTGTACTGACCACCATGTTCAGTGAAGTGTCAAGGGGAGAGCTCAAGCGAAACCAGCCCCCAAGCTGGTACCAGCAGTGGGAATGGAGGTTGCTGGGGGTAGGGAGGGGGCAACCATGCAGGCTCGCCTAGAAAAGGGAAGGAAGGAAATAGGGACCAGTGGTTCCATCAGACAGAGTCTCAACTAGGGTTCTGATTCACAGACACACACAAAGTTGTAACAGCTCAACCATCCCCCAGTACATAGCTCTTGAACTCATGCTCTCACATGCCAGAAAAGGAAATAATGTACGGCCAGCTTCCGTACTATTTAATGAAAGTAAAGTGTTCCAAGAGGGTTCTGTATAGTGCAAAGACTACAACATAGCATCAGTCCTTCTTTCTACTCTGGTCATGCTCCTGTTTATTTGTGGATGCCCTGTGGATAGAGGATTATTTAAGGGGAAAATAATATGAAAGAGAACAATATTAATGCTACTAATAATATCAATAGTATGATCAGTAGACAAAAACTAATTCACATAGTATGACATTTGACCAGTAGGTCTCTTCCATATAATGTAACAGTGCCTCCAGTCTTGAAGCTATCTCCCTTTTCCCACAGGCAATTAAACATCAATTCAGCAAAAACAGGTTTCAATGAGAGTTGTTATAGTTATTTTCTTGATGTAGTTATTTTCTTTATGTTTATTTGTTTATTTAAGGTCTCTTTTGGCACTTATGGCTATTCACGACAGGACTATGCCATACACCTTACCTTATGTATGTCCAAAAGTTGTATCAGGCATCTGGTTTAGTCAAAGGCAAATTCCATGCAGTTAACTTTGTAACTTCATTAAGGAGATTCCTGATTTGCTGTTACATCATCAAGCTGCGCAAGACAAAGGCACCCTGTCAATCATTTCCACAATGCAAATGCATCCAGATGCGTTCAGGAGGACTCCCACCCACACACAGCACACATATTGGAATACAAATCCTGCAGAACAGCTCACCTCTGCACTGGCAGAATGATGAAAGTCTAGATTATTGCAGCAATTTGGTAAAATGCTTACCGCGTGACCACATTAGTTTAAAAAGTGATAATTCACAAGAATTTAAAGCAGGGCTTTTGTATTGTGTTGATTTATTTGCTAAGTAGCATCACAGAAGTTTGTCGCAATATTGTTTTACCAAATGGAGCACAAATGTGTGGAAATTTTAGAGTCGAAAGTGTGGCATCACCACTATGTGATACTTATTCCTGCATTTTTTTTCCAAGAAGAAGCATAACATAAGTTAGAATACATTCTCAAATTATAGACTAAAAGTGTAAGCATTTTCTTGAAAACAGCAATGGCAAAAATACAAAATAATGACAATAATAATACTAATAATAATAATAATAATAATAATAATAATAATAATAATAATAATAATGTATTTTATTAACCAATTAAGTAAGAGGTCTGTTATACGTGCCCAATCACTGTGGTGACGCACCCATAAAGCAGACAGTTCTAGGCCATATATATAAGTTTAGACACTTATTTTTCTGTTACAGCAATGGCAAGTGTATTGGGTGCCAAAAGAGGTCCAAATTTGTCTAGCCACAGTCAAGGTTCATCATGGCATTTAGACTCTGGGCCACATGTGGCTCACATGTAATATACTATAGGTAATGTTTGTGCAGGATTTGCCTTTTGGGCCAAATGTGGCCTAACAGGTACAGTTTTGGCCGTGTACTGGGAGCCAGACTGAAGTCATCATGCAATGATAAATATAGCAAGGGTGGCCCATCATTCATTTGCTGTCAGGGCAGGTTTGAGTCCAGGCAGTACGTCCAGCCAGTTTGTGTGTGTGTGTGTGTGTGTGTGTGTGTGTGCGTGTTTATGTGTACACATGTTTTGCAATGGATTGGCGCCCTGTTTAGGGTTGGTTTGTGCCTTGAGCCCTGTGCTGCCAGTTAGGACAGGACTCCCCTCAACCCTTAGTTGGATTAAGTAGGTATAATGAATGAATGTATAAAGGATTTTGTTCCATGGTTTGGGGTTTAAGTATTTTGCATACATTAGATATACTTCACTATGACTATTCTCTCATTATCACTAATCCCCTCTAGTGTGTGAATGTTCATCTTTAACATTACAGTCTTTCCCATCAGACAAAATACAAATCTACAGATACCATAACTAGTGACAGTGGTATAACTAAAACATCTTGAACTCAAAGCTGTACTAACATTTAAGGTTTACTCTAGTTACCTACAATAATAATAATAATAATAATAATACATTGCATTTATATTGCACCTTTCACAACACCCATGGTTGCTTTACATTGATATCACAAATTATGCAGAGGATGGCTGATGGGTAATTTCAAGCATTTACACAGTTAAGTCCAATAAAGACATTTTAAAATATTTAAAAAATGAGAAAAACAAATATGTTCAGCCACTGAAGTAAAACATTTTTCAGAAAACATAAAATAAAAATGGAAAAAAACTTTGTTTTCACTTATTTTGCAATTTATACCAACTTAATTTGTTACCATTTGATATTTGAATTCAAATTTTATTTATTTTAACTTTTTCATTTTGCATACCAAGATGCTGGATGTCTACTTGTAAAAGCAACAGCAGAAGTTAAACGTTAAACTGTAGTGATCCCCCAACCATCAAACAATTTAAGTCAATAATGAATATTAATTTTTAATCCCTGTGACCTCTGTAAATCTTGTCAAGCTGTCTTCAGGCTCTTTTGAAATGTGAGTTTTAACCTTCATAAAAGGGCTTGAAAGCTTGCCAAACAGCTACATCTGTTCCCAGGGCAGTGTGAGACTCCTGGATGGTTCTCTCCTCCCCACTGAGGTAAACTCTCCTGCCTCATGCCTGTCAGTGGCAAAGGTGTCACTGGCACAATTAATCTCTTTAACAGAGAGCAGTGCACCTCTTTGTTTATTCCACCCGTGCCTCTCTTCCTTTTTCTTCTCCCATAGGCCCCTCACGCACTCTTATCAGGGCCACTGAACTAGGCCCTTATTTCCTTATCGGCCTGTCATGTGCTGACCATGGCCTCTTGAGTAAGTGTGATGAAGGAAATGGTGAAGAAAGGGAGAAAGAAGTTACAAACGGCAAACCCTCAGACTTCTATGAAATGCCTTATCTTAGGAGACCGGCTGACCTTCCGCCCTAAACCACAAAGCTCAGGAATGACCATACCTTCCCCTTTACCACCTCCTCCCTCATGCGCTTTTTTTCTTCTGTCCTCTTCTCTCTCCTCTGTACATGCAGTGCAGAATGATTCACAAATAACTTTGTCTACAGAGTTGTAAACTGTTTATTGAATTGGTGTTTCCACTGAGGTTCTGGTACCTTTTGATTAACTAAAGGGTTCTAGAATGATCCAGAACAATAACTCTCCAGGTTCTGGTTTATACTTCACAACTTTGCAGGAATCCATTGTGTAATAATACAAATACAAAAACCAAATAGTGAAATGGTCACAATTTTTCTGGCTGAACCAATTTTAATGCTGATTTATAGTTATTTTCATAAAGGCTTAGGAAGCCACTAGGACTAGCACTTTGTGGGGCAGTTTGGAAAAGTCATTCTTCAAACTCACCATCCAAACTTACCACTACCTTTATTGGCTGCTAAAGATTATGGGAGATTGGACTGTCACAGTGATGCAATTAGGTGTTTTGAAGCTTGTTCACAGTGCAAGACTGAATACAGAAACACAAACTATGTCAAATAATTATTGTCAAATTATTGTCATAACGGACTGTTCTGACAACCAGGTCTAACAACACAAACATAGATGAAGCTTTTCTTTATTGTTAACAATGATGTTTATCAAATCGGTGCTTTCTGGCTATTTTCCAAAAGCAGCATGACAGTACAGCAGAACGTGTGAAAATTTGAAAGAAACACCATGCTTAACCAGCTGATGCAGCTTTCCCTATAAAGCAAGCTGTAGTAATCCCTTCATAGCAATATGCCAGTTAAGTCTGGTAAATCTGGTTGCCTGGTAAGTCGTTTTGTTTTTCTGTGATCTCCATCCCAAAAGTTCCTGGTCCAGTGTCCACTCTGCAGCTGGAAATGCAATTTCCTTCCAATTACAATTGCAACGAATCCTACAAATGTAGCCCTGGGTCAAAAAATTGGTGGAATCATAGAAAAAAATTCCTGAAATCTAAAAAACTCTGAACAGGTTTCTTCATTCTCTAGTCCACTTCAACAAACATGTGCACCTCAGATACTCGTCTCACACATTGAGACTGAAGCAACTGGTCTGAACTATAGTGTTAAGGTGACAGGATATTGTTAGTAAAATGGGATGTGCGTGAGCAGAACATTCTCTGGTGAGTTCGCTGCTCTGGCTCTACTTTCAGATGAAGGCATGAAAGCGAAGGGCAAGTTAGGGAGCTGTAAGTACAGGCAGCCCAAGCACAGATCAGAAGAAATCCCCTGCTTCAATTAGGCATTCTCCTCCTTTCACTCTATCCTATTCTCCTCTGTTCCCACTGTCCGCTCAGACATACAATCCTGAGAGAGAGAGAGAGAGAGAGAGAGAGAGAGAGAGAGAGAGAGAGAGAGAGACAGATAATCCACTGGCTTAAGAGATACACCATAAAGCCAGGCCAGGTCACAAAAAGAATGGGTTTATAATAACAAGTTGGTCAGATACTAAGTGGCAAGTATAAATAAGAAAAGAGGTAATAATCTCTCTAGTTCTGTATAGTTTAGCACTATCTCCTATTAAATATGTACAGATGTAGGTAGCAGTTGTGGCATATAAGTCTATACTTTCACACTTTTAAAAGCAAACACAAAAGCCAGTTTTAGTTGGGGAATTTATAAAATATACATGTATATGGAGCTGCATAGAAACTGTACTCCATGAGGGTTTTTAAATTTTAAGCTTCACAAGAAAAAGCAATGTGGCCATTTTAACCTTTGTGACACATAGGGCATGTAATGTGTTGTGTGCGTTGTGGCATTTTGCTGGTCCCCACAATGAAAACTGCTTATTAAGAATGACTGAAACTTTCTTTTGAAACAAACATGATACAAAAGATTTACATTTGGCTACTGAGATTAAGGTTAGGGTTACATATACAGTATGTGTAGTATTTATTGCGAATGTAAAATAAAAAAGATCAGTGCAAAGTCCCTCCAACAATAGAAAGACAAACATAGTGTGTGTGTGTGTGTGTGTGTGTGTGTGTGTGTGTGTGTGTGTGTGTGTACATTGTCTTCATATACTTGTGATGATAGGAAAACCTGGCAATTTTGACTTGTGAGGACTGTTTTGCCAGGCCTCACTTTCTTAATTGCTTATTTACAGAAACATAAGTGTAGGTGTAGGTGTACCATTAGTTATCTGCAGTAATCATTATGTCAATGGGAAGTCCTCACAAGGACAGCAAGGCAAACGTGCTTGTGTGTGTGTGTGCATGCCCATGTTTATATTTCATCGTGGGGACCAAATGCCCTCACAAGGATAGAAAGATCTGACATTTTTGACATTTTGCGGACCTTTTTCTGGTCCCCACGACTGCTTTTTTTTTACTGAAAAAAGGGTCAGATTTACTTTAGGTTACTGAAGTTAAGGTTACAGTTAGGGGTAGGTATAGCAATAATAAGTTAAAATAATCATTATTTCAAATGGTGGCCCTCAAAAAGACAGTGTGTGTGTGTGTGTGTGTGTGTGTGTGTGTGTGTGTGTGTGTGTGTGTGTGTGTGTGTGTGTTGAGTAGGGCTGATTGATCGAGTATGCAGCTGATGGGGCCTAAGGTCACAGGGCTGTCTCTTCGTGTGTCTCAGGCAGGGTTCTGGTGCTGGCTGGCTGCCCTGTCCCTTCATGGTCAAGGCCACTCATTAGACTCAGAGGAGCAGGAGGAAACTGGCTAGACAGGGCCTCACAAAGGGACAGATATTGATCAGGAATCAAACACACTTACACACACACACATGCACACACAAACACATGCTGACACAAAGGCAGAAATCTGAATCAAGGGTGTAAATTGGGTGGATGAGGGCTGAATCAGGACAGAAGGGGCTGTTGGATGAAGGAAGACTGTATGTGATCAATACTCCCCAAGATTTTCTCCTTTCAGTTGTAACGCTGAAAGCAATTAAATGAGCCACCAGCTCAGGTGAAGATACTGGGCCACATTTCCAAGTATTATGAACCAAAGTGTAGCCTGATGAAAGATGCCATTATTTTTTTTCTCAATCAATAACTTTGATTTTTTTTTAATAAAACTGAGCACAAGGTTGTCCTTGGGCTGACAGCAGGGTTGAGGGCAGGTCAGAGAAAGATGGGAGGAGAGCCACAGAGTGTTTATGGTTGTTTATATCATAGCAAACATATCAACTATAAATACTAAAACACGTCAGAACACACCGACAATAAAAATATGTCATTCTGGTACAATCGGACATATGACACTCTTCCCAGCATTGAAAAAGCACAGAGGGAAACTCATGTAAAAATCTGTGTTCTGACCTTCAGCATCTGCTTAGACTCAAGCAGTTTTCTCTTCTGTCAAGCAGAAGAGAGCCTTTATCTCAAACCCAGTTTTTCATGGGCATCTAAAGCTCTGTTTGTGCAGGCTGAAGTGTTTGGACAATAGGTATTCATTAAACACCAATGTACAGTGTGCAGAGCTGTTTTGTCTTCGGGAGGAGATAACAAAAGAACATGGCATTCTACTTCTGCATATTTTAAGTGAATGGCAATGGAGGAATGGGAGTATCTGAAGCTGTCACCACCTTGCTTTATTTTTTTTAGGATGAGCGTCTCTCTATTTATTTGTATTACCATTAGTGTTGTTTCAGATTGATATGAATGCCAAAACAGTGATGTCATAAAATGTGAGGTGCTTTTTGTGTCTTGCTTCATACCTCATCTTCACAGACAAATTGATTTGCAAAGGTTCAGGCCTGGCAGCTTGGGCCTCTTTGCATACAGAATGCTCTCTCTGACACAATAAAAAAAAAGGAGGAAGGAAAAAGAAGGGAGGGAAAAAGAGTCCTCTGGCAGGGTGAGACACCCAACAGGACAGCGGGAACTGGCCGGTTCAAAGTCCACAGTGTGAACCCAGAAGAGCCCCTGCCCCCAAGGCCCCCGCCTCCTCCTTTGCTGGCCCCTCGTCTGGTTTGAAAGGTCAGTGCGTGTCTGGGAACGAAGTCTCAGGATCCCCTTCTTTATTAAAGGTCACTAGTATTCAACAGCACTTAACACACACTGCTGGCCCAGCCAGCCAGAATGAGGGGGGTCAGTGGTAGCTGAAGCTTTGCCGATGGGGTTTTGCCAGGCTGGGTGCTCCTTTGGCGGATCTAAAATCTTCACTTTGTTGTTCTGTATTCTAACGTGTGAATGTGTGTTTTTCCATGCTGATGGAGAAGGAATTAAATCAGCAGGAAAGTGTGGTGTGAGGTATCTGTGGTGACTACTGAGGTCTAACGTAGTTAGTTGGTAAGGACAGTTAAGGAATATGGGAGTTGAGCATTATGGTGTAGTGGTAGACCATAGTGTGACATTGTAAATAGAATAATGGCAAGGTTTCCCACATCTAGTCCGTCTAGCCCAATAGATTTATGCACGGTGGTCAGCTGGAGCAATAGCAACCAGGCTGGGCCCAGCTCCCTCACAGCAAGGGGGAGACAGGGGCAGGGACCCTCTCATTCTCATGTTAAACACTTTTCACATTAGGCCCCCCTATTCTGCAAGTCCTCATTAGGTATGCTTGTTTCAGAGCTGCTTCTGTTTCATCAAGCGGCTATATTATTACAATAATCATCACTGCTACCTCAATCATGTTTGCAGTAATTTCATAAATCAAGAGTCCTTTAGCAGGCCCACGGAGCTACTGATTCACTCAGGTCATTTGCTCCCAGTTAGCTGAAGGTGAGCCAACTGGGGAAGGCTGATTGGCCCCGTTTTTTTCATCTCTGAAGAAGAACGAAAATAACTCTGGGAGGCAGGTGACAGCAGAAAATTATCAGCAGAAAATACAAAGCCGAACAGCCATCGTCCCAACCCTCAACTGTGCTTTTCAGCGCTGATGTCAAAACTGAGCAGAAAGCCAGATGTCTTGATTGGAGTCCAAAGTAAGTCTAGTTGAGAGTTTTAGAAAATCACACCCACTTTTGCTAGCGACGACTACTGTCAAATCGAGACTGCAAACTTCTCGGGACTGCAGAGCTACACCTGGATTTAATGGGGCCTTCTTTATAGTGGTCCTATAAACCATGGAACATGATTTCATAACATATTTCATGAAGAACATGCATATGCTGACAGGATAGTAAAATAGATATCATTGTGCCTTTTTAAAAAAAGATATCATACATGAATCACAGATGATTTTTCCCTCCTCGTTTTGCTTTGTCCTCAAACTGGCCACCTAGATAAACCAACGCGAAAGTTTTTCATCCAAGTAGACAGCATTGATGAGTTATAGTCCATTAGCTTCTAAGTCAAAGCTGAAGGACATTTAAGATATCATTTTGGGTCCCTACTCAGGGACCTGTCAAGGGATGAGAGACAGCACTGTGTTGGTGTGCATATTTGCAGTGGCAGATGGCTCTAAATTGAATTAAATTGCAGTGTTAATAAAAAGAACTTTCCCCTGCGTCCTTGGGGGACAAATAGTAAGTTTGAACAATGTGGAGAATTCCGCTTTAACATTCCACCTTAAGATGAAGACTGCGTAAAGACATTGTTGTGCGTGACCTCGTCTAGGTCTGCCTTTCTATCAGTTGGCCTCCAACTCAAGAACTCAAGCTAGTGGCTTTGGGAGTGTTTTATCCCCCTTTAAAAAAAAAAAACGTCTTCCCTAGCATGTCTGTGCATGCATGATTGTGTGTGAGGGTGTGTCCTGGTGTGTGTCTATAAGCGTGTCTGTGTCCATGCGATTGGGTGGTGGGGTGTGTCTGGGTCTCACCCTGGGTCACGATGAAGTGTCTGGTCTCTCAGGCTGCATCTGTATGTCAGTCTGGTTTTGGAAAGGGGGTTATTTCCATCTCTGTCTTGGCCCAGAGAGAGTGCACTGGGCCCAGCCAGGTCACCACATCCTCCCCCCACTGGCTCACACCACACACCCTAACTACAAAATGTAACACCTTACCCATCGGGCACCACCATAACTGTCTCCATAGTGCTGATAGACAGTCATGCAGAGTGGACCGATTGGTTGTGAGGGTTATGAAAGGCATATTTACACCTAATCCACAAACACAAACTAACATCTTCCACTCCCCAACATATCCACCCCCCCAACTCCCCAATTCTCACTCCCAACCGACGCCCCAGCCCCCTTTCCAATTCTACTAAGGATTATTTTGTATAATGATGAATAATTTATGAAAATCTTCCCCCTGGCTCTCAACAGCGCCTCTCAATTGGCCTTGGCATTAAGCCATTCATTCCTCTGTCTGGGATGGGAGTCACTCATAAGCAACCGCATAATAAAATCTCATTTTGCCTCCTAAAAGCAAATGATGCCATGTCTTCAAATCTTATGAATAATTTCTATATCTAAATATAAAAATGCTGCCCCTTTTGTGAGCTCCAAACCAGAACAGTGTAAGTGAAACAATCACATTTCTGAAAGTGATTGCAATATACATTTCACTTATATTCACTTAATATTCATGTATGGAATAGCTTCTCCGTACGTTTGTAATGTCAGTTTAAAGCTGCTTGTATTATCCATTTTTTAATTAACAAGAAAACTGAAAGTGTAAATCACTGGTGTCATATTAACACAAAAGTCTTAATATGGCACCAAGACCAGCATGTATCTACAATGGGCCTGAGACACCAGAGACAAGACTAAGACCAGAGCAAGACATGAGTGAGAGACTTGAGACAGCAGTGTGATGTATGTGTCACAGGGAAGGAACTGAAGAAGAAAGAAGCAAAGCCCTCTCTGACTGCAGGGACCTTTGATGGTAGAAATCAATAGATAGTCAGAACACAGTGGTATAACCTTGTCAGGGCCAACCAAAGGTACACCAGCTAAAAAAGTAGGATAGTGAAAAGAAAGAGTGAGAGCAAGAGACGCAGAGAGGGAGAGAAGAGAGGGAGACAGTGGGGGAAGAGTCATATCATGTGGCCACCCACAGCAGCTTTTAGTGTATGAAAGTGGTTCCAGTCCATCATGACCTTACAGGGCCTTTTAAAAAGCCCTCTATATGAAGGGACTCATATGAGAATGATCAGCGCAGAGCGGCCTGCTGATCCCATAACATAGCAGTGGTTTCCCCAAACAGACACATGGTATGTTTGCCAGCAGTATCCAGGCAGCACATGACACACACATGAACATGGGCAGACAACAGTGTCAACAAAAGTGGCAAATCGCACATTGCAGGTCTTGACCTTTTAGTGCATTATACGAAGTATATCCTAACACTGAATCAAAATGTGCCTCAATTGATCCTTCCTTATCATGTTGGTGGATACTTGGCCTTAAGTCCAGTGCATAAAGTCATTTTTCCAGTGTTTGTTTACTTTGGGGTGGCAATGAAAAGATAAAAGGAACAGTTTATATTTTCCTAGCCACATAGTACCATCTGCCAATCACCGTTTCCAGTTTTGTTAGTAACATGATATTTGAGACTTGGATCATTGGTTTAAATTTATGTTTTGGGGGTTGGTTCCCATGAAGATGGCTAAGCACATGAGCGTACTTCCTGGAAAAAAAAATCAATCTGCACCATTAATAAAAATTCCCTCAACAGAAAACAGCAGCTCTAAGGGCTAAGCCCTCATTTCAAGTGTTATGTATAACTTTATTGTTTTAAACAATGAGTTAGTGTACACGGTTCTATTTACTGAGCCATCATGGACAATTTCATTGCCATTTCTGCCCAGAGCTTAATAGTAAATTGAGATTATATCAATGCTCACAGGCAGTAAATACAACAAGCTAAATTCATTCATTCATTTCCATACAAGAAGTGAATTTTTCCCATAAGGAGTAATGTAAATTGAAATTAATCCATTCCAGTCTCCCAGAAAATCCACCCTGTATAAGGCATTATATGCCTTAATGGAGTTGTATTGTTCAGGTGCTCCCTGATTTACAAAGGGCATATGTTCCGACAAATGGATCATAACTTTAAATGTAAGCATAAATGTATCATGAACCGATAAGTTTAACAAGTGTTTAGTAGAGCTGTTTATACAGCGTGATAAGTAATGATGAGTAGATAATATTTTAAAACTCCTTATACATTAACACACAACAGCATTAAAACAAATATTTTATAATAAAGTGTTGAAAAATCTCATGTCATTTAGTGAGTAATGGATTGCAAGTGAAAAGTGAAAGCTTACTTACTCTAGCTTGCTTACTGTACATGACACTGTACAAGAAAACTGCAAGTTCTTAAAGCATAGTCCACATTTACATGTCTCCAAACATGCAAATATCTGTGATAACACCCTCATAGCAAATAGTACAGAGTTGGATTGCATGACCAACTGGAACAGGCATGAAGGCAAATCCATATTTCGCTCTGGGTTAAGGAAGAGGTCAGTGGTAGTGCTAGACATGATGATAAGGAACAAGCTGACCTTGGCCTTCAACAGGCATGTCAGCATACACCGACTTGAGGACGCTGTAGCACCTTACAGCCTGACATACAGTGGGGCAAAAAAGTATTTAGTCAGCCACTGATTCTGCAAGTTCTGTTACTTAAAATGATGAGAGAGGTCTGTAATTTTCACCATAGGTACACTTCCACTATGAGAGACAAAACGAGAAAAAAATCTAGGAAATCACATTTGTAGGATTTTTAAAGGATTTTTAAATAATTTAATTGTAAATTATAGTGTAAAATAAGTATAAGTATATAAGTATAAAAATATAATAATTTGGTCAATAACAAAAGTTCAACTCAATACTTTGTAACATAACCTTTGTTGGCAATGACAGAGGTCAAACGTTTCCTGTAGTCTTCACCAGGTTTGCCACCACACTGTAGCCTGGTATTTTGGTCCATTTCTCCATGCAGGATCTCCTCTTAGAGCCAGTGATGGTTTTTGGGGTCCAACCAGATTTTCTAGGGGCCCTTGAGGTCCTGTGAAGACCTGATAGGCCCCCACTCCAGGACCTAGGAAAGCTTTTTACAGAGCCACTCCTTGTTGGCCCACCGCGGTATTGTGTTTGGGATGCTCATTGTCAATGTTTTGGGACCATTGTAGCCTGGGTATTTTTGGCCACATTCCTCCATGGCAGATGCTCCATGCTAGAGCAGTGATATTTTGGGGGCGGTCGCTGGGGCAATGACAGACCTTTTGTTGGATTTTGTTAAATTTGTAAATTATGGTGAAAAATAAGTATTTTGGTTACACCCACGGAAACACGCAAGATTTCTTGCTCTTCACAGGGTCACCTTCTTTTTTAAGAAAGCTTTTATTCTGTTTTCCGACTGTGTAACTTGTTATCAATGGAACCTTGTTTAACCTTGTTATCTTGTATCCGTATAAAAGCGCACCTGTTCCACAGCCTCAAAACCAAAAAGATCATACTCCAAACTCACCATGGCCAAGGCCCAATAGGAGACTGCGAAGGACAACCAGGAAGAAAAATTGTAAGACCTGCACCCCAGGCTGGGAAGTGTGAAATCTACAATAGACAACTATTTCGGTGTGAATTAATCAACTGTGGCAGCAATTGTAAGAAAATGGAAGACATACAATACCATTGATAATCTCCCTAGATCTGGGGCCCCACGCAAGATCTCATCCCGTGGGGTCAAAATGATCATGAGAACAGTGAGCAGAAATCCCATAACTACACGGAGGGATCTGATGAATGACCTGCAGAGAGCTGGGACCAAAGTAACAAGGCTACCATCAGTAAGACACTACACCGAGAGGGACTCAGATCTTGCAGTGCCAGCCGTGTCCCCCTGCTTGAGCCAGTACATGTCCAGGCCCATCTGAAGTTTGCCAGAAAGCATATGGATGATCCAGAAGAGGATTGGGAGAATGTCATGTGGTCAGATGAAACCAAAATAGAACTTTTTAGTAAAAACTCAACTCGTCGTGTTTGGAGGAAGAAGAATGCTGAGTTGCATCCCAAGAACACCATACCTACTGTGAAGCATGGGGGTGGAACCATAACAACCCAAAACATCACTGCTCTAGAAGAGATCTGCATGGAGGAATGGGCCAAAATACCAGCTACAGTGTGTGCAAACCTGGTGAAGACCATAGTTTTACAAATAAATTCTTTAAAAATCCTACAATGTGATTTCCTGGATATTTTCTCATTTTGTCTCTCATGGATGAAGTGTACCTATGATGGAAATTACAGACCTCTCTCATCATTCTAAGTAGGAGAATTTGCACAATCATTGGCTGACTAAATACTTTTTTTGCCCCACTCCGTCACACGTACACTCATACTAGGACACATACTGGGACACTTTATAGGTGCCATTTGACCTAACGCATGTCTTTGGAGTGTGAGAGCAAACCGAAGTATGCAGAGGAAAACCACACAAACTCAGGCAGGACATGCAAACTCCACACAGGCAGAAATTTGTGACATTCACCTATCTGGTGTCTTTTCTGTTTGCAGATCCACAGTGATATGTAAATAGACAGGCTGCCAGTTGGAAATGAAAGGCTAAAACTTCTCTTTCATTTTTCTGTTTGCGTAGAGGGTGGGTGAGAGAGAGAGCGAGAGAGAGAAGCGAGAGGAGAGAGAGAGAGAGAGAGAGAGAGAGAGAGAGAGAGATTAAATAGGTAACTGTACCATTGTATGGACAGGTCTGTCAGTTGGGGTGGCACAGTTTTTTAGCTCCAGTCAGAATAGGAAATATGACCACAATTATGGAGCCAGATGGACTGTCACTCTTTTTAAAGCTTTTACTTTAATTTGCCTTTTTGCTGTCTCTCGCTTAGACTCTTACTCTGTTGTTTTCATATTGTGATAGGGCATTGCCTTTGCCTCCAGGAAATAGCGGGCGATTTGCAGCAGCTGTGATGCGCAATAATTCAACAAATTCACTTACTGAATGACAACGGCTTTGTTGACAAGCCAATTCAATTAACCGGTGAAACCAACAGGAGTAACGGGCATGCAGACAAGCAAGCCCTGAGTCTCTGTCTCTTTTTTCTCTCTCTCATGCTCTCTCACTGCCTGCGCTCTCGCGACTCTCTCTTTCTCAGTCCAAATGAGAAGATGGCTGTGTGCCTGTGCTTGGCAGTTACAGGAGATGTCCAAAGCTCTGGCAGAGCTGTAGTCAATGACTAAGCTCAATACATGTGTAAGAGAGAGGCGAGAGAGTGTGTAATGCTAATTAATGGTGATCTTTCACACTGGCTCAGCAGTAATGGCGACTGCACCATTCCAGCATGACTCTGACCCGAGTCCAGACAGCCAGGCCTGCCAGCTTGACCCAGCTAATGACGGAAGAGCACTGTGGGCTGCTATTATAGCCTGATCAATCATCCTCTGAGGTTCCCATGCAAAATGCATTGCGCTTGTCTTAGCTAATGTATCGATATCGGACCTGAGGAGACAGCTTAGCCAGACCTACTCACTTGTTAGTTTAATTATTTCCCCAACTCTAATATCCTGTCCGTAACATGCATACGATGGAGCGTTAGTCATTTTGTCACGTTTTTACTTTAGTTCTTCTTTCTCATATTTTATTCATGCACTGTCTTGCCCTGGTCAGCCGACCTCCTCTGATGAGCTGGGTGCTATCTACGATGTGCTTCCAAAGGAGGGCTGCTGTATCCTGAGGTACCTTGTTTTGGTCATATTTGAGGCAATCCCTGCCCTATACTTCTTGCAGGCCAGTTTACACTTACCAGAGCAATGTACTGTGAATGTTTCACTAAATATGGTGGAAAAAATAATAGCTATCTGCATGCAATTGCACTATGCAAGTGGATTGCTTAACACAAAACTAAGTAAAAGTCATGTTTGCGTTTATAGAAATTGATGTGGCATTAATTAGCTATAAATATATATATATATATATATATATATATATATATATATATATATATATATATATATATATATATGTATATATATATATTATGTAATATATAATAGTATGTAATATAGTATATATCAGTGGTTCTCAAACTGTGGTACGCGTACCACTGGTGGTATGTGAAGGAGCACAAGGTGGTACGCCAGATGACCTTGGAAAATGTACTTAATAATCATTTAACAATTAAGGAATTGTTTAATTAATAAAAATAGAAATTTTTCATGTGTAAATGACTATATGCTTCAGACTATATAGTTTTGTTTGAATAAAATTCATTTGTGTTTTGTTTTTAAGAAAATAGCACATGGGCTACACAGACACCCATAGTCTACTTCATGCTAACTGCTTCCCAAAATTAGAATTTTATGAGACACTATAAGTAACTCTTTTGCATTTATCTGAAAGAATAGTTGAAGAGAAATGCCTAGAATAAATCATCTACTATATCATGGCTGAAGGTAGCAGATACCAGATGCAGTTCACCTGTAGTGGGACAGAGGAAAAACCAAGAATGAGTTGAAACCAGCACATCTAAGAAGACATGTTAGCACTAAACATGCGCATTTGAAGGATAAACCTGTAGGCTCGGCTAAATATGCCTTCTGTGTTTCTGTGATGAGACTCATACGTGGTACTTGGAGGTTTTGGTTTGATAATAGGTGGTACTTTGTCAAAAAAGTTTGAGAACCACTGGTATATATAATAATATATACTATAATATAATATAAGACAACACGCAACATGATTCAACATGGCTCCCAAAACAGAATGGGAGGGATCAAACGGTTCATTCATTCTTCAGACCTACATCCTCATAGTATTTCTCTCCATGATGTTGACCAGGACAGCTGACCCTCAAACCACAGGGGCAAAGCTATAGAGAATAGAGTGCTTTTGCTCTAGAAGAAGCAAAGAGAATCAGTAAGAAAGAAGAATCAAGACAAAGGCAAGAGGTTTGGGAAGCCATAATAGAAAGCTCACTCCCCGATAATTCTTCAGATTTTGTTTCTAATTTAGATTAGTGTATAAAAGTAAATAAATAAATAATAAATGAATAAAAATCACTTACAATTCCCAAAGCAAACATACTGCTGTTTACATATAGAATCACAAATCCAATTGGTAGAGTCAGGGCCAGAGTAATGAAGGTGAAATGGGTGCAACTGCACAAAGGCCCAGATCACAGAAAGTCCTGGATGCTGACAGGATATAAATGAATTGTTTTCTGTAAACCAAATGAAAACCCACATGTGATTTAAATGAAACTAAATGAGGTGTGAAAGTCAAGAGAAGGGTTTGTCTCGTATCGTCCAGTAGCAATGGGAAACATCATAATCTGTGCTATAGGTTTTTCTGTGCAGTCTTTGCAACTGTTGTAACTTCTAGCTGACATGCTAAGAACCATGCATGTTATTTATAATGTAGGTGTTGTACAAGAAATAAATACAAAATAGATTGTTTAAAATGACAAAGTTTGCAGTAGTCTATTCAACTCAATTAGTCTACTGTAGGAGACATTTATGGCAGAAATTTGGCAGCTTAAAGATTTTGGTTCATCCACTTCCCAGGAAATTTCACCTTTTCCAATAACCTGCACCAAAGTCTGTATCAGGGGCTGTGGTGGCCCTGAGTGGAGGACATTATTTTATGTGGTTCATTAGTATTTCTTGGCTTTATTGAGCCTATGTGCTGATGGTAGAGTGTTTTTTTCTCTCTAAGGAGTGAGAACAGAGACTAAAAAGAGCTGATGGTCATTTATAAAGCAGACATGCATATCCTGGACTGGCCTTGACAACTCTCTGTCCTCTAGCCCACTACCTTGGCCTCGCCATCTCTCTTTCTCTGTCTCTCTTACTTTACCCCTCCCTCCCTCAGTATGCACACTAGCCTCCCATTTTTCTTTTTCTCTTCATTTCCTTTCCCTCCACCAGACAATCAATTTCTGCCCCCGGCATAGCATAGCATACCTCTTTACGCTCTCTCTATCTCTCTCTCTCTCTCTCCCTCTCTCTCTCTCCCTCTCTCTCTCTCTCACTCAGACAACTGTAGCTGACCTTTTCACCGAATGCCGTTATTAGAGAAACTGACATTCAAACCACAAGCCCAGAGGACAGAGAGAAGCAGTGGCGGTCCCCCAGCCCCCATGCACTGCCCAAGGCTCACCCATGACCCTCAACTCTGCACTGCCTACCCACATGCCAATCACCTTGCCATCTCCCAGAATGCATTACAGCCCTACCAGGAAGGTGGTGTCTAACAGGGAAAGGATTAAAGAGCCACCAATTCAGTGACTTATGTTATGTTACACTAATAACCTGGTGAGTATGCAATATCATATAATGGGTGTAAGAGATGGTTCGTTGTGTTTAAGTAGGTCAGACTTCAGATGGCTTGACAATTTTCATAGTAGTAGGACATTTCTTGCTTCCAATTGAATGAGGCTTGACTATAATTCGGTCAGGAATAAGTGTAAGCACAGATTTTTTGCATGAGGCTGTCAATGTGGGATTGAACACACTTTCTATGCAAAGTGAGGCAAAATATTTGTTAATTAATTGACAAAATGTACTCTGCCAAACACTGACTCTAGAAATACCTTACAAACTTCTTACACCTACCTGCATTTCGGTGTAAGAAGTTCCCTTCACGTAAATGCATGTGGACCACTAGTATAAATTCATGACTGGATCTTTGTGGAGTAGGATTCATACTGCAGCAGTATAATTAGTCAAAACATACCTCAAAGCTTTGCAAAAACTGCTTGAAGAACAAAGAAGATCAAAGAGTGCTGAATGCCATGGACTTCCTTTAACTAATTTTCAAGTATAAACACATACAGTACTGTGCAAATGTATTAGGCCGCCATTAGATTTGTTGTTTTTGCAGTGGTATAAAGACCATATATAAATGTATTGTTGAAGATTGGACAAAAAGTTTCAGACTTTGGTTCAGCACTTCATAATACTCTTTTCCACTGTTGTTCATTCCAATCTTTGTGAGTTTTAACATACCTTAGCCTTTTCACTCTGTTCCCCTTCCCAAAAAGTGGTTTCTTGGTTGCTACCCTTTCAAATAGACCATTCCTGATCAAGCTTATGTAGAACTGTAGACTGTGGGTCAACGTGGCATCCCGATGAAGCTGCCAGATGCTGCTATTACTCCATTGTAAGGGGAGGTCACACTAAATACTTGCCACTGTAGCCTATAGAATTTATTTATTTTTTTAATACTGCATACAAACACCACTACCGTATAGGAGTATATAGGTTGGGACTCATGCTTTAGTTTTTACATCTAACGTCACACTTGGCACAGCATGCACAGACACACACACATTGCCAAAGTTGGCACTTTTTCACAAGTCTTATTGTTTGATTGACCAAAATAAAGTGGTGTGTTTTTTTATAAGAAACAATAAGAAAGCATATGCGGTCAATTTTGACCCATAACAGAATAGATGAACAATAATTGCTCATTTTAACAAATATAACAATACAAACGTTGTTACTTCACAGATTACATATGTTATTTGATTATGTTTTTTTAGTGTTTGTTAAGGAATTAAAACATGTATTAAATTTGACCCATGGGCACAAAGGATGTAGACATTTTTTAAACACAATAGGAGGGTTAAAATCCATCGTTATTTATGGGGCAGCTGGAAGACAAAGAACACCAAGCATTCAAAAATGTCACAAGATGTTCTTTGGAATATTGTGAAGAAATGGTCAGATAACATGAATGATCGGGGGGAGCATACTAATAAATTCTGAAATTTATCCAATTTGTTTTTCAAAACTTTTCACTCTAATTGCTATGCTGGTCATAGGATTTGTAAGGAAGAACATGGTATTAAATTGGAGGAAAATGCAAAACAGAAACATTTTTGCTGCTGCTCTTAGACCCCTACTGTGTGTATGTGTATGTTAAGGGTTGTTTTTAATGATGATTTGTGGTTAAATAAAAGCTAAGATGCTCCACTATGTGTAGTGACAGTACTGTATAACCCTGCAGTCTTTCCTCAAATCATAGGCCACATCTCAAAGTAAATAAGATTTTCTAAATGTTAATACCACCATCAGAAGACTTCAGAATCGTGCTTGGAAGGAAGTATAAATCAAGCTTGACAATTCTCTGTTCACAGTGACTTCGACCACAGGAGAATGTTTGGAATGAAGAGCAGGAAGAAATAAACTCTTACCCAGTTTTTTTTTTCCATTTAAAGAGTTTTCATTAAATGGTCATCACCTCATAAGGCTTAAATGCATGGGGGAAAAATAAATGTTAGGGATACAGTAGTGTTACAAATAAAACAAGAATGGGAAAAGATGGGTTATTTCACACAAACATCACTGTTTATTGACTAACTGAATGGGATGCAGATACAGGCAGCTTGGACAGCTCTACGGCTTTACAGAATGAAACACACTTTCTCCCTAATTATTTGGCAAGCCCAGGGTTATGTAAATTTTGCTATTTTTCGGTAATTGTTTCCAGTGAGTAAGTTCAGTGACACAAAAAGGGTTGTTGTGGTTTTAATCTAGAGGATAAAATTTGAACAGGAACGCTGATATGCTCTAACGGCAAGAGATCCAGTGATGTGCTCAGTATTCACACAGGAGGCAAAGCAAATAAACCAAACTTGGCTGAGTTGCTTCTCTCACGGAAACAGATTAAAACATTCGAGAGGCTTTTGTGTAATCACATGCGGTTCGTTGTGTGTGTATATGTTTGTGTTAGTGTGTATTTGAGAGAGCGAGATGTAAGCGAGAACAAGAGACAGACGATTGCATGTGGTTTGTGTGCATGTGTGTGCATGCACGTTTGTGTGCCTTCCACCATTTAATGGGAAAGGAGACAAGCAGTAGAGCAGGCATGTGAGGAGGTATAGGGTGTGGTCTAGGCCAGTTGAGCAGGTCAAGCATGTGACCAGTGCCGGAGGCCACTGGGTGTGGAATCGAGCCGTGAATTCTGGGTAGAGCATGAGAGAGATAAGAAGAGCAGGGGCTCTGAGCCAATATCAGGTACAAAGTCTGGCTGAGGGGAGACTACCAGAGGTAACACAGCGCAAACACCTTCAGGAGCTTTTCTCTGGCTCGCAAACAGAACATGCTCATACTGAGCCTTCTCTGTTTAACCCATGGCAGAGCCAGAGTATGTACAGAAATATTTGAAAGTGTTACACAAGTGTTACCTGGAATCTCAACCCGGATGTAAGCAATGCATGCATAACATAAGCCTTCTATTCAGTACATGCCCTGTGTTTCATAAGATTGTTTGGAATGGAGAAGATTCAGCTGAGGTTTTAATAAAGCAATGTCAAAGATTTATCCTCATCATTAATCCTTATCAGGGTCAAGGGAAAGCCAGCACAAGGCAGGAACAACCCTATACTGGATGCCAGTCCATCATAGGGCACACGCACTCACACACTCATACACTCAACCATAAACTAAGGACACCGTAGAGACACCAATTCACCTAAATCACATGTCTTTGGACTGTAGGAGTAAACCCACATGGACATGGGGAGGACATGCAGACTCAGAAAGGACCCAGACCACTCCACCTGGTACTCCACAAGATATGGCAACTGAAATGACAACATAGTACACTAAAATGCATCATGAGATACCAGCAAATACCCGAATATTTATTTAATGCAGGTTACATATACTTGTGTAATGAGTTTTATTACCATGTAAACACTTTGCTCTGCAACTACAGGCCACACAATTGAATTATTATTGTATATTATAATTTAAAATATACAGTGTTTTTAATGGTAATGTGGGAATGTGTGATTTGATTGAAAGAAAGAAAGAAAGAAAGAAAGAAAGAAAGACTGGTTAAATTGAAGATTGCTTGTTTTGTGCGTGGTACCCTTGCTCTGCTCTCTTCTTTCCCAGTTGTCTCTCCTCTCCCATTTTTAATGTTACCCTACACAAGCTCTTGCCTGACTCAGAGCTGAATTCACATCAGCCTAATGCCAGTCTGGCCTGACAAACACTCTCAAAGAGAGGAGGAAGATGGATGAAAGAATAAAAAAGAGAGATGGAGCATTCAGTCCTGAAGTAATTAGAATGTACAGAGACTCATAAAGAAAGGTTAGAAATACCCAAGCAGAGAATTTAACCAGCCTTTAAAAATCATGCACAGCTGGGATGTCATGTGCCACATTTCTAGAACCTTTCTGAGGAACTCAATAACTTGCTTTCCCCAGAGGGTAACATTTACAGAAACTCAGTAGGAACAACGGTGTCCAATATCATCCGCATAGAATAGGTGTGGTTACAAGGTTTCATTCCTACAAACCTGAAGCTACACCTATAGCTATCCTTGTTTTACCTCTATATTCTGTTCAAGGTCACATTGTGGCCAGAGTCTGTCCCAGATTTTATTGGGTGCAGGTAGAGGTAGAACCTGGACAGTCCACCAGTCCAACCTGCAGAAACAAGGAACCCAGAGGAATTCACTTTTGTTTTCTCCAAAGGATCTAGCACTGACTTTAGTTGTTGACACAGCTTAGGTTGCTGAGTCATATCTTTTAATTGTACTGAAGAATCTGTCCATTTATGCTTAGTAGGAACCACTGGGGTGACATTTACCATACAACACACTGCTGATTGGTCAGTTTCATGCAATGCTCAGACATACAAAATGTGGAAAAGCTTGATTTATATAATGAGCTATTATATAATAATATGCACAGGCAGGATGGTAAAGCTGAACATTTTGGCAGAATATTTTATTTATTCAAATTAATCAAATTAATCATGAAGGTAAAGCCTTTACCACTTTTCAATATTGCCATCCCTTCTCACAACACTCAGAAGATGATTTGGCCCCATTCTTTCAGCAAACACATCTTGAGGTGAGCAACTGTACGAGGTCATTGTTGTCGCATTTTTCGTTTCAAAGTTCTCCACATAATCTCTAATGGGGACAGGTCAGGACTGCAGGCATTCCACTGTAGTACACATAAGCACTTCTTCCACAGCCATGCCTTTGTAATGTGTGCAGTAGCCTATGTAGTTTTGCAGTGTCTTGGGAAAAATGCATGGATGTCCCTGGAAAAAATGTTGTCTTAAACGCAGTATATGTTCCTCTAAAATCTCAATGTACTTTTCAGCATTAATGCTGCCATCACAAGTGTAAATTACCTTTACCAAGAGCACTGACACAACCCCATACCATGACAGACCCTGACTTTTGGACTTGTTGCTGATAAAAGTCTGGATGGTCCTTTCCATCTTTGGTCCAGAGCACACAGTGTCCATTTCTTCCAAAAAAGATCTGGAATACTGATTTGTTTGACCGCAATACACATTTCCACTGTTGTGACAGATGCCTCTGAGCCCAGAGAAGGCGATGAAACAAAATTGATTAGTATTTGGTATATTCCCCTTTTGGTGTAATGAGAACGTGCATGCGAGCTGGCATGAAATCCACAGGTTTGTGCAAAATTTGATAATCCATGTTATCCCAGCATGATTTCTATATTTTCGAAGTAGCTTGTTATTCTTGTGTTGTTACTGAATGTCTGGCTTTCTCTGTGTGAGTGGCCCCATAAATTCTCGATGGATTTTAGCTGAGGTGACTGGATTTAAGTCCATGACAGTTTGACAGTTAGCACTCCTTGATCTTCTCTGGTCTTCAAGTGGCTGCTGCACAGCTTTGAGGTGTGTTTACAATAATTATTCTGCTGCAGCATGAATCCTTCTCTACAAAGATACAAACATTTTCACTAGGGGTCTCAATATATACTGAATATACACAGCTCTGAAAGAAATTAAGAGACCACTCCAATTTTTTTTTAATATCAACATGTTTACATGTATGGAAGCAATTCCATTCCAGTATCTGATTAATTCCAATACAATTCTACTTAATGATATACTGATTAGGTGATCACCTGAACCAAATCCTATTTCCCCTTTACTCTGTTCTCTAATGGTCAGGACCACCACATATCAGGTACTATTTGGGTGGTGATTCAGTCGCAGCACTGCAGTGACACTGACATGGTGATTACTGTGTGTTTTGCTGGTATGAGTGGGTCAGACACAGCAGTGCTGCTGGAGTTTTTAAACACTGTATTCAGTCACTGTGCACTCTATTAGACATGTCTACCATACAGCTCTACCTTGTAGATGTAAAGTCAGAGACAGTAGCTCATTTTTGGCTATTTTCAGTCCAGCAGTGACACTGAGGCATTTGCAAACTCCAGCAGCACTGCTGTGTCTGATCCACTTGTACCAGAACAACACACACTAACACACCATGGTGGTGGCGTGTTAGTGTTGTTGTTCTGGTATGAGTGGATGCTGCTGGAGTTTGTAAACTCCTCAGTGCCAGTGCAGTGCTGAGAATCATCCACCACCCAAATAGTACCTGATCTGTAGGGGTCCTGACCATTATAGAACAGATCAAAGGGACTAACAATGTACTGTATGTAGAGAAACAGACGGACTACATTCTGTAATTGTAGAACTACA
Organism: Ancistrus triradiatus; assembly: GCA_025084515.1. Classification (NCBI taxonomy): domain Eukaryota; kingdom Metazoa; phylum Chordata; class Actinopteri; order Siluriformes; family Loricariidae; genus Ancistrus; species Ancistrus triradiatus. Next base: position 141,927 of record JAJAGP010000579.1, on the reverse strand, counting down.
AACTGCATCTATATGATAGGTGGAACTAACAAAATGGACAATAATTGTAGAAACAAGGAGACGTACATAATAAAATGGTGTGTGTGTGTGTGTGTGTGTGTGTGTGTGTGTGTGTGTGTGTGTGTGTGTGTGTGTGTGTGTGTGTGTGTGAAATCTATGCAAAGAATGTACATTTTAAATAATATTTTTAAAATAAACTGACATTGCTTTATTATGATTTCCTTTGAAATAATAAGGTGACATTTTCCTATATAAACGCAGTATATCTAGCACTGCTACTGGTAAAGTTTCTTCTGTATGTGCCAGAATAAAATTATAGGTCTGATATTAAAATGCATATTAATATGATATTTTTTTGTCTAGTTTGTGGCATTTCACATAAAATGGAGAATGTTACATTTGTTATTTAAGCTGGTGGTGTTAATCAAAGCAAAATGATTTCAGGTACCAGTTACACGTCTGTTTAAAAGTAATGACAACTCATTTGACTAAGTGTTTTATGACTTGGCTATACAACTACTCAAAATGTTACTCACTACAACCTACAACTCTTAAAAAATTAAGAGACCACTGCAAATTTATCAGTTTCTATGGTTTTACTCTTTGTGTTTTGGGCGAAATGGAACATTTTGATTTATTCTATAAATTATGGACAAATTCCAAATAAGAATATTTATTTGCAGTAATGACAAGAGCATTTATTGGCTGTAAATGCCAAAACTTTTCGTAATAACAAAGAAGAGACAGTGTTTTCAGACCTTAATTAATAAAATAATAATAAAATGAAAACAGGTTGATATTCATTTTTTTACAAAACAGTACTAACTTAACTTAGTTCAGAAATCATTATTTCAATCACAGCTTTCATGTGTCTTGTACTGTTCCTCAGTAACTAGGATGAGGTTCAGGTGATCAGTACCTAATTAATTAGTATAAGATGTGCCTGTGTTGGAATTCATCAGATACTGGAATGGAATTGCGGTCATACATGCAGACATGTTGATTTGAAGAACATTTGGAGTGGTATTTTTTTTTTTCCAGAGCTACATGAAACTACAACAGCACAAGTACAGCAGTGTCGGTATCATTTATTGGTTTTGAAAGAGCTGCATCCACACATTTAAATGACCAGTTCCTGCAACTTCATTTGTCATAGATACTAAAAATATCACTGGAAAGAAGTAAAAACTATGTTGAGCAGATGTAGTTGGGCTTGGGGAATTTAACATCCCCTTTGCTCGTCCAGGGTTCCGGAATGTTGACCACGCTGACCCAAGCCATTTAGCATGATAAGTAATGGACACCTGTGCCCACCCCCAGCATTCCTCACTAGGCTCCAAGCACCATGAGATACAATCAGCCACTCCAAACACAGCTCACCAGAGCAGAAGCATGGGGGTTACAGGGTGCACATATGCACACTCCACCTTGGACAAGCAAAGAAGAAAGCACACAAAGTCAATGAAACTTTGACTACTCAAATATGACTACTCAAATAATACAGTATATGTACAATATGTAGTGATACCAATTAACCTAACATGTCACTGGAATGAGGAAGGGAACCAGAGTACCCAGAGAAAACCCACACGGACATGAAGAGAACGTACAAACACTTAAACACATTCAACACTGGTGCAAGGGACAGTACAAACCACATTGTGTTTGCGTGTATGTGTGAATGTTTTGTTAGTGTCCTCTGTGTGATAGATATCTCTCACCTGTCAGACAGCAGTCTATAACTGGCCGCCTGACCTTGGCATCAAGAGCAGAACATCAACAGGACACTTTAGAAAAAATTGGACTAATATTCTCCTGATCCACAGAAAACAGTAGGTAATTCCAATGCTGACACATGATATGTTGATCCATGAAATTAATTTGGTCATAATGACCCAATGGAAACATAGGAAAAATTGTAGCATATCTATACACCAGCATTTCATTCTCTAAATACACTCTGTTATTTATACTTTATTAGGTACACCTTACTAGTACTGGATGGAGGTCATTTGAGTACAGTGAACTCATTGTCATGTTCGAGAAAAGAGTTTGAGAGGATCTGAGCTTTGTGACATGGCATATTATCCAGCTGGAAATAGCCATCAGAAAATGGGTACACTGTGGTCACAAAGGGATGGACATGATCATCAATAATACTCAGGTAGTCTGTGGCATTTATACGATGCTCAGTTGGTAATAAGAGGCCCAAAGTGTGCCGAGAAAATAATCCCCACACCATTACGCCACCACCACCACCCTGAACCACTGACACAAGGCAGGATGGATCCATGCTTTCATTTTGTTTACACCAGATTCTGCCATCCGAATGTTGCAGCAGAAATCATGAATCAGACCAACATTGGAAACCATTTCTTCAATCTTCTATTGTCAAATTTTGGTGAACCCGTGCAAATTATAGCCTCAGTTCCCTGTTCTTAGCTGACAGGTGTGGCAGCCAGTGTGGACCTCTGTGGCTTCAACGTTCGACCAGTTGTGCACTCAGAGATGCTCATCTGCATACCTCAGGTGTAACAAGTGGTTACGGTTGCTTTTCTACCAGCTCGAACGAGTCTGGCCATTCTCCTCTAACCTTTTCGCCCAGAGAACTGCCACTCAGTGGATATTTTCTCTTTTTTGTACCATTCTCTGTAAACCCTAGATATGAGTGTGTGTGAAAATCCCAGTAGATCAGCAGTTTCTGAAATACTCAGACCAGTCCGTCTAGGACCAACAACCATGCCACATTCAAAACCACTTAAATTGTCATTTCCTCCTCATTCTGACGCTCGGTTTGAACTTCAGCAGGTCATCTTGACCATGTCTACATGCCTAAATGCATTGAGTTTCTGCCATGAGATTAGTTGATTAGACATTTGTGTTAACAAGCAGTTAAGTGGCCAGTGAGTATATAGTGTATTTTTCTATATTCTAAGGAATATTGATAATAAGTAATAAGGAAAATAACTGTGCAAAGTGCTACATACAAACTAAACCTCAAAGCCAAAGCAAAAAAGTAAAGTATAAAGTTCATCATGTTGATTGGTGAGTAATTCTATCTGTGTTATCTTCTGAACTAGAGTTTTTACAGGACTCTGACCTTCACCTTGTGTGTTTCGTCTCTGCTTTTGACCTTGTGCTCATTTTCTGGTACAGATAGTGAGTAGGTTCAGATCTGGTCCGTACATTTTCTGTTCGCGCTGATCTGTGTCACTGTTCTCTGCCGTTAGCTGTATTTGATGTTTCTGATTTTTGTATTTGTGTTACTCTGCATTGTATGTAATTAGGCATGTAAAGGACATTGAGTTTGAGCAAAGTGCACTATAAGGAGAGAGAATCATTAGTTTTTTTATTTCATAGTGATGGAGCATGAGTTATGATGACGCAAGGTAATTCTGTTTTTTAAGTGCAATGACATGGTCCACACTAGCAGACTTTGGAAGGGCCTCTCATCCATTCAGAAGCTGTGTTGTCCCAGACACATTGTAGTGCATGAAAGGGTGCGAGAGAATGGAGATCAACTTGATCATGTAGCGTGCCGAGTTCAAAACATGCCCCTTGGATGAGCAAACATACCAGGTGGGGGCTGTCTGAGTGGGATGGGGGTGTGTTGACAGGTTGTAGGGGAGACTGGAAAGAAGGAGGGGCTCCATAATCCTTCCCCCAGACTCAGACATGCGAGTTCCTTCAGACACTTCCTTTCTAGTGGGCCGCACAAGCAAAGGTGTTCAGTCATGTGAAACTTAATCTGCAGGCCTTCCATGACTGACCTCTAACCTCCACTGCCTTTAGCATTTTGGGGTGAGGGGGGTTGCTGAAAGGGAGAAGAAGAACCGAATGTGGAATGGAAAAGGACAGTGAGAAAAGAGGAGGACCTTGAAGTTGCAAAATGAAGATACAGTTCCCTGTTACAGGACATGAAAAATGTTCACGGCACATTTGCAGTGTATACCTTCACGTGTGCATGCTTCTTTGTGTGTGTGTGTGTGTGTGTGTGTGTGTGTGTGTGTGTGTGTGTGTGTGTGTGCGTGTGTACCAGAGAGCAAGTGCCAAAACAGTCTGAGGCAGGAGACAGAGTGCACAGGGGTCACCTTAACACAAAACAGTGTGTGCAGTAGACATAACACACAGCCTGCATTCCCTTGCTGGGATGTGGCCATGGTGTTCCTCTCCCCCCTGCAGCCATTAGCAACCGGACTGGAAAGCCTCTGTGGCTCAACTTTAGTTGTCCTCTATGATTACCTGTTTTTTCTCATAGAGAAGGTGACCCAGCCGGATCAGTCTCTGCAGCAGCAATTAACCCAGGCCGCCCCATGTCCTTTCCTCAACTGAACGGGAACGACATGTGTTAGCAGTGGCCACAGACAGGCTTTCGAAGGACTGTGTGCGCGTAAGAAACTAGCATGTGAGAGTGTGCGTACCTTGCTTTGAGTCACTCCTCCAAATGGCAAACACAACTTACCCCACCCTGGTGTGAAGAGTGAACAAATAGTATTTCCCTCCATATATACAGATACGTTTTAAGGCTTATTCACACCAGACATGAGCTGCATTATGAAAGTTCATTATGTCCCATTAAAGCACATGAATATCATTCATTCATTCATTCATTGTCTTATCCGCTTAATCCTGTTCAGGGTCTCGGGAGAGCCAGTGCCTAGCCGACGGCATACAGGGCACCATTCCATCGTAGGGCACTCACACACTAAGGCTACTTTAGCATAATCAATTAAACTAAAGCATGTCTTTGGACTGTATCAGGAAACTGGAGCACTCATAGTAAACTCACACGGACATGGGGAGGACATGCAAACTTCACACAGAAAGAACCCAGACCTGGGATCGAACCCAGGACCTTCTCGCTGTGAGGTGACAGTGAGGTGATATCCATACGCTGATACTGACACTAGTGTACTCCACCATAAAGAGTCCTAATTTGCATGTGCAACTTGTTAGACTGCACATGTAGTTATTTGGCATGTTGTAGGGTTTTTATTTACTAAGAATAATGTGCAAATGATAGCATGTGACGAAAGGCACGTAAATGAGCTTTTTTTGTGTAGTAATAGCTTGTGCTATCAATTCCAATCTTAAAGAGGACTATTATATGGAAAGTGAGGGCATATGGCTGAAATCATAACCCTAATCCTAACCCTATGGCTGACAGACAAGGTGGAAACCAACTCGAGACAAGGTGTCAGTTCATCCTACACTTTGGGACACTAGAGATGCCAATTGTCCTAACACATGTCTTTGGAATGTGGGAGGAAACCAGAGTACCCAGAGGAAATGCTTGGACAGAGAGAAAAAGGGAAGGTTAGAATAAAGGGCTTGATCTTCCTTAGGCTGCATCATTGACTCTTAGATCTTTACACTCCAAACCAGCCTAGAAGCTTCTTCATCTTTGCCAAAAACATAACTGCCGAAAAAAAAACATCCATCCCTTGGCCTACAGTAGAGTTCACAATGTTTGAACATTATCTCAGTTGTCCACACCTTGCATTACGGCCTCCTTGTCTATCTATAGACTTTAGACTCTTCAGCTCTGCAAACAGTCAGGCCAATTACTACTCTTGACATGCCAAATGGTATGAAAAGAGAGGGATAATGTGAACATTGCCTGGGTTTATCATAGTACCCTAGACAGAGGAAGAATGAACTTCAACCCCAGGCAACTGATAATCCAAGTGCAAAATGCAAAAATGTATCCAAGTACTCCTTAGTGTCAAGAAAGTGGGCATGCATGCGTGCGTGTGTGTAAGTGACCCACCTTGCAGAAAAAAGGTTTGCTGTTTTCAAACTCACACTCCTTTATGCACGTGTGTTTGCATGATTTAGGGTGTGTTTATTCAAACCTAAAGGGCATCACAATCTCCACAACAAAGCATTCACCTGGGATCAATCACTTAGCTTATTAAAGCACTCATATTCAAACTATGCTTCTGCTGCGTGCATGTTTGGCTCCTTTGCATCATTTGTGATTAATTATCCCTCACAAATCTAATCATGGAACACACATGGTTGCCACTAACTATCTATCTATTGTCATTCACTTGAGAGCAGGACAGAATAGTGAGGAGAATGATTCCTCCCTTAATGAGACTGGAGTCCAGGCACAAGCTGCGGTGGCTCTGATCGACCTCCATTCACAAAGCAGGTGTCTGTTTCTAATGGCTCTGTGTGATTACGCTGACGCTCTGCAAAACACAGGTAAGGAATTTAAACAAGACAGGTGGTGAGGGGTACAGAGATGCAACACAATATGGCCAAAGATATGCAGACACCCCTTCTAATCAGTGATCTCTGTCTTACTCAGCCACACTCACTGCTAGCAGATTCATAAATGAAGCTCACATGCAATCTAATTAGTCAGTGTCAGTAAAATATGTTGTACCAAACACCTCAGTGACTCTAAATAAGACACTTTTATAGTTTTCCACCTCCCCCCCAACAAAGTCCCAGTTCATCGGTTTCTGCATGCATATAAGCAACAAAAACAAATCCATGAAGAAGAATGGCGGTTTGGATTTGCAAAAACTTGAGGAGAACTTCGGTTTGACGAATCCTAAACGTACTCCGTCAGGGACACGTTTGAGAATTAATTGGAAATGCCAACATTGAAAGTCCAAAAGCTCATTGTATAATACCAGAACCTGACTTCCAAAAATCTTTTAACAAAATCTAGTTGGAACGTTTCTCAAGGGGGGAAAGATTGGAAGGGATGCTTCGAAGCCAAAGGGAGGACACAAAGGGGAGGACAAAAAAACTCTGCTTTAATTTACTGTGTTGGATGTGTTTTTGTCTGTGGCCCATTAAAACTTTTTGGCTCTTATCTATACAGCGTATGTTGAATGTCTACTGAAACTCAACTGAAGCACTAAATCATTTAAACCAAAAAGGACGGATTTTAAAATAGCTCATCTACGTTTTTAAAAGATGAATAAACTTAAAAACTGATACTGATTTTAAAAAAAACAAAGAAGTCCTACTTTTTGAATCATTAAAGGATGCTTTAGCTCAGCAAGTGACAATAAAGTGCAATAACCTTTTAGTTGATTTTACCTTGTTAAAAAGGGGACAGATCATACATTCATCCATTTTTCTATACCTCGCTTAATCCAGGTCTTGGAGTCCACAGGGGCCTCTCCAGCAGGAACAGGGGCACAGGGTTACCAATCCTAGACAAGGCATAGTCCCAAACTCAGGGCAACCATGCATGATGTTTTGTAGCTTAAATGTATCTATATAAGCTAATAATTAAATGCTAAACCTATTAACCAACCATAAACTAATAAGAAAATCCCCCTTTTTGACTGTTTTGTAAAGTTGCAGTTTGTAAAAAAAGGCCATTTTCCTTGTGGGGGACCAGCAACATGTCCCCACAAGGGAAAAAAAAAAAAAAAAAAAAAAAAAAAAAAAAAAGGAAAAAAAAAAAAAAAAAAAAAAGAAAAAAAAACAAAAAAAAAAAAAAAAAAACCATCGATGAAACAAAAAAAAAGAACATTCAGATCTTTCTATTCTTGTGGGAATCTTTTGCCCCACCACAATATATATAATGGATATAACAAACCACAATGATTTTGGTCAATGGTAGGTAAAATGTGTTTTTTTTAAACATTAACTTACTTATCATATGGTTCCGCTATGAAAAGTACCGTGTTGCTTTTCGAAGTTTGTTAAACCCCTTTAGAATGTTCTATATTTCTGAATAGTATGAACCTAAAAAACATCATCAGATTTTCCAACAACAAGTCCTAGAAAAGTAGATAAAAAGAGAACGGCTTAAACCGGGGGTTTCAAATGGAGACAAAAAATATTATACTTGGCGCTTTTATGAAGGAAAAATGATCCAATATTACATAATTAGTGAATTGGTTCTAAAAAAATATGGCAAAACCCTCTAGGATTAGCAAAACTTAAATTTGAAAGGTTTGAAGTTGAAATTAGGAAGTCCAGGTGTTTTAGGGTTGTTTTTTCAATCAATGGGATGACCACAATCAGGTGTGCGGTAGGGCCAACCCTTGTTTTATTTAAAGAACAGGGATATATCAAAATCTGCTCTTCCACAAAAAGTATTGTTGGAAGTGTATCATGGGGGCACGAACAAAGGAGAGATTTCTGAGGGGGACCTCAGAAAAAGAGCTGTTGATGCCATTCAGGCTGGAAAAAAAAAGGTTTTAACAAAAAAACCATCTCTAGAAGGGAGTCTTGGGGACCTTCCACCACAATCCCACAGTCGGGGGGGACAGATTGTGTTATTATAAAATGGAGGAAGGAAAATTCAAAACCATTTTTACCCTTTTTCAGGGAAGTGGTCGACCAACAAAGATACTCCAAGTAACAAAGGTGTTGTAAATAGTTTGGGGTGAGGTCAAAAGGACCCCCAGAGTAACTTCTAAAAAGACAATTGAAGGCTCTCTCACAACTGGGGCTTCTAATTGCTTAAATTGGCTATGAGTCCACCATTTAAAAAGAAACCCACTGAACAACAAATTTGGTGGCATGCAGGGTTCTCAAGGAGACACCCAAACTGCTCTCCAAAAAGAAACATTGCTGTGCGTTCTTCTTGCAGTTTTGCTTAAAGGATTCACGTGGGAACAAAGCCAGAGAAAGGCTATTGGAAGAATGTTTGTCGAACGGATGAGACCAAAAAGTAGGAAAACTTTTTGGTTTTTTAATTTTTTTTTTAAAAGAAGCGTTATGTTTTTGGAGAACGGAAACCCCCAAAACTTGGCATTTAACAGCATAAGAACCTTATTTTTCCCATTTGTGAAAACATTGATGGTGGGGTTTCAGTAGTATCAGGTTTTTTGGGCCCTTGTTCTGTTTTGCTGGCATCTGCGGGCCAGGACGGGGGCTCTGCCATGCATTGATGGAACAATGAATTCTGAATAATATCAGAGGTGAATTCTAAAGGAAAAATAATCAGGGCATCTGTCCCAGGAAAACTGAATTCTCAAGAGAAAGGGGATGGGTGGTCCATGCAGCAGGACAAAACAACCCTAAGCACCACAAGTCGTTATTACCAAAAGGAATGGTTAAAGGTTATTTAAAAGGAAGAATAAAGTTAATGTTTGGGAATGGGGGCCCAAAGTCAAAGTCCCTGGAACGTTATAAATACAATCAAAAAATGGTTTGTGGAAGGGAACCCTGAAGTGAGCAAGTTAATGTGAGGAGGGGAAATGGAGGGGGAAACCCCACCACATCCCAGGAACAGCGAAAAAGCTGTTCTGTAAGGAGGAAAATGGGGCTTCTTTTTAAAAATGTCCCTCCAAAGGCCGGTATGTGCAGGACTGATCATAAGTTAACAGGGAAATGTTTCGTTGCAGTATTGCTGCAACCAAGGGGGGCGGTCACCACGACAAAAACTGAAAGCAAAAGGTTCACCATATTTTACCACTCACTAATATGTCATTATGTGGGATCATTTTCCTCAATAAATAAATGATTCAAATATAATTATTTGTCTCATTGTTTTTTAAATTAACTGGTTCTTCTTTATCTAACTTTTAGGACTTTGGTGGACAATCTGGTCTGATAATGTTTGGTTTAGGGTCATATTTATGCAGAAAATATAGAAAAAATTCTAAAAAGTTAACCAAATTTCAAGCCACCACATATATGACTCTACCAAGCACTTGTTAAACTACTACTTTAATTGATAAATTTAACTTCTTGATGGATTTTGTCGGAACATATCCCTTAGTACCTTATTAAATCAGGAAAGCACCTGTACCAATACAGCTCCATTAATTGCTATAATACCTCATACTTGTGGTGGATTTTTGTGGGGTTTCAGGAACGGAAATTAATTCAATTTTACATTATTCCTTTATGGTAAAAAAAAATTGTTTCTGTACTCTTAGTTTTCAGTTCTTTTCAAAACAGGGGGGGGCATTCTGGAACGGTTTTTAATGACTATAAAACCGAGGTTTTGGTAGGTAAGGAGGTACCCACTGTATTTTAACTGCCAACTCAGATTGTTTTTTAGAAAGGCAAGTAATCATTTACTATCCCGGAACTTTGGCTCTTTTCTTTTGTTCAAAAAAAAAAAGGAAGGTCTGGCAAGTTCAGGTTTAGCATGTTGATGTAAACCCTTTGTTTAAAGCCATAAGTAATTCAAAACAGTTTATAAAAATTTCAATTAACTGCAATTTCCACAGGTTATGTGTATTAGTCATTTGTTTTGGGAGGGCCAGCAAAAAAAATCAGTTCAATTTAGCTACCACAAGCTCATCTAAAATAATTTTGCCAACAGCATTTCTGGAATGGGTGGATTCACATGAAACATGGTAAGTCAGGCATTGGTTTGAATTACAATTGCACAAGAATTAATCTCAAATTAATTAACCACGGCATATCAGTGCCTTGGGGCAGGTACTTTCTCATTGGAAACAATGTTGTACCAGTGGATGCAAAAAACCCCCAGTGAAATGAAATGAAGAGAGATCTAAAATGCTAAGCTGATGCATCTGATGCATGTTTTGAATATAAATTTGATGTGCTGCTTGCGCACATGAAAAGTGTGAATTTAAAAAACATACCAGGTGCATATTTAATTGTGGATTCTTCCTTCCAAATTATTAATGCGGTTAAATTCCACAAGACCCCCACCCTATTGGTTATACCGAAGGCTTTTGGTAGGACCTGGGTTTGGGAACAAAAAACAAACGGAAATGAAAAAAGTAGTTGCATGGAATGCAAAATATTTTCGGGCATGTGGTCAAACAAATATGAAGGACTGAGTAAATGGAGTTGGAAATCTGCAAAATGGAAGGCTGTTTTGTTTAAGTATAATTGTGGAATGCAAAGTATTTTTAATCCTTCCTAACAATTAGCCAGGAAAATTGAAAAGGTAATTAATTTATTTTTTATTTAATTTTTACAACTGCATGTTTGTTCAGGGACTCTGGATTATTCTCCATCTGCATTAGCCTCTACTAACTTGCGGAGTCAGGAAACAAACCAGTGTGAGAGTGAAACACAGTTTTAAAAATTAAGACTGCAATTCCATTAGTAATGCCATGATCAATGTCCATTTTCATAACTCCATGGTAAAATGTCCAGGCAGGACCAAAAGGACCATACTGACTTAAAATCAGTGGGAAGAAAAAAGGGAAAGTGTCCATAAAGAATGGCAATTTACTTTGTGTTCTTGGGGCACATACCACCTCTAAAAGCCACAAAAATGAATAGGAAACAAACGCTGCGGTTTGGCTGAAAGTATAAGGCAGGACTGTTTCAGGTTTACTGCATGAAGGCCTTTAAGGGACTTGTCGACATTAATTACAGAGGTCCAATTTTAGATACTTTCATTTTTGGAAAACAGGTTAAATGGGATTTGTAAGTATCATTCCTAATTCCACTGAAAAAAACAGTGAGAAAGGAAAAAAAAAAAAAAATTGGGTCTGGATTTAGATTCGATGAGCATGTTCCCATGATAGAGGCTCTGTTACCAAAACGCATGTCCATTTTTACTCCATAATTAATTGTTGTGTTTTAAATTTAAAATTTAATAAGCACTAATTTGGTGGTTGTGTAACTAATTGATAATACAGGTACTTTTCCTGTTGTAGGAGGGAATGTTTACAATTTTTTTTACTTTACAAATTTGGGAATCTAATAATACACATTAAATACACAAATCAGCAGAAAAGAAAAGCGTAGAAAAAAAAGAAAAAAAAGCATATATTCTCAATTTTGAATTTAGTGTTTCTGTTCCCCCAGGAAAAAAAGTGGATAACAGTAACAATACTCTTCCAGGCAGATGCTGGGCAAAAACCCCTGAAGCAGGAGGAAAGCTGACTGAGGGCTGAGCAAGCAGCGGCCCCTCAGTCCACCCCATGGACTAAACCATTTTTGGGGTTTTTTTCTTTCAATTTCAATATAATTAATTCCATTAATACATGGGACAATGATATATTCGGGGGCCGTGTTGGTTGGGGCTCGGGGTGGGGTAGGGCCACTGTCGCCTCCAACACCAAAAAGAAAGGTTTTTCTGTGTTTTGATTCCCAAAAGTCGAGAGCAGGCTTGGGTTCTTTTCTGGTGTGGGAGTCTGGGCCTGTATCTTTCCCGTCTCTGGCGTGAGTTATTATTGGGTATTTAAAGTTTCCTCTTACAGTCAAAAGAACATGCCACTTAGGTTGACTCTGATACGCTAAATTGGGCCCAAGGCCAAGTGTATTATAAGGGGACTAGTCGTGATTTGTAAAAAAAACCTTGGTATCAATGTAAAACCACGGTCTCGGTCACCGAAACAATGCCCATTGATTGCTAATAGGGCAAGTCACATGCACCAATTAAAACAAAAAAACAAAAACATGATATTTTACTCACTCTTTATCATAAAATACACATTTTGGCCCAATTGTAAAGTAATCAAAAGTGTTTTGTTTTTTTTTTTTTTTTTAAGAATTGTTTAAGATAGGGCTACAACTATGATAATATACAGTATATAATAAGATATACAGTGGGGGGGCAAAAAAAAGTATTTAGTCAGGCCAACTTGATTGTGGCAAGTTCTTCCTAATTAGGAAAGATTGAGGAAATTGGTTCTGTAAATTTTCATCATAGTACACTTCAACTATGAGAGACAAAAAAAATTGATGGAAAAAAAAAAAAAATCCAGGAAATCAACCCATTGTTAGGATTTTTTTAAAGAATTTAGAATTTAAATGTTTTAAATCATGGTGGAAAATAAGTATTTAGTCAATAACAAAAAGTCCAGCTCAATTACTTTGTAAACATAACCTTTGTTGGCAAGGACAGGAGGGTCAAAAGGTCTTCACCAGGGTTTGCACACACTGTAGCTGGTATTGGTATTTGGGTTCCATTCCCTCCATTGCAGAGATCTCCTCTAGAGGCAAATGATGTTTTGGGGCGGGCTTTGGTTCGCTGGGCAAAATTACGGACTTTAAAACTGCCTCCACAAATTTCTATGGGTTGAGGTTTCTGGGGACTGGGTAGGGCCAACTCCCAGGAACCTTGGGAAATGGCTTTTTAACGGAGGGCAACTCCTTTCGTTCCACAGAGTGGTGTGTGTTTGGGATCAACTGTCATGGTCTGAGAAGACCCCCAGCCAACGTTTCCATCTTCAATGGCTCTTCACTTGATGGAAGGGAGGTTTTGAATTCTTAAAATCTGACGATAAAACATGGCCCGTTATTTCTTCCCTTAACAAAGGATCAGTTCGTTCATGGTCCCCTTTGCAGAACAAAACAGCCCCAAAGGGGCATGATGTTTCACCCCACAGGGCTTTCACAGTAGTAGGTATTTTATGGTGTTCTTGGGGATGGCAACTCAGCATTCTTCTTCCTCCAAAACACGGACGAGTTGAGTTTTTACCAAAACGTTTCTATTTTGATTTCATCTGATCACCAAATATTTTCCCAGTCCCTCTTCTGGATCATCCATATGCTCTCTGGCAAACTTCAGGGCGGGGGCCTCAATTAATCGTACTGGGCTTAAGGGCCAGGGGGAGGGAACACGCCTGCCAACTGCAGGATCTGGCAGATTTTGGAACTGCAGGGAGTTTTCTCTTGGCATTAGCTGTGTTTACTGAATTGGTTAGCCTTGTTACTTTGGTCCAGCTCCTCTGCAGGTCATCCCTCAGGGTTTCCCTCCTTGTAGTTCTTGAAAATTTCTTGCTGATCATTATATGAATCATTTTGGACCCTTCACGGGGATTTGGAAATGAAATTCTTTGCGTGGGGGCCGCCCCCAAGGATGGAAGGGAGATTATCAAATGGTTTCTCGTTAATTGGTCTTCCATTTTCTTACAAATTGCCTCCACAGTTTGATTTATTCACACCAACCCTGTTGCTATGTAAGATTCACTGTCCCAGCCTGGTGCAGGTCTACAATTCTTCCTGGGTGTCCTTCGACAGGCTCTTGGTCTTGCCATTGGTGTTGAGTTTGGAGGACAGTAGTTCGGGACTTGTTTGAGGGGCTGTCAAAACAGGTGTCTTTTATACAGATAACGAGGTGGTCAAAACCAGGGGGTTGCCATTCATAAATAAACAGGTAAACGAGGGAGGGACAAGAAGGAAGGCTTCTTAAAAGAAGAAGTTACAGGTCTCTGTGAGAGCCAGCAAATCTTGCTTCTTGGGGTGACAAATAACTTATTTTCCACCATGCATTTTACAATTTTAAGTTCTTTTTTTAAAAAAAAAATCCATGTCAGTCCTGGGATTTTTTCTCAATTGTGTCTCCTCATAGTGAAGGGGGGGTGTACCATGATGAAGAATTGCAGGACCTCTTTTCATCTTTTCTAAGTAGGAGAAGAGAACTTGCACAATTCAGTGGCTGACTAAAATACTTTTCTTGCCACCCTGCATATATATATATATATTATATATATACCACAATATATATACATCTTATAAATAAAATTCCTGAAAAATAAATTGAACTGCCAAGCTTGATTGACTTTGCTGGATTGGCAGAAGAAAAAAGGCATGACCCCAATCAGTACCAATAAATCATTTTCCAGACAACCTGTGTTTGTGGTGGGATGAATTGGAATGCCAACAGTCAGCCAGGAGCTACCCATCATCAGTAACTTGTTTTGTTTATTTGTTTATTCGTTATCAGGCATTTCAATGAACTTGATCGATATATATATATCTTATATATATAATATATATATAATATATATATATATATATATATATATATATACATATATAAAAAAATAAGAGGGAGATTTCAAAATTTTGGTCAGCCTAAAAGTTTATAAATATAAATTATTCATACTAATGTGTAAAAGGCAAGGTCTTTGTGAGTAGTTCTGTTATTTGCAAAGTGAGGATGTGCTTCTTACTGACCATGAAGTGGTTTACCTAGGATGGCTTTTGACTTTTTTGTATCCGCACCTCTGGGCCAATACTAACAAATAACCGTCCCCTTTTCAAGTGTCTAGAGCATTCTGGATATAAAACACTCAGAAAGAGAAAACAACTAAGCTCACTTTATGTGGATATGGGGTCATTTTATAACTGTGACAAATGTGTCCTGCTACTCACATAAACAGAGTGTACAATCCCAGTAAACATCAAGAGAGCCCTGCGACTCAATCCGTTAATTTATTTCACATAGAGGAAAATATTTTATTTTATTTCTCTATGGCTGTGTCAAAAGTTTTTTTGTTTGAACAAGGTAAAAATGCTGGATGGAGATATAGAACAGTATTGAATGCTGATGAATGAATAGGTGTTTCATGTCTCACCCAGCTGACAAAACACAATCATTTCTCAATAAACATGTGGACATTTTATTGTTTGTGCACAGTGCTGAATGTGAATGAGCCCAAGTGTTGGTGTGATTTACGTAGGCTTGGATTTGGATGAGAATTAAAGTAAACATAACAAGACAATCCTAAACCACTGATGAGGTCATGGCTCTGGCAAGTCAACAAATCTTATTAAGAACACAATTGACTGTTAATGTAACTTTGAGCCATACACAAAAGACACACTTGTGTGTATCAAGAATAAGTCTGTCATGACAGTTAGCAGTTAAGATGCAATAAGTCGGCCTTAAAAGCTGAACTGCAGTAATGCAGTAAACTTGCAATACTGGATACTTTTGCAGTCTGCTCTGGAAACGTGCATTGAAAATGTAATAACAAGAATGCTGCTACACTACCTAGCAACTAGGCCTGGGAATAAGTTTAGACCAGGCACTGATCTGTGATTACATTTTAATTTTTGACTTATGATGTTACTACAGTGCTAAATTCCATCATATATCACATATTGAATCACAATCAAGAACAATATAGTTGTGAGGCAGTTGTGGTTCATCAAAGCTTCATGCAGCCACTTCGAGGCCCTGATCAACCATTCTCCGTGACAGTTTATGTGTGTGTGATATTAGTTTTTCAATTCCACAGAAATCTTTCACATTTCATAATTTGAATTTTTTATTAATTGTTTTCAATAAAGGGACAAAATCGGTGTGTGAACAGGATAATGCAGACAACTGCCAGAAAACACAGACAGTGGTTTCTCCAATAAAACTCAACATAGACCAAAAACAAATTCAACAAAAAAGCAAAAGTTGTAAATGACCTTTGGTCATTTTCAAGGAAAGACAAAATAATAACAAAACATTTAAAAAAGAAAACAAAAAGATCCATTCCATGTCTCTGTTTTGAACAGAGCATTTAAGTAATAATAAATAGTGACTCCCATTGTAAAAGATAAAGTTCAAGTTCAAGTTACAACAACAGCTTTCAGAACAGGAATAGAAAAGGCTGATAATAAAATATTTCGCATTGCCATATACAAAAAAAGTATGAACTCAAGCGGGCTTTTCCATTAGTTCTAGTTCATTTTTAAATATGCTTTGCATACGAAAGTCACCCCAATCTAAATATAAAGCACCATAGTATTTGGCAATGAAACAAAACCTGCAAAACATTGATTATTTTAATTAATTTATTTGAAGAATGTTCATTTCTGTACTGATATTTACTGCATATGACATTTGTTCTCTTTAAGATACTGGAATGTAGTCAGGTGACATAGGGTGAGAGATGACAGAAGCACACTACAAAAGAACCCAACATCAGCTTGCATTACTGCATACAGAATGGCAGCAGAAGAGGAGAGTCTAAAAAAGAATGAAAAAAAGATATGTACAACCACCTGTTTTAGCTAGTATGGACATTCTCAAAAGACTCCTTAGGGAAACCATTAGATGGCCTCCTTTATACAATGCCACATACTTTAGGTTTTTTATTGATTTTTTTTTATTATTTAAGTTTTTAAACATACAAATAATTCGTACTATATTATCCTGCCAAATTAAAAAAATATACCGTGGCAGCTTGTTGTTTTTTCCACTACCAAAAAAGGTACAATAATACCTTTTGAGAGAACAAGCAACAGTTAAAAATACAAGCCTCAATATAAATACTATAGTGCCTACACTAGGTGAACATTTAATTCAAATACCATTCTAGAAATACAAAAGAAATTAGGTCATAAATGTGTTTTAGCATAGGAATTGACCATGAGTGTGCATTTTCCTATATTTAAGTTCTCTATTATATATTTATATATAATCTTAAACCTTTCCCCAATGCAAGCTATGTTTTGACCTGAAGAGCTGTGAAGAGCCACTGTGGAGAGAAAACGAAAAGAAAATCACAGATTTTTTTTTCCCATTCTATATATATTGTGATCAATTCTTGAACACCACCAGGACAAAGAGGAAAGAGAAACGTCAAACTTAAATACAGTTCCCCTAAAAAAATGTTTTAAATGATTTATATTCATATTTAAAAAATGTCTTTTGTACAAAAAAATGTTCTTGCAGTGAAAGCAGCAAGTTTCCATCGTCCATTGTTTGACAGGAGGACCATGCCCCAATGCTTGAACATTATATTGGAGTTTCAGTGAGAGGAAGCAGGACAGGGAAAGGAGTTGGCTTGTTCAACAATGAGATTTTTAATTGTTTTTTGAATTCTAGGAAGTTTTCCCTCATGTGAACACCTGTAAACTGGGAAACTTTAACAGTGCACTTTTCTGTATAAGCAAGCAGTCTTACTACAGAGTCGACCGCTGTACCACCAATCAGAGTGTCAGACACAGAGTACGGGAGCAGAGTGTCAACTGCTTAACACTGAAAACATGAATGTCAAAAGTGGGTGGATGTTTTACTAACCACAGGTGGAAAAAAACAGTCTCCCCAAACATATCACACACAAAAGTCGCCGGTTCTGATCATATCCTCTAATCTCTACACGAGTCTGACTCTCATTTAGGGAACATGGGAATAAGTACTCCAGTTATTACTAAATAAATTAGCTTGAGCATGTTGACGCATGCTTGTAGGCAATTCATCGTTAACCACCCCTGAAAAGGTTGACATGTAGTATTCAGAAGTTCTACATGACTATCTTATAGGCTGCAAAATGTACCTTTGCAGAGAATGTTCACACAATCCGATGCACACTGGGCTGCAGTGCTACTGAGAACAGAGCTTTCATAGACCATGGATGAGCTTATGGCTCTGGATTAAAAAGCTGTACCACTGAGGCCAGTACCTTTAACTGGAGAGTAAACATGGCAGAATCCCACACAATACTGGATGTACCGTGCACAAAAACAAATATCATAATATAAGGGTGCATGTGTCATATAGGTAGCTCATGATGATTAACTACAAATTAGCTTTCAGCTTTTTGATTATCATCATTTCTTTGCAGACAGTGTCAACATCAGGTATTTGATGCAAGAACCTCAAATGAATCAAATAAATCCATTTGTAGTATCTGGCTGATATTCTATGCTAAGAGCAGATAAGAAGATTAACCAATGCAGTTTCAAGATCCAAGGCACTCTTTCATTTTTGTTTGTTTTACCAAATGATAGTACAAATTTAAATCTTGACCACTTCTTGCTTTTTTTTTAAGAAATTCAAAGGCTGTCAACAATTTATATTCCATGATAGGGGCCAATTATTTTTTTAACCCTATGTGGACAGCAAATCTTTTTAAAAGATTAGTTTAAGTGCGATTCCCAGCTCCTCCAAAGAGGGTTTAAGTAATAGACAGTTGTCTTCCATGTCACAACTTAAAACTGTACATGATATGTTTTACAGAATGTATGCAGCATGGTTGCTTTTTTTCTCTTCTCATTTTTTGAATAAAAAACAGAACAAGAAAACAGCAACACATTTACTCAACAACTAACCATCCAGGGACAATTCTTTTTAAAATAGCCAAAACATATCATGCATGCTGTCTAATTATCAAAAAACTGAAAAGAAGCAAAAAAAGTACACATGTAAATTATTGCACAAGAGAAAGGCTCGAAGTTTGCGTCAATGCAATTGTATTGCCCCGATACAGAACATGCATTCAACGGTAAATGAAGAAGGGTGTGCTGGTGGCGCCAAGCACGCTGTCTTAGCCTCCACTGGACTAGCCAAACAGGGGAAATCTACAAAGGTGGGACTTGAGGAGGTTTGCTGCAAGTGTGCCTCCACTTTTCATCACTACTCAGTTTTAATTTCGCTGTTCAAGGCGCGATCACTGTGCCATTTTTTCATGTGTTTCTCCAGGGTGCTGTACACACTGAAAGGCATCTGACAGATTTCACATTTGTAAACGTCCTTTCCCACCTGGCCATGTGTTTTCATGTGTCGTGTTAGCTTGCTGCTTTGGGCACAGGCATAGTTGCAAAGTTCACACTTGTAGGGCCGCTCGCCCGTGTGACTGCGCCGATGCACTGTCAGGTTGCTGCAGTTTTTAAACACTTTGCCACAGAATTCACAAGTATCACTGCGCCTGCCGTCTTTCGAGCTAGGCCGGCCAGGACCGAGGTGCGGCGTGCTTCCCCCGCTGCCCGTCCCACTGCGGCCAGAGATGCCACCGTCGAGTTCCCCCGGAGGTGTCGAGAAACGCAGGCTGCCGTTCTCTGAGGAGTGCTCTGAAGATGAGGCGAAAGGCGATTGTCTGGAGTCCCCAAAATTCAGAAAGGGGTCCTTGAGCTGCCGGGAGGCAGCATAACCAGCCAGCCACTGGGAATAAACGTTCTCAGTGTTGGGGATGGTTGGCGTGGGGAGGTCAAAGTCCTTCTCCAGCTTGATGCGTTTGGAAAGGGGGCTAAGAGAGCTAGGGCTGCCTAAGAGTAGCTTCTTGGATAGGCCCACAGAGGCTGACTCGCTGGGAGAAGAGCCCCGACCGTTGACAGCCGAGCCCTCCTGCACACGGTCCGACTCCAGCGCTGAGTCGTCATCACACATGTCTCGGTGTGCGTTGCTGTCAGAGTTTAGCACTCCTCGCTTGTGTTGGTGGAATGCCTCGCTGTAGTGCTGCATGCTGGCTGCTAGACCCATGCCCTGCATTACCTCGGGCAGAGACCTTGGGATGCCATCCTCTGTCACACCTACCCGCCCACCATTGTTCTCATGGTGTCGCGCGGCCTCCAAATTCAAGCCAAAATGGAAATTGTTGCGACCCCTCTCCCGGTCCAACTCCTCTTCCTCCTCTCCTTCCTCCTCCTCTTCTTCCTCCTCCTCTTCTTCTTCCTCTTCTTCTTCCTCTTCTTCCTCTTCCTCCCCATTCTCAGGAATCATGCGGTCATTCTCACTTTTAAACTTAGCTACCACCGATTTGAGTGCGTTACTGGCACTACCCACCAGATCGCTAGTCCCTGGCTCAGGGGAACTCGCTGTGGAGAGGCCATCATCAGACTTGACTGTCGTGGGTGAGGATTTGTGCATGTGAGTCTTCATATGGCGTTTTAGTTTGCTGGCCTGGGTGCAGGCGTGGTCACACAGGTGGCACTTGTAAGGTTTCTCTCCCGTGTGACTGCGCCGATGCACGATCAAATTACTCTGGAACTTGAAAGTCTTTCCGCAGAACTCACAAGCCTTGGACTTCATAGGCGTGCTGGGCTGCTGGGGCAGTGGAGTTGGCGTCGACTGGGAGCCAGAGGGGGACTGCATGGAGGGAAGGGGAGGAGTGGGCAAAAAAGGTGGCTTTCCTCCCGACTGGAATGGTTGCAGCAGCCGTTGCATGGGGCTGGGCCGATTAGGTGAAAGGGGAGGCGTCGACCCTGAGGTGTTGCCAGCCAGCTCCCTGAGCCTGCGAGAAAAGTCCATAGCTGGGGGGTCAAGGGGCATGGGGTTGAGGCGCAGCACCCTGTCAAAGGCACTCGAGTGGTGGGTGGCAAGGGCCAACTCCTCTGGGCTCAGGTGCTCCATGCGATGAGGGTCCAGATGATGGCGTGGGGGTGGGCTAAAGAGCGGAGGGGTCGGAGGGAAACGTCCCTCCCGGAGAGGAGGTCCATCACGTCCAGAGTTGGGTATCCGGAGTAAGTTGAAGGGACTGCCCTCAGGCAGGTGAATGCCATGTAATGGTGGTTGGGAGACATGGTCAGTGCCTATCCCAGACGGGGCACCTACCCGAGGTGTCAGGGGACTCCCACGCTCACTCTCCAAGTAAATGCGGAAGCCATGAGTGTTCTGGGCATGCTGAAGCAGGAACCAGGCACTGTTGAATGGCTGCTTGCAGGTTGTGCAGGTGTAGCTGCTGGGCTCATCTTTACCTTTAAAAAACAACAGAAAAAAATCAGTTAGTCCTTTACAGAGAATAAATATGAGAATTATATCTGGTACAATAACCCAATGTAAACAACAACAAAAAAAACGAAATAATAAATGAACCAGTTAGACCAGAGAGCAAAATTTACATGGTCTGTTAAAATAATCAGAAGATCACAGGTTTAAAAAGTGTAGAGAACGTTAGGAAGCCAAACACACATCAAACACACAAAAGTTATCACTGTGTTGACTCCCACCGCCTAAAATATTATTTTGTAAGATGTCAAAGACCCTGCCAAATTGAATTTAATCAGTCATGCGCTCTCCCTTTCTAAAGCCTAGACTTCAGGTCCAGCCCAGCCTCAGCCCCAGGCTCAGGCCCACACCCAGGCAGGGCTGCCTGCACAAACTCTCCCCACAGCAGCCGCTCCACCACCTAAAGTAAGTTTCCCATAGCAGTAAACGTGACACTTATTAAAAACATGCTCCCAAACAGCACCACAGGTCAAGGTCCAGTGGAGTCTAGCTCTTTAGAAGGCCCAAAACAAAGCGCAGCTGAAGGCTCTACCATAAGAGTTAGCGTGGTCTCAGAACACAGTGGGGAATCCAAGCCTGCCTACGCCTGCTCAGGCTGACACTTTGCACAGACATTTCTACTCACAGTGCTGCTCAGCAGCCGAGCTGTAAAAGCAAACAATACCACCTTCTCAGCTTAGTGCAGTCTTTCATTCATGTACAGAAATAGGCAGGCATGAGGCACAAACACAATATGAAAACATTACAGTAGTGGAAGGAACAAGAGTAACAGCATGTTAACGGCTTTGACACATCTCACCACTGTACATGAACCAAAATGGAACCAAGTTCTCTTCTAGTCTTTGGGACTAGAAATAAGCACTTAAGTTCCTTATGCACCGCATGTGGCATATGTTTACAGTCTAGCACTGCTTAAATATGCTTGATATAAACGAAATATAAGGTGACTACAAGTGAAAATGCTTATATTTTGCTTTTGTTCTAAATTAATAAAATGGTTTTTCATTACAAATCATAAAAATCTGAGTGAATCTGGCTGTCAGGGACTTTACTCCACAGTCTTCTGACCTAACAACTATCAAGTATTTATGGGGGCACTTGAAAACAGAGTTTGTTTGTTTGTTTATTTATTTATTTAATGCCACATCAGCATCAATGGCTATTCATGACAGGAGCAAGGTTAAAACACACTCCAAGCTAGTCAAACACCCTCACACTGGGACAATTGTAGAGTCACCAATTAACCTAACGTGTGTCTTTATAATGTGGAAGGAAATCACAGTGCCTGGAGAAAATACAAACTCCCAGGGAGAACATGCACAGGTGGAGTCTGAGGTCTGGGTCCACAAGGATCTCTGGAGCTGTGTGGCAACCACCCTAACCGCTTGTGCCATCATGCTGCCCAGTTCTCAAGACAGAGAAAGCCAAGCATTTGTTAACATTACAAGATGTTGTTTGGAATATTGTGAAATCATGCTGAGATAGCATGGATCACCAGATTTAGCACAAACTTGTGGAGTCCATGCCAGCTCAATGTAGAAATATACCAAATACGAATAAATTTTTGCAATTTTTTTTCAATGTTTCAACATTTCACTCACATTTTTATGCTGATCATATGAATTCTAATGAAAACACTATATTAAATTCAAGAAAAAACATAGTGGTCTACTAGTGGTCTCAGACTTTTGACCCCCACTGTATAAAAGAGCAAATGAGCTCCTCCTAAAAAAAATCCAACAACAGGCAGAAAGGTTTGTGTGCTGCTGTGACAGTAGGAGTTGACCTGTTACACTATAACTGTTTTTTTTTAGGTTTAGGATTTTCATAATTCATTGATAATCTTATTATATGTAGCTTCGGCAAACTCATTTGCAAAACAAGGTGACAAGGTGTCCTAGGGAATCTTATGTTCATTACCCAGATACAAGGACACTTGCCAAATAAAAAACTTCAGTCTAACACACTCATACAAATTATTCATACTAAATCATTTCCGAAATAAAAAATCATTTTAGGTCACGTCACGCAAACACAATTTACAGCATCAGGGAAACAGGCAGTGTTTTAGTTAGCCTATATGACGACAAATTCATGTATGCATTCTCAAATAGCAGAGAATTGCATATTTATCAGTGTAATGAGAGGCCGTGTGATTCAACGCCGCTAAAAACAGCACCTCATCTTCCTCATTCACAGCTATCCATCGTTCTCTCAAAAGTGCAGGGTCGGTTAGTCAGGGGAACAAAATCTATCCACATAATGGGAAAACATATGCCCAACAACAAAGAGGGATAAATGGACATGGGAGATGGACCGAATTCTCCTCCTAAGCCAGAGGTCTTTAAACTGCTATCATACGCTGTTTTCTCCCCATCCCATGAGAGAGAACGAGAGAGTGCGGTCCAAAGCACAGTAGATGTAGGGAGAGAGAGGTGCGAGATGGAGCCGAACAGGCAGCGTGCCCTCTTTCATCTCCTCCTTTGTTTTCCTCAGAGGGGGTTTCTCTGAAGTCTTCAATAGCCAGCAAAGCATGTAACAAGGCAAGTTCGCACTGTGGAAGGGAGGCAGGCCGGAGCCACCGAGGGCTTGTGGGATAATCCTGTTAATGCACACAAATGAGGGCAGTTCTGGAAGGCTCACCGCAGTGGCACATAGCCTCC
The DNA here is from genome assembly GCA_025084515.1 of Ancistrus triradiatus. NCBI lineage: Eukaryota > Metazoa > Chordata > Actinopteri > Siluriformes > Loricariidae > Ancistrus > Ancistrus triradiatus. Next base: position 118,170 of record JAJAGP010000579.1, on the reverse strand, counting down.
TCCAGACACTCCCACACCCTTTTGTGCTGTCATCGTTTTGTCCACATGTAGGCCTCTTTTTCTCGGTGAAGGAACACGCATACTTGTAGCGGAGACCAGGCACAAGCAAGCAGGCAGTGCTTTGGGACCAGGCAGAATTCAGAGGATCTGATATCAGTAGTAAGGGTGTGATACATTCAGCTCACTATTCCATTACATGGATAACCCACTATTAAATGGTAATGGTACACCAGTTCACTATTATCAAAATATTTTCAACAGAATTTGAGTGAGATATAAACACGTTGTAAACAGGGTTCACTTTCTTGTCTGTACAAAATTGTATTTTTTCAATTTAGTGTAATTCTTAATTATTAGTGCCCTGCAGTTACAAATATCACTGTGGTGGCCTAGCGGTTAAGGTACTGGACTCTGGACCAGAAGATCCAGGGTTCAAATCCCACATCTGCCAAGCTGCCACTGTTGGGTCCGTGAGCAAGACCCTTAACCCACAATTGCTTGGATTATAAGATTGTATCAAGTGTAAGTCGCTCTGGATAAGGGCGTCTGCTAAACGTCTGCTAAATAAGTCCACAGCCTGGCCAGTACATATGTAATTCATTCAGGTTTACACTGGTCAGCGAGTGATAAGGAACTAATGTGGAGGCACTTAGCACCAGGTACTTTCACTTGACCCTAAAGGCTCTCTTCCTCCTCTGGTTGGCTGGGGACGAAGTGCTGCCAAGGACTTTCCTGCTTAGACTGGAGATCCTAGAGTGACTCTGTATCTTAATGCCGATGTGCATATTTTACATTTTATTTGAACTATCACTCCAAGACTTATTAGTTTAGATAAATTAGTTTCATTCTTAGATTTATCATCTATGCCGCCCAATGAGGTTGGGTCCTTTTTTGAATCTTGGTCCTCCCAAGGTTGCTTCCTCATAACGCTTAGGGAGTTTTTCCTTGCCACACTCGCCCTAAGCTTGCTCAATTTGGGATTGGACGTAGATATTAGGAGATAATCTAAAATTGTAAAGTTGCTTTGAGACAATGCTCCATTGTAAAAAGCGCTATATAAACAAATCTGACTTGACGTGACTCATGCATTAGAGCCACATGCTTCTTTGTAGTGGAGTTTTTCATTCTGATATCTTAACACCCAGCACTAGCTCACCCAGCATGCTATTACTGCAGCTAGCCACAAACACACATACACACACCGGTACATTAAAAATCATATGATGTGTCAAAGAAACATCTTGATCAGTCAGTTTTTGTAGGCACCAGGCGCCGGTATAATGCATAATTAATAGAACATGCATCAAACATCTCCATGAGGCACACTGTCATATGTTTGTGATGATTATGCACCATGGTCCCTTGCTAATGCTGTGCATTATAAGTGTGTGCAGCAGGTATACATATACAGTGGGTAGCCACAAATCTGATGGTACTCCTAATTTTCCATTTTTCTCAAAGCGCACCTCAAAGTTTATTGAACTAACTGAAGACCCATGAAAATCAACGAGGGCTTACCTGTTACAGGCCTCTACTGTCACCTGACCTAAACCCCATCAAGCCTTTATAGGGGCACTTGAAGGCAGAGAAAGCCAAACATTCAGTAAAATCCCAAGATGCGTTTTGGAATATTGTGAAATCATACTGCCATAACATGGATCATCAGGATCCATGCCAGCTTGAGTACACTCTGGTTTTACAGCATATTAACTATTGAACTATTCACCCACTAGTGGTCTCATATATTTGGCCGCCACTGTAGATAGCTTGCAGGGATGGCCAAATTTAACTTCAGATTTAGACACTGAAGAAAAATAGGCAATTTCTGTCAAAACTTTTATGTGGTACACGCATGCACGTATGAGGGAGCAGTGTGTATTAAAGGGGTTCTGAATAGAATAATCCGGCTAGTTTCGATATTCTAATCCAGAGTGAATATTACAAGCACAAACTCTGTATAATCGTTCAAGGTTGAAACGAAAGCAGTTTTGGCTCCAGATGGCGTTACACTGAACAAACATAACAAAAAATACCATTTTTTTTAATGAGCGTGAATCCTCAGGGAAACTGATCGAGACACAAGCTTGATGGATCCTGTGAATATTTAGAGAGACCGATGGTGTTAAACGGGGGGAAAAAATAGCCAGTCCTCCTCCGTGGTTCTGCCACCCACGACTGTCTCCTGACAATCGAACTAAAGACCAACAGCTGAAAATGGCGTGGCAAATCAAGACAGCGCACGACTGTATATCAGGGGGTTGATGTGAAGACTAGCTATGGACGGTAAATTATGGATCATTACAATCTGCAGAAATTATGGTTAATTGCTGCCACCTGCAAAGGTTTAACCTACTATACATTCTTCTATTATCATGCAAAGGGTATTTTACACAATTGTCCACTGCTGAATGGATGAAGGCTGTTTCTAGTAAAGAAAAGTTGAAGGACAATCTTTCTTTTATTTACTTCTTAATTGCTTATATTGTCAGCACTATTAGTTATTAACGTGCACACTGCTCTAAAATAAGAAAAGCATTCACTCTGTTATGCATTTCTTGCAAGACTGGAATTAGTGGCTCACGTATTTGAATTGTGGACTGGGTGTGTGTGCGCATGCATGCGTATCGCAGACGCTACAGTATGGAAGCTGCGCTTCTCTGGCCACGGGCTGAGACGCAGGACGGTTTACAGCAGCACCATGCTTAACAAGGGCTTGCTTCATTTGATTATACATGGCAAGAATATGTAATCATCTTTTCACATGACATTTTGAGTATCCAACTAGACAAATAATTGCGGCAATAATTGATAGCTTTGTGCAGGCACAGCCGACTGGCACAGTTCTTCCTGACACCAGCACAAGGCATGCTGAGACTCTGCCTGGCATCCTCACATCCAGCTTCTGCTCTGCTAACAAAACTGGCATGCTCTGTCCTAATGACAGGAGTCAGCTAGCCAGCATTGGACAGGTATTCCACAAACGATGTTCAATTGGGCACTGGCAATTTACAGTCAGGAATTAAGAGCAACTAATGGAGTGAGCCTCCTTCTCATTTTGGTCTAATTTTAATTTCTCAAGAGAGCAGAAAAAAATATTTTGTTTGTCGTTTCCTGTCTTTTTAAAGAGAGAATTTGAGAGCTGTGCATTAAGCAAAAACAGAGGAGGGACTGACGGCTTCCCAGCTGCTTAATATGCATGACTGGAAGGGGTGAGAAAAAGAAAGAAAGTGAGAGCGAAATAGACAGCAAGACAGATGGAGAATGAAAAAGAGAGTGAGTGAGAGAGAGAGAGAGTGAGAGAGAGAGACAGACAGATCTCCTCTTCTGTGCTATTTTAGTCTCGTAGTGGCTGCTGGCTCCAGGAGTTTGTTCGGCGTAATGATAATCTGTGGCTTGACACTTTTAAGCATTTATGGGAAGTCGCAGTGCGGGCTTGCTCTAATTTGCAGATTCCTCAGTTAATTAAAAAGCCCTCCAATTTGCAGCAAATGCAGGTCAGCGTGGACAGGCTGGGAGTCTGAGGCAGCTGGTGACACACTCTGGACCGGGATGCAGACGCTGGCAGACACACAGTCCGCTCACACACATACATGCGAGCCCACATTGCCTGCTGCCAGGTTTAACACGGGGAAATGTCGGAGCGATGTTACAGCACATGGCAAAACCACATCCTCAAAGGACCTGCTAATCCATCTACATCTCTCACACACACACACACACTTAACGACATTTAGATATAGGCACGGTGAAATGTTCTTGACAAAATGGGAGGCAGTGTTTCAGTGCACTGATGGTTTGGCAGAAACTAACTGACTAGTGCCCATGGTGAAACAAGAGACTTGCAGGAAGGAAATATGCTGTGAGGCTCCCTACCTTCCTCAGCACCCCTACTGCCTTTCTCGCTCTCCATTTAAAAGATTTACAGTACGAAAATAAAGCAGTTGTGCCAAACTGAGACGAAATGTGCAACATCTCATCTGGGGCATATATCCTTTTCATGGTGGTTACCTCTGCTGGAGGGTAAATGCTGCCTCAAGACACATCATCAACATTTAATTCTCATTTCATAAAAGCACACAGACAGCACAGGCGCACACAAACCCTTAATGTTGGGAATCATGCTGGTTATGTAACAGCATTTGGCAAATGAATATGATTTAGCATTGTTATTAAAAGACAGTTTTATGCCCGGAGTGTGCGCCCAGAAAGGCATTGTGTGCAGATTAATATTTCCAAGAGTGTGACCAACGCTGTGTATATTTGGAGGCCTGTCATCACTTGGCCTCACTAAAAAAGCAGTGTATATTGCTGCTGGATCAATGGCAGCGGCAGACGAAGATGGATGCTAGATCACAACAGCTTGGGCAGTCCTATATCCATGACATGGAGATTCACCTATTGTTCATCTGCCTCCCATCTCACACACCAGCCCCCTCTGTGCCCCTACGCTCACACACACGCTCACACACACAGGCCAAACAAAAGCACTGGACACATACCTATTCAAAGCCACACATGTATAACGTTCAAACTGTTGCTGGTGGGTTGTGAGTCTAGCTGTCACTAATAGACACAGGTTCCTTTTGTTTCGCCCTTGATGGCCATGTTAAGATCGCACAGTACTCAGCGATAATAGTTATTAAAGTAGTCATTCAGTGACAGGATTAGTAAATTCAGGGCAGGAATTACGTTGAGTAAAATCATTCCACAATTTTATCTGCAGCTTAAGCAGAAGAGCAAATGCATTTCATTTATCACTTTACACATGCCTAGTGAAATGATTTAATGAGCTAAATGTATCATTCTTATAGAATGAGACTTTAAGGCGTTCACTTTCCTCTGCGAATATGTAGCCTAAAATCTAATGATGGAGTGTGTTGGTGGCCACAATATGTGTGAGACTCCAGGGATCTGCCACACTGCCCCATTTTCAGGTCTGTGCAGAAGGAGTGTGTTTGTCTTTAAATATACATGTCCAGGTTGAATATATTAGCACACAGATTTTGGGCACTATAACACTATAGGAACATATACCCACTACGTTACTGTGTGTGTGTGTGTGTGTGTGTGTGTGTGTGTGTGTGTGTGTGTGTGTGTGTGTGTGTGTGTGTGTGTGTTTGTCTCACATCTGTCTATCTCTCCACAAGGATAGAGAGATGTCACATTTATTTTTACCGTGTGGGGACATTATTCTGATCCCCATAAGGAAAACTGCATTTATATTAAAACCTCATCTTTCTTAGAGTTATGGTTAGGTGTAGAATTAATTTGCTCCAGTAATATTATGTCTGTGGAATTTCCTCACAATGATAGAAAGATAAAGAGTTTTGTGTGTGTGTGTGTGTGTGTGTGTGTGCGTGTGTGTGTGTGTGTCTGACTTGCATCAGTATTCTCCAGAGCAGTGTGGCCCAGCCGACCCAGCGCTGCTCTCACACACTCGTTTCTTTGTCCTGGCCAGACTCATTCTGGTGTGTCAAGTGACTGACCACAAACAAAGGCCTGTTTGACCAATACTTGTTCACACAAAAAGTTGAACAGAGGAAGTGCCGTAAAGACTGGTGCAAGTGCCTGAATCGTTTCCCTTTCTGTATGCTTTCCCTGTCCAAACATTATGCATTTTGCTGTTGATGCCCTCTGCCAGAAAGTGTAACATAATATACAAAACATGGGCTATTAATCTGACTGTTAACTGGATACTGAGAGAAATACAAAGAGATCGCTGAAGAAAGGGATATTTTGATATTGGGCACAAATGCTTCTGGGCACAAGCATGCACTCACTTCGCTTATTACACTCTAGCTTATTACATTAAACTGTGCTATTACAATTACATTTTTAACCCAAACGTGGGTTGGACATTATGATAAAATGTAGTCATTACACTTGAACATCAATACACAGTGTGTATCTTCAGTTAAGTGAAATAGCATCATTTAAAAATACGAAAAACTACTTTAATTACTCATTTTGTTGAAGTATTCCACACATCTGCACATTATTTATTGTGACCCTGTCAGTTCCCACCTACTAACTGATTCTAACATACAACTACCCAATATAATCAGGTGAGTTAGCTGGTACTACCACATGAAGCCAGCCACCAACTCTTTTCAAACTTCAACCTACCGTATTTTTCGGACCATAAGGCGCACTTAAAATCCTTTAATTTTCTCAAAAATCGACAGTGTGCCTTAAAATGCGGTGCGTCTAATGTATGAATTAATTCTGGTTGTGCTTTCTGACCTAGAACCGATTGTAGATGGTACACGGCGCTCATAAATCTGTCAAAATGTTTTAGCACGGCCTTGGTAAGTTACGAAGCTTACGGCAATCGTAGTGCGCAGCATAGCGGAGTAAAGGAGTAATACGGTATGTGCTTCAGCATTACGGTGTGTGCATTCATTCATTCATTTTCGAAGCGGATTTCAAACACAACGCTATCGGTCACGCAGTACAACACGGACATAGAGCAGCTGCGAGAGAATTCAACATTAATGAATCAATGATACGGAAGTGGAGGGAAGCAAGAAGACGCCCTGCGTCAGGTAAAGACCAAAACTGAGCTTCCGAAGGAACTTAAGAGTTTTGTTTCATTTAATGCGTCTTATAACCCGTGCGCTTTATAGCCCGAAAAATACGGTATTATTATTAGTATTTTTCACATTGCAGCTTAAGCACTAACTCGTCCATACACAAGCTAACATATTTCTAAAGTGTCTCTAAAGTGATTTCTGGGCAGACCAATTCGTCTCTCTCATTTACCTTCGCTTTTGGTAAATAAATACGATGCATATGCAAAGTCACTGCAATAGGCAAGCTAGCTTGACATGAACATATGATTCAGGGTACAACGCTTATTACAGGGCAGTGCAGCCCAGGCAGAAAATAGGGGTTGAAGTCAGCGGAGTATCTGTGTCCTACTGTATTTCATCACACTCTTGTGTGTGTAATCCCTGCTGCAATAGCCAAATCTGTACATATAACCCTGCCCTGCCTCACTCGCGTCTGCCGCACTCAATGCAATTAAGAAGCATAGGAGATTTAAACCTGAGTCGCCTTCATTTTCATTGTTACAGCTAGGACGGATCTCCGACGGATCACAAAATACACACACTTCCAGCCGTGCAAGCTAGGCTAAGGGCAACCAGAGGAACCAGTCCGGTTCTGTAGACATACACAAGAAAACACAACTCCAACTACAAGTACAGCTTCTCCAACTACAGCTCAATTGTGAGCCTCGTTTAGCTTTAGGGTGGACAGAATATTATTTGCAACACCCGAGTACTGCTGTACTGTACTTTAAGACAGACATAACATCCAAATTCCTTTATCTGGTGTCACTCAGAGGAGTATGGCTTCTCCTATTGCTCAAAGTGCAATATGAAAGAAATTTAACTGAACTATAGTGAATTTGTCAAGGAAAATGTTTATGAGCCTTTTTCGTGGTTGTGTCAGTACTGCATGTTTGACATACTGCTATATTTCAGACCACATGCCCAAGACGTGCGCGGGATTGTGGTTTCTTTTTGTGTGTGTGTGTGTGTGTGTAAAATGAAAGCACACTGCCTTCAGCTTTTAAACTTATAATGGTATATAACCGTCTGCTCTAATGCCATGAATGTTCTGGGCTTTTTAGATGTTTTTTCTAAATGTCAGCAGTATTTTAAATGTGAGTAACTTGTGAAATAAGTCATAAAAATCATGTTTGGTAAAGAGTGCCGTGCCCTGTGTTAGTAAATGCGCATGCAGACGCTTTATTTAATGCATGGGGATGTTGAAATGAGCTATGCTGAGGATGGACTGCGTTTGTAGAGCTGTGCCGGCTGGAGGTTTTTGAAATAGGGGAAGCACATACCTATATAACCTATCCTTTATAATATTCATCCATAATTTATCCATTATATATCCCTCCAGTGGAGATGCAGTTAGTTGTGTTGTCTAATCTGAAGCTGTTTTACATAATAACAATTATTAATTTAACTTTTTAAATTGTATATACTGTAAATACATTGTAAGTTTTACTGGTGTGGAATTTACTGAAGTTTGAGAAGTCAGTTATGCTACTGACTCCTGATTTATGGATTGCCAACTGGCTACAAAGTTCCACTCCTTTGAGAGGTTAACCAACCAACATGACACATTATAAGTCATTTGTCCAATGAGCATCGATCGCACAATAGACACCCAGAGATGCACAGGCTTTAATGAGTGTCTGTAAGTTCTACATTGGGGGCTTCGATTGAGATTCTGTTCCTCAGAAGCAGTTTGAGTTTGATGAAGAAACAGCGCCATACTACAGTGAGATATTGGATCATTTGATTTGCTAAAGTATCCCATACCAACAAGATTAATGAATAATATATACCTTAAAAAAGTAAAATTTTGTAGACATTTCAGTGTGATATTTTAATGAAATTTGGGGGGGGGGGGGCAGACTTCCTGTATACTCTTAATGCAATAGCCTGCTGTGTAGAGTTGAGACATAAGCCTGGAGACGCACAGATGGTTTCTATGGAAGACTGCAACCCTGTGAGGCACTAGCTTTCTCTCCTAGGTTAATGTATTGGCTGTACTTTGATGTATTGTCACCTAGGTTAATGTATTATCTGTACAGCATGTGAAAGGATAAGTATTGCATATTCCAAGTCAGGAAATTGGAATTTTGAAGAAAGTGAGTGATCTATCTCAGAATCAGTGAGCCTTGAGTAAGAGCCGCAGCTACACATGCATGAAACTAGAGGAAATACTTCTGCCTTGGATCATAAATATAACTAGTATTCAAGTCTGAGTCTGCTAAAGTCTGTTTATGTTTGTGTGTAATTAAATGGCTCAAATCTGATATAATTTCTCAAATGTACAGAGCTTCTGAACGTCCTCCTGTCCCTCTTTTCTGGTAGTAGTGAAATTAGCCCACATTTTAACCCAAACCAACATGTCAAAGTTCCAAACAATGTAATGTACATCATGAAGGGCTCATAAGTTTATTCTTTTTTAAATCGACATCAAATCTAAACACGGCATACTACAGTGGATACACAAAAAAGAACCACACATGGATATAAAAAATGGGATAAAGGCACCCACCCTCTCCATACCAGACAAGAGGTGTGGAGAAATGAGGCAAAAAATAAAGAAGAAGAGAGAAAACGAGAGACATTTTTACTCGTGAATAGCCTAATTAATCACTGCACCAACTACACTGCTCCACATGCTTCAATTAATTAGAGCAAGAATCATTTATTCATGTAGAGAGCTCAGCACAGGCTTCGGCACAAACCCACACGCTCCACACCTTCAACTATTACTACATAAAAAAGGTAATAAAGCAGGAGCACATCTAAGCCCTAAAGTGGGTGAAAAAAATGCTTGGCCTTGGCAACCTTAAAGATTTTAAAGGGAAGACCGTTTAAGAATAAGAAGGTCTAATTATTATTTTTATGGAAGGTCTGTTGCTTATGAGGCTAGCCCTCTATTTTATCCAAGGTCCAGATCACCATAAACATTAACAATCTGGCCATAATTAAGCCTGACAACTCATTTAACAGGTTCAGCCAGAAAAATGAATCCCTGCTTTGGCAAGACAAAAATTCCACTAGCAACAAGGACAACGACGAATGCAGCACAACAGCTCAGGCCTGAGCACTCAGTGCTCTGCTGTCGACGGTAATGGAAGAGAGTGAAACAGTGAGAGGGATCGAGGGAGTTATTCGCAGCACGTTCTGCATAAATGTATCACTGCACCACTAAAGGGGAGAAATTGGAGCGACGCAGAGCCGGGGCCTGGGGCATGGCTTCAGACACTGTCAAAACATTTTCAGCCATTTTAATTAGAAGACCAAAGCTAGTTCCGGGGCTCCATAACATTTGCTTTCACATAATTGCACTTCACTCAGCATATTCACCCTTTTTGTCCCTTCCACATTCAGCAATATTTCCATTAGGTTTTTTTTAAGCTTTTTCAATTTGAATATATTTTCTTATATGACTTTCAGAAATAATAGTGCCAAGCAAGGGGGAGGGCAGTGTAGGTTACTGCAGTTTATGTACGTATCAAACTTTTGTGCTTTTCTTACTTCATTGTCTGGAGGTGAACAGTTCAATCACATCACACCAGAGCTCGGAACGGCTAAAATAGGGATTACATACAGGGAATCTGTCATGATTAGAATTTGTATAAAAACCCTAATCCTATAAAGCTTTCTAACAAATGCAGTCATGCAAATTCTTTATAAATTATGAATCGACGACTGTAGCGCCACGTTGGGCTGGGATTGTTTTCTTCTTACTGTCTAACTCGCTCTGCTATGAGGTCAACTGGGTGATACAAACACATTTACGCAAACACGCAGAAGACAACAGTGGGAGAGCTGGGTATAGAATGAGGACCTGCAAAGACTTGCAGTCCTGGCTTGCCCCAGCAGCTGCCGGCCAGAGGGAATCACTCATCACCTTTACAGCACTGTGTACCATTATTCCCTAGAGCAAACACAGGGTGCTGGCCACACACACTGTCATACACACTCACACACATACAGAAACCACAAAAATACTTTCCACCTGACAAACAAGAATTACTCCTTTTATTTCACTGAAAATGTAAGTGGGAAATGGCTGTTCAGATCACTTCTTTCACTTCTCTCCTGCCTTCTTTCGCTCCTTTATCTCCCTTGCGTCCTTTATACCTCCAACGCTCTCCATCTGTCCATCAGAGTCTGTGTACAGGTGTTTGTTTTTCCTGACCCTGACTAGCTTTCGAGCCATGCAGGCTTTCGTTTGCAGATCGTAGGCATAGGGTCGACTCTGCTCTCCCTCAGGGCTATACAACATGGGGAGAGATGGAGGAAGGGGGGGTGGGGTGGGGGGCAAAATGAGAAGTTCAACCCATAACTAAGAGGCCTCTTTGCACTGCTGTCTCAAGAGGAGAAGCTCTTTGCGAAAAGATCCATGCCTCCCCAGCTTTTACTCTTACACACAAACCAAAACACACACGAGCACACACCTCTCCACCTCACCATTGCCAAGAGACCTCTCTCTGGCTTCCTGCCGTCCAGAGCTCTGAAAATAAGCGCGAGAGAGCAAAAGAGTAAGAGAACAAGAGAGCAGCAGAGGAGAGGACAGGAAAGGAGGGAGGTGAAGATGATGATGAGGGTCTGAGTCACTGAGAACCTGCTTCTAGGGAAACACAGAGCCCGCTGCAGTCATGCTTTTGGCAGCAGCACCACTCCAACCTCACTGCCAGAACTCTCTCTATACCTCCATCTCCCTCCCGTTCCAGTGATGAGGAAACCATCTTTAAGTGTTTTCATCCAAGAGCACCAATCAATAAAAGGACATTTTTAACACAGATTTATCACGTCGACAACGAAAAGGCATAACTTCAACAGCAACAAAAGCCAAGTATGTGATTCTCCTGACAGTGAAGGGGAATAAAAGAACAGAGATTTTTTCACTGTGCTGCCTTGAACTGCCTCCTGGTGCTGCTGATCCCCTCTTCTCTAGGTCTGAAGAGCTGACAGACAAAAAGAAGTGTGTGTATGAGACGGAGAAATGCAAAAGGGGAGGGCAGGAGAGAGAAAGTGTGTGTGTGTGTGTGTGTATGTGTATTTTAGAACAGTTAACACACAGGCAAGCTTCAGACCTGACTTCTACTCTCATCCGAGCTGCTCTTAACACAAGATATTACACGAAACAAATGAAAGATCCACTGAAATGTCAGAGATCCTGAAGAAGAGAGGTCAAGTCAGAACCATACCGCTCTCATTTTCTTTAGCACAGCCAACTTGATCTGTGTAACAAATGTGAGTGATTCAGCTGGAGTCCATACAAACAAACGCATAAGAAAAGCTATGAGTGTTAACCCTGCAAATAATCCTTTGTACCTTTTCATACAAAGCTGCGTAAATCTTGAAAAGTTGAAACGATGTGTACCTCTAGCTAGATTAAACTGGTTCCGGGAGAGAAGTGTAGTTAGCCTAAGGGAGATGAAAGACATGGCTGCCAAAAAACTGGTATGAAATTGTCAAAATCAACAAAATTTGAAACTTCATTCATTACATGAAGAGGTCGTCTTTCAGTCTCTATTAAAAGGGGGTACATTGAGACAGGGCTGTGAGTTTCTGCTTGCCCATGAAGTTGACTCTTGCAGGCTGAGCAGGGAGAGGAGAAGACAAGTCCAAACAAATCCAGCTACATCACTCCCCCATGCCTTAGGCCCATCTCACAGAGCAGGACAAAAAGTTCTCTGAATTATTCAGAGCGAACGGCCACCCATACACTGGGCCTGTCCTTAAAGGGTATGTTCATATGAAGAGAAATTGTCTGTGTGTTGTGTGTGTGTGTGTGTCGGTCTATCTGTCTGAATGTTTGTATGTATATATGTATATCTGTCTGTAAGTTTGTCCTTCTGTCTGTGCATTCAAAGAGAGGAAGAGTGAGGGAAGCCGAAGTTTTGATCAAGAGCAGACAAAAGACTGTTTTCCAGTAGAAGGCAGCCCGGGGGCCAGTTGTGCAACAGAACACAGAGGCACAGGACTATAGCAGAGCAGTCAATAACGACATAGCCTCTGACATTTACACAAACATGAAGGCCTCGCCACCAGCACCAAACAAACATCCCAAAAACACACAGCCTTCAAAGACAAGCCTGCTGCACCCTCACTTTCCCCTACAGAGAGTCCACATGGCACTTTCAAACAGCACCGACTGGCTCACTTCACCTCGGTTGATTTACAGGCCTTTAACAGAACAGAGCTTAAATCCTGTAGAGAATGAGCTAGATGACAAGCAGGTTAAAAAAAATATGGAATTCCTAAAAATTAAAAAGTTCCAAAACTATTTGCCAACCTCTTATTAGTTGTGTGTGTGTGTGCGCGCGCGTATGTGAGCGTGTGCGCGCGCGCTTGAGAGTGAGTACTCCATTAGGGCATTTTGAGAGCGGCCTAATGTGGCTAATGTTCCCATCATAGGGAGTCTAAGTGCTACACCACATATCCCCCATTCCACCCACCCAGAGGAACACAGCGGTCGCAAGACCTCCAAATGCTTTGCTTTGAGGAGTGGCCAGCGCCTTTTAGCCAGGCCCAAAAGATGGCCGAATGGGAGAGCCCAGCCCAACCGTGGATGCCCTCTCCCAAAGCTACGGGTCCACTAATTACCCCCATCTCAACACCAACAAACAACTTTTAAGACCTATTAGAGGACAGTTGTCCGGGAAGGGGTTTTATAGCCCATTAAAACCAGGATATTAAATAGCTATTCACGTAAATTCAGGCTGCCTCAGATATCGTTTGGACTCCAGCACTAATAGTGTGTGGGTTAGCACCGCTTAACTGACTCTTTCCAAGATGCCATTCCCCTTCACAATTAAGGCTCAAGCATTGAACACAAAATGTCTTCCGTTTCCGCCAGTTTTCGATGGAGTCCATGTCTGAGCTTCTCACTGCCCTGGACGGCATGGCGGCGCAAGTGGTTAGCGCGGTCGGCTCACAGCTCCGGAGATCGCCGCTTCGATCCTGACCTCAGACTCTACTGTGTGGAGTTTGGACGTCCAAACTTTGGACGTCCTCCGTGTTTCCTCCCACGTTCCAAAGACATGCATTAGGTAAACTGGTTGCTCTAAATTGGCCCAGTGTGAGGCAAGATGTATGGAGGAAGGAGCATGGCCTTGTGTGATGTCAGACATGACTGGTGAGAGCCAAAAATCCTAGCAAATCAGTCACAAAATGGGACTGTGGTGGCCTAGTGGTTAAGGTGCAGGACTATGAACCAGAAGGTCCAGGGTTCAAATCCCACCTCAGCCAAGCTGCCACTGTTGGGTCCTTGAGCAAGGCCCTTAACCCACAATTGCTTAGATTGCAAGATTGTATCAATTGTAAGTTGCTCTGGATAAATGTAAATGTAAATGCAAAATATCCGCTAAACTTACTCCTGCATGAGGCACAGCCACCACATAGCTTTACTGGCAAAATTGCTAACACAAAGTAAATGGATAAGAAATTGATTAAACATACCTAACTACGTGACTTATGTGACATCCATGCCTATAACAGACCGAACATCATGTGTGAACAACATTGCACACCAACAGGACTAAGCACAAATAGTGCACTGTTTCAAGGGTGATGAAAGACAGTCCGATTTCATGGCTCTCTTCAGGCGCTTGGCTGTGGAGAATCGAAAGCGGGTGCTTTGAGTCCAGGCCTGCAGATTTCAACTCCTCTCTTTCAGCCCTACTCACCAGGCCTCAAACGCACCCTACCATGTGCACTCTCCCCTCTCTGTTGAAGGCACCATTCCTGCATATTCCATGTCCATTTCAAAGACCTCATAAATGCACTCGCAGTCTAAATGATACGCTGTACTACCTGCAAGGTTTTACTGGAGAGATAAAGACAGTAAAAAAACGTGTGAGATATGTGTGCACACCAAACAATTGTCCAAAGAACCTGCCAGAAATTTGTCGTTGTTCAAGGCCACCACCGGCGAAAAGTAAGAAGAGAAAAGAACTGGGACACAGGGACTAAAAGTGATAACAAGAGACATAAATGCAGAGGGCAGGAAACAACCAGTGTCCACATGCCCATAAAACAATCCAGTCTATGTGTCAATATACTTAGGATTATCATAAAGCAGCGAGATTGAGAAAGAAGTAGACACAGCTCATTGTTTATGTGTGTGCATGTGTCAAAGTCCCTGCCTTAAAGGCACTTTCCAGATCTGTGGAAGAAACCTTTCTGGTTTTTTCATCTGCCAAGCACCAGCTATGAACATAAATAAATAATATGACAGAGAGAAATCAACCAATAGTTCATGATGAAATGAAGATACCTACGAATATCTCTTACATGTCAGCAGCAAATTTTATATATCCCTCTGCACTTCACCTCGTTTGAGTGCATTCTTGTGTGTGTGTGTGTGTGTGTGTGTGTGTGTGTGTGTGTGTGCACCTTATCTTACTTTGTCATACTTGTGAGGACCAAAAGGTCCCTACGATGATAGTAAAACTTGGAATTTTGACTAATGAGAACCATTTTTCCAGTCCTCACTACTTTAACTTTAACATTTTTTACAAAAATGGCAGCTTTTATCTAAAAAAAAGAAAAAGACTTGCTTTAAGTTACTGAGGTTAAGGTTAGGGATAGGTGTAGGTGTAGCATTAATTAGCTGCAGTAGTCCTTCACTGTCATTCATGACAATGGAATGCCCTCACAAGGATAGCAAGGCAAACATGGTTTTCTGTGTGTGTGCCCATGTTTATATTACATTGTGGGGACCCATAAGTATAGAAAGATCTGACATTTTTGACATTGTGGGGACCTATTGCTTTTTTTACAGAATCTGCAACTTCCTTTGGAAAAAGCAAAGCGTCAAAAGATTTGCTTTAGGTCACTGAGGTAAAGGTTAGGGTCAGGGTTAGGGGTAGGTGTAGCATTATTTAGCTACAGTAATCATCAGGTCAATGGGCGGTCCCCACAAAGATAGTAACATATGATGTGTGTGTGTGCAGAAAACGTCACTAAAATATTCCAGAAATAAGTCGATCACACTAAAGTATTACGTGTGCCACCAATAACAGGGCTGTAAGATGGATGCGCAGTATGAGGTACAGTGGCGGCCAGTGTCTCGCCTAATTCTTCATGGCAGAGCCTCTCGCCACATCTTCTACCGGTCCCACGCATAATTTAATGCAAGGGTTCCAATCCATATCCTGGCATCTGATGTTACCAGTGACAGGTCAGCTTTGAGACTACAAAACACTACCCTTAGTGTTTATACCAGCTGACCAACCTGGCTATTTTTAAACATGGTAGTATCAGTTGTTTTTGCCCTCCTCCTGTTTCTCCTTGTGGGTGCTGTGACCAGAGCACAAGGCCGTCCACAATGAGGCAAATTTACAGACATGAAAAGGCTAGCACCGAATATGCTGCTTTAGTCCAAAGCACTTGCACAACAGTTATGAAAGTGTTAATTTAGACCGTTGTACCTGCAAGCCCTCATAGACAGGTGAAGTCAATAAATCAGGTTTTAACATGGTGAAGAGCGGGACCTTGGAGCAAGTTGGAACGCCACCTCCACACCCTGCCAAATATGTGTTTGTAGCCCTATAGATCAGAGGACTCATTTACAGAGGATCAGAAAAGCACCAGGGTTAGAGGAAGAACTGAGCTTTCTATTCCTTGGGCCAGTCGGGTTGAATGAATGTTACTAAGACTAATTTATAATCAAGAATAATTGTAAAAATGTTACATGAAAACACAATGAACTACATACATACAGCCTCTAGAAGTGTGTTACATTTATCAGACCATTAATAATGTCTGTGAAGTAACTAGCTAGCTCCTTTCGAGTTTTTTTCCCCATTCTAAAATGACAAAGAAGTGCCAGAAGGAAAGACAGCTTTCTTTGCTTAAGGTCAAATAACAACGTTAGGTAATTTACATAAAACAAATTTTCTAGCTTGCTCACTTATATTGCTGGCCTAAAACAATCCTGAAACATCCTCAATGCATGTAAATGAACATCAGTAACATATTGAATATGTAAGGACATTTACGGTCAAGCTCAATTTCCTTAAAGTACTCAAAAGCATTTAAGGTAGTAAAGGCCGCAATGGTTGCAACCTTACATTTCGCACCAAGAAAGGTCACAGCTACCTTTTAAGGCACCTCCAATACAGGACTTTCAACAGCTGACGCATTCAACCTATGTGGCAATGCACCTTATTTATACTTTGCCCTTTGGTTGTGTGTATGTTAGACCCCTGTGAGTCTGCATGTACAGTACTGTGCAAAAGTCTTAGGCCACCATTAGATTACATACTGTTTTAGCAACGGTATAATGTCATATCTAATTATTTCTGTCTCTTTATTAGAATACAACCAGGCATGGTTTTCCTCCAGGTACTCCGGTTTCCTCCTACGTTCCAAACACATGAGTGCTAGGTAATTGGTGTTTCTAAAGTGCCCTTAGTGTGTGAATATGTGTATGAGTGTGTGGGCCCTACGATGGATTGGCTCCCTGTCTAGGGTTGTTCCTGCCTTACACCCTGTGCAGCCAGCTAGGCACTGGCATTCCCGTACCCTGACTAGGATCAAGCGGATAAAACAATGAATGAATGAATGTATAACCATAGCGGATCCAGATGGCACCCTTGGGTTTGACCGTGGCAAACAACTCTTATAAGTCAACCTATATGTAGAGCAAAATGCAAGCTGGTAAAAACAAATAATGGCCAGTGAAATACAAATTCCAGCAAGATCATCTAGTGCAGTCTGCCATCAATACTGCAGTAAAATTGATGTCATTCACAGTTCAAAACCCAGTCATTCTTCATAGTCATGTACGTCTGTCAAATCTTTCACAGTTTTGGCAAAGGCCGCAGTGGGCCACATGGATGTCTCTATAACAACAGACCATAGCCCAACACACACCCATAGCACTTACACTAAATAGAACGCACACAC
The DNA here is from genome assembly GCA_025084515.1 of Ancistrus triradiatus. NCBI lineage: Eukaryota > Metazoa > Chordata > Actinopteri > Siluriformes > Loricariidae > Ancistrus > Ancistrus triradiatus. Next base: position 100,708 of record JAJAGP010000579.1, on the reverse strand, counting down.
AATCCTGGCGACACACTGTCCCGTAATGCACACTCTGTTTGTAAAAGAACTGCGTGTAAAAGAGAAAGAGGCAGAAAGAGAGTGGCGCAAGGAAGTATTTAAGTGGAAAAATACAAGGCTGCAAATGACACCGGCATATCAGTGGATTAGCAGCCATGGGTAAAGCACTGTGTCATAGGCAGGGGTATAGAACAGGCCAGGAAATCCCCTCTCACCTACTGAGCTCCACACACATACATACTGAACAGCATGCACACACACACACACACACACCTGCTTCCAGGCTACATCCACTGAAAACACCCTTTCACCTGAAGAGGCATGCAGGAGAGGCAAAAAGCCCTACTGGACATAAAAGGCTAAAACAGGAACACAAAACTGGTTGTAGGAGAAGGCTTGGGACATCTTCACTCATCGCCAGGGTGTGGGCCACTGCTTCTAATCCACCCAGAGAAACACATGAAGGGAGTAGAATGAACAATGTGGCTCTGCTCGATGAGAACAGCGAGGATTTGTGCTCCCGATACTCACTCTGTAAGGAGCAAGGCGGCAGTGAGATGGAGAGCGATTCGGTGGGCAGCACCGAGCGTGGCACCTTTTTGCGGCGGTACCAAATTCCAATCCCGAACAACAGCTGCCTCCTTTGTGTGACCACAGCCGAGCCGAACTGCGCCTAAAATTTCATTTAATCTGCTGCAAAACCTGAGTGTCAGCCATTTAAATGGCAGCTAAAAGCACTGCTCTCGGATAACTGACTGACACTTGCTAATAATAGACCCCTGGCAACAGCAGAGCAGTGGCAGACATTTTGTGTAATCGTAGACGAACGGTGGGTGCCTGGGAAACAGGGGAGTCGGCGATCTCAGCTCCTCTCCCAAGGCCCGAGCTGCCCGTCTGCCCCCTCAGCCTGATTAGCCAGCGCTAATACCGCCACTGACCCCCTTTCCCTTTCTTTCAGGCTCATGCAACAATAGCCCTGTCTGGAGGTCTGGGGAACAGGGAGCAAAAAAAAGAGTGAAAGATGGAGGGAGACATGGTGGTAGGTGGCGAGGAGAGGGGGGAGGTTGTAAAAATCTACCTTTTCCAATTGGAGTCCAAAAGGCCTTTGGATGAACGAGGATACTGAGCAGCAATCCGGTCCAGTAGAGTTCGAGTTGGGCAAAGTAGACAGACAGCATTATGAGAGAGGGGCAAGTCAGTGAGAAGCAGAAAAGTGTTATGGGAATGAGAGAGGGTCAGTGAGAAGCAGAAGGGGGTTATGGGGGAAGGGAGGTAAGGGTGATAGAGGGTATAGGAGGGAGGGGATGATGGGGAGACAGGTTGAGCAGCTTTTGCAGTATGGTGTCATTACACAAGGTCTCAACACGCCCAGCGTGGGAATCTGAGACAGGGCCCGGACGGTCGAGGGTTGTGCCCCAAGCGAGAGACGAGCACAGAAACTGCCGTGTGTTTCAGAGCCAAAGGCCCTGCAGACACAAGCACACACGCACACACACATACACATGTATTCTCAGCTTCACCCTCTGTCAATCACACACACACACACACACGCACACGCACACACTCATAAGCAAGTATTTATAGAGATAAGGAAACACCCAGTGACTGGAAAATAAACACCCATGCAGTGAAAACCCTAAGGAAACAACAGACTGATGTTACAGTCCAGTGGCTGCACATACACCAGCTTTTCACTCTCTGTTTTGATTTTCACTACCCGTTTTCTGCTTTCCGCTGCTCAGGTGTTTAGAGCTGCATTGTCTGGAGTGGACATGTCTGGCAGGAAGACCTTGCCACCAACACGGTTTCAGAAAGGGGCAAAGAGAGAGAAAGAAGTTTTGACTAAGTGAAATGGAGCAGCTATACCGCCACAGTGAACAGGCTAGAGGACATAAGGTTCTTAACAAGACCAGCAAACTTATTAACTCAAACACACATCAGCCATAGTGTTTTGAAACAGAGAGCACTATACACCACTAGGAGTGCCGAAAGGAGGAGCATTTTACATTTACATTTTACATTTAGAGCATTTAGCAGACGCCCTTATCCAGAGCGACTTCCAATTGATACCTCTTACAATCTAAGCAATTGTGGGTTAAGGGTCTTACTCAAGGCCCCGACAGTGGCAGCTTGGCAGAGGCGAGATTTGAAGCCTGGACCTTCTGGTCCTTATGAACCTTCTGAGACATAGTCCAGTACCTTAACCACTAGGCTACCACAGTCCCACATTTTGAACCTTGCAAGCAAGCAAATAACTGGAATTTAAAATATCTGGCCCACAAATAACCATCACATGGTTGTACAATACGTAAATTCTCCGGCGCGGTGGCTTGGTGGGTAGCACCTTCACCTCACAGCAAGATGTTCCTGAGTTCGATCCCAGGTGGACTGACCTAGGTCCTTTCTGTGTGGAGTCCCTCCCAGTGTCCATGTGGGTTTATTCCAATTACTCTGGTTTCCTCTCACAGTCAAAAGACATGCATTAGGTTAATTGATGATACTAAATTGGCCTAACCTGAATGTCATTATATGACGCCTCGATGTAACCTTGTGTATCTGTCGCTAAAATGGCCTTTAATGCTCATAGTGACGCTAAATAAATCCAAATAAACAATAAACGTATATTCTCCCTTTATGTATCAATTACTTCCTCTGATACGATGTCCCATCAGAGCCAGAGCTGAAATCAGAGGCTATGTCATTTTTTGAATCTCTTTTGGTTTAAACAGATTCTTTATTCCGGGTGGCATTTATTTATGTAGTTTTGTTATTTAATGTCGCTCTTCAGGATCAATGGCCATTCAACGACAGACACAGGCTTAAATCAACACTCAAGGTCATATCGAAGCTAGTCTCATATATATATCTTTGGACTGTGGGAGAAAACCAGAGTACCCGGAGTAAACCCACACGGACATGCAGACTCCACACAGAACGGACCCAGACCGCTCCACCTGGGATCGAAGCCAGGACTTTCTCACTGTGAGGCGCCAGTGCTACCCATGAGCCACTGTTTCACCCATTTCGGAGGTAAATGTCTGCCATGATCCCCGGCATCAACTTTCCAGTCAGCAAACAGTAATACTGAAGACTAACAACTTAACCTCTGATAAATAAAAAGCGATGCATAAAAGACCAATCACAGACAGATGGAGGTCCCTGAATGAAAGACACATGAACACTCTACAACAACACTAACCTCCTTTAATAGTACCTCTCTTGGTCACAGTGGCCAAACGCAGAACACAACATCTTGTATGTAGCATAGCATAAATTAACGTTTGTTACAAGGCTGAGGAAATTGCAGTAAGCGCAACATTAGGTTAAGCAAATTAACCTCCCTGATTTAAACGCGTGTTGTTTGCGCTGGACTCGCCAGCCACATGTGCCGACACATGACGGTAGAGGAATCACAGGCTTAAAACTGGCAGCCTGCCTCTTCAACTTGGCAGATCATGGTCACTAGGGGGTGGAGAACATGATAGAAGCAGGATTTAGCATGCGTTATGCGGATGCTAATGAGAAGCGGCCTGGCCGGATTTATTTGCATTAGAAGGCTCGGGCTTCTCAGCTGGCTATAAATTTGTTGTGCTTTATTGGCCTTGTGGCATGTATACATCAGAGGTAATTTGGTTAAAGCTGTTAGGTCTATTACACAATGAATTTCACTGGAGACGGGACAGGGAACAGCACTGAGATGTGGTATTAGCAGTTATGCTATCAGGAGTGTAAATAATAATAGGACTGCGTCGAAGGTCTGCACTTAAATTATGAATACAGGACAGAGCTTCTAAACAGAGGGGTGCTTGAGCAGAGTTACAGTCACTCCGTGGAGAGCAGAATGGGCCCATTCTCACAGTACACACATGCACTCGCACACACTGACGCTCACACATAGAGAGTAATCGATCACGAACCGCCGACCCTGACAATCCATATTTTTGACTGTGCTTCAACTGGACAGCTGTATGATAGTACCAATCCTCTGAGCCCTCGGCGGTACACTGTTCACACCTGTGTGTTTGTGTGCACGAAAGAAAGATGGATGAGGTCAACCCTTTATGAAGGGCAGATGGGACATGGCCCACAGCCTATTGATCAAACAGCCAGTTGAACAGTTAGCTAAACCCTGGTGGACCAACTTTCCCCGTTCCATACACACCACACTTTCTTTATTCTTTCTCCTGCACCCGGACCAGCTGGAGACAATGTCAAAGACTAAACCTTTCCCCCCTCCCCCTTTTTTTGTGTAAGAGACACGTACATTTTAAAAGAAGCGCAGGGATGAAAGGTGAGGGAAGAGTATTAGCCAGACTGCAGGGCAGACAGGGTCACTGGAGAATTGAGTTCTCCTCTGCTATCAAAGTTCACACCGAGCTGACTGGTCAAGTAGGAAGGTGTAGCTGTGTCTGGCACCATGGGAATTTCAGGTTACAAATGGCCAGGAGAACAAAAACACAGCAGCAGCACAAAGAGAGGGAGAGAGAAAGAGGAAAGTGCACGGCAAAGAAGCAAGTGAAACCCCTGTGGTCATCGTGAATCAACCATGTGCAACATCTGAACAGCATCCTGTGCAGCTGCACGAGTACGTATGTTTCATCCAAACACAAATACAGCACGCCCAGCGGGACCTTACACCTGGCTAAACCGCGAAGTGTTTAAAATTGTGGTAGCACTACTGAAGTCAACATTAAAAAATGATGGTTCGAATAACACAGACTAAAAGTGCTTCACTGTAAGCACAGATGCATAATAATGTGCTAAAAAATCCATACCGCAATATATTGCCATATTTATTTTCGCAATATACTACATCGATTTTCAGCTCAAAATGAAAAACAAAACACATTTTAAATGGGGTGTAAACTACAATCTCCGCTCCTGTAGAGTACAGGGTTTGGACTCGATTTGTCCGCTGAATTATCAGTGTCATGTGATGTGTTAAGACGACTCAGATTGTACACCGTAACTTGTTTTTCAGCTGTTTTTATATTTTCAGTGAACTATATGGAATATCGCAGTACATTGCAATTTGCATCGTATCGCAATGTATTGTGATATGATTGTATCGTGACCCATGTATTGTCAAGTCAAGTCCTTTCCAATACCCACCCCTATTAATGAGGAGTCTAGATTTCAGAGTCTATTATTAAGAAACACATGGTTTAAAAATATGGGATGTGTTGTGGCCATTGTTCACAATTTTAATCAAGCTGAAAAATGGACTAGAACTAGTCCTAACTAGTGGTCAAACGTTTTCTACTAGATAACAGCACCTTCTTGTTTCTAAGAAAACACAAAAATGTGTACATAATGTTAGATAAACAATAAACAATGTTAGAATAGTGCACATGGTAGGAGCATCCTTTTGTGTTTAATCCCAGTCCCAGTTAAGAGCAGCAAGTTGTAATGATGGAAACAAAGTTTTCATCTTCTCATAACATGGCTCCACCCTCACTGAATGTTCTCTCCATATCTGTTTTTATTCACTCACTCAGTGATGCTAGTTTAACAGCTGCAAATTTCCTCGCTATTTTTAAATATCGATCTCGTGAGCGCAGGTATCGGACGACGCCGATTATCTCAATATGATATTAATCGGCATCGGCCGAATAATCGTTCTACCACTAGTCCTAACTGATGCAAACTAGGACCCAACCAAAAACTTCTCACTAACAACATTTTTATGGTCAGCGTTAAAACAGTATGGGTAAACTGTATGAAAAAACAGAAGTAAGGCTCTGGGCTGTCAGTGAATATTAAGATACACCAGGAATATGTATGAGATACTAGAGCTGTTTGGCAGATAGTTTGTCAGTCAGTCACACGTGTGACATGGTGTGAGTATCTCTGTAAATGATGTGCAGGCTTATCTAATGTATGATGTCTCACACATGGGGCTCAACCTCATAGCAGCATATCAACATATTCAGCAGTGGACATCCAGGTACATCTTTGGTCAGCTGGCACTTGCTGGGATACAAGGAGAAAGGAATTCGCATGCGATGCAACTAAGACTGTGTGTGCTGTGTGGCAGAGTGACGACTGGTGTCAGTTTCAGCCAGCCAAACTCTCTGGCACAGAGTTAGGCCTCAGTGACCAGTTGGCCTTTAAGGACATGAAAGAGGCCAGTATCACTGCTGCCGCCCCCATTCAGCCACACTGAATGCAAACAGACAGCCCGGCAGCCACAGAGGACCAGGGTGAGCCGGCACAGGAGAACACAGAAGCTATGCAGCGCCAGTCCGGAGACGGAGAAAACCCCTTAGCCTATCAGCTCCAGCCATCTCTAGATCTTCAACGACTCTGAAAGCTCCGGAGTTAAGGAGCAGTAAGGCAGTGTAAATGCAGCCACTCGACTGTGGCACAAGCACCTCTGCAGCTGTAAAAATAGATGGAGAGGCAGCGATACTATTGCTACTGATACTGAGCTCTCCAACACTGAGGTCACACGCTGCATACACACAAGAACTCGATGCACACGGCTTCACACACAAGGCCGACCAGCAACTTATCAAAAGCATTAACAACTTTCTGTTAAAAGGCCATAAAAGTCTGGTGGGGTCAGAGTTCATTCTGTCAGCTCCGGAGAACAGAACAGCACGGCTTATTGAATCACAGTAATGTGTTTAACAGTGCACAGTTATAAAAATGGAATGTTTAAAACAGAGTGAGAGAGAAAGATAGAGAGGGTGAGAAAAAAAAAGAGGGAGAAACACTCCTACACAGGACCCTGTGTGTGCACTGGGAAGCCAGCACCATAAAACTGCGAACAAAGATCAGCCCAGCTAACATATATAGAGAGGGAGGGGGGAGACAGACAGACAGACAGACAGAAAACGAAAGAAAGTATGAGTTTGCAATGGCATGACAAGATGTCAGATCTGTCTCAGGCACTACTGCAGCAGAAAGTTCGCCGCTCTTCCTATTGATTGGCCCTCACTGGAGAACTCTGGGGGAGGGCAGGAGGACCACAGAGCAGGATCAAGCTATACTCGTGGCTTACCACTCGACAAAAAACACACCGCCTAAGCTCTGCCATGGACCACCTAATAAAAACACACTGCTGAATACCAGTGCTGTTCAACTTAATATGCAGGAAAGAAACTTCTAGATCCAAGATGAGATTAGAAGAAGCCAATGAGTTCCATTAACGGAGTAGCGGAGTAGCAGAGGGATGCCAGAAATACCCTAACATGCACCTACACCAACATCCATACACATGGACCAACTGCATCCTAGTCACATGCAAACTACAAAACAAGGCATTTGAGCAAGACGTAGCCCAAAACAAAAATGGCATGCCCTCCAGCCTCTGAAAGCAGCTAAATCCAGGCATTTTGCAAATACTTCAGTCATTCCACAGATTCACTCTAGCAACCCCAAAGAGAAAGCAAGAAAAAGTCGCTGAATAAAAGGAGAGGAAAAATCAACATCAAATCTTTTCCAGCGTTTTCACTCCATCACAGATTGAATGCACTCGAGGAATGAAGAGAAGCTCCACTGGAAATATGCGGTGGAATAATGTGGTATTTAGTACATTAAGCATGAGAGATGTGTTGGCCTATCCAAACAGCCCGTGTCCAGCACCAACACATCACCATAACCTAACCAGCCAGTGGCTGTAAATAACACCAAGTGGTTCAAAAGGTACAAGTGAAAAAAATACTGGCCAGGCCCCACTCCCACTTTTTAATTTAGTCCAATTACAACCCTGTAAATGCCCTTGCACTGGAAAGTGAAGGGGTAGGTTTTGCAATGTACTTAGGCCAAAGAGCGGCCACAGGTGGCTGTGTGGAACTGGAGGGCATGTGCATTTATCATCTGACCCAATCTCATGGTCCCCACACAGGAAAAAAAAAAATAAAAATATGCCACAGTAAACATAATCCATACATCACCCTCTGCCAGTGCTGACCCCATTAGCCTTGCCTCCCCCCTGGCATTAGTAGCAGCATACCCAGTACACAAAGGAGCTGTGGATGATGATTACTCCCTCCCACTGCTCCTCTTCCCTCTGCTGCTCCCAAGAGCTCATGGAATGAAGTGGTGCAGAAGACTGGGAAGAGTAGCTTATCCATCTTTTTTTTTTTTTCAAAGGCCATCACACTTTGCTAATTCGGGTACATCTACGAATAACCTCAGGTCAGCTCCATGCTGTGTTACGTATTTCCCCCCTCAACACACCTGGATGCTCCAGAGGTATTCACTTCCCAAGAACTATTGCCATAACTATAAGTTGCAGTCCACCAGACATATTGTAATGCCAACCTGCTAGTTATGAAACATGGCTATGCTAGTCCAGCAGCCAGGTAACCCCTTGAGGTAATTAGTGTAACTTTCACAGCCCTTCACCCTGTTCTGGTCCTTTTAAATTCAGTCTGATTACAGACATGTTAATATCTCGGTCAGTCAGTACTACCCACCAGAGAATGGTGCAGTTAAATTTAGCCGGTCTCCAAAAAATACTGAAATTATCTAAGGAATCACCCTGGATAAATGTTCTAGACAAAGTGCCTCCTTAAGCTGCATGAAAGCACCCACACTAATATGTTTAACTGTAAGCGCACACATTTAGAGAAACGAGAAACGCTGCACTAAAGCGAATTAAACAGTTATTAAAAATACATAGGCACCAAAACAAAAATATTTCCCTCAAAATCTAATAGCAATTTTATTATTATTAACATCAGTGTCAACTGCATATCACACAGACCTGCAGCTATAGAGTGTATAATGCTCTGATGGTCCATACAACTGAGCACTATTTATGTGTAGGACTGTGGTAACCTAGCGGGTAAGGTACTGGACTATGGACCACAAGGTCCAGGGTTCTAATCCTACCTCTGCCAAACTGCCACTGTTGGGTCATTGACCAAGACCCTTAATCCACAATAGCTTGTATTGTAAGACTGTATCAATTGTAAGTCGCTCTGGATAAGGGCATCTGCTAAATGCTGTAAATGTAAATGTTGCTTCTGTACAGTGGGTAAGCGCAAGTTCTGCAGGAATGACAAACCATACATAAGCACCTACAGTGGTGAATTTTCTGCATTTCCACATAAATATGACCTAAAACATTGTCAGATTTTCACCCAAGTCCTAATAATAAAAACCCCATTAAACAAATGAGACAAAAATATTACACTTCATTATTTATTTACTGAGGAATATTACCTTAGAGTCCATATCTGTGAGTAGTAAAATATGTTGACCCCTTTGTGCAGCAACAACTGCAACTGTAGTATAGTATCTACAGGTATTTCCAATAACTGTTGATCAGTCCTGCACCTCAACTCAAAGGAGCTTTAGCCAACTCCTCCAAACAGAACAGCTTCATATCTGGGATGCTGGTGGGTTTTCTCACATGATCTACTCGCTTCAACCATCCCAAACCATTATTCTACCACCACCATGTCTTATAGATGGGATAAGGTTCTTATATTGGATTTCAGTGGTTTTGCTTCTCTAGACATAACACTTCTCATTTAAACCAAAAATTCAATTTAGGTCTTATCCATCCACAAAGCGTTTATCCAACAGCCTTCTGAGTTTACTGTGCGATATAACAAACTGCAGATGTGCAGCCCTATACTGTTTGGAGAGCCATGGGTTACGCCTTACAACCCTGCCATGTAGATGGCTGTCGTTCAGTGTTCTAATGGTAGACTTGAACATAAACACTAGGAAATGTGAGAAAGGCCTTTAGTTGCTTAGATGTTACCCTGCTTTCCACTGTGACCTAGTAGACGATTACATGGTTTGCTCTTGTAGTGATCTTTGATAAGATCATCAGACTTTGATAGATTCCTGTCTTTTAAATACGAAAGAGTGTCCACTCACACCTGATTGTCATCTTATTGGCTGAAAACTCCTAACTCTAATTTTACCTTCAAATTACATTCAAATCCTAAAAGTGTAATATTGGATCAATTTCCTCATTAAATAAATGACCAAGTAAAACTCTAAAGGGCTCACAAACTTTCAAACACCACTGTACACTCAGCCACTGCACAAAAGCAAATATGTATATGGCTGCCTTACAATGTATGCAAGTGCATATAGACATAGAGGATTAAGGCAGGTGTGTGCACCGGTTAAGCTGGTTTACTATACTTGAGGCCAGTACTGCCCTCTGCCCTCGCTCTGCCATTCACCTTTGATACAGCAGCTAGCAAGCAGTAGGTGGAGATCAGGGGTGTGACTCTGATAAGAGGGAGTAGGTTTATGACCTTCAGTTCCTCATGACAGAAACCTACTATCCCCACTCTGCTAAGACAACCACGGCCACTCCATTGTAGCAAATAGAGTGCTTGTCAGGGCAGCACACTGCGTCTCAGGCTCTCAGAATTTCAGAGTCAGGCCTGGTTAATCAACAACTGCAAAGTACAGAGAGCTGGAGAAAGAGGTTAAGTGATCTGTGCTAAAGAATCTGGCATGCTCAATCAATAACACAGACCTTTCTCAAACTACAAATTGGCCATGGAATCCTTAGAGTGCTTTTTACCCCAAATAAAGCTAGGGACTGGCCTGGAAAGAGATGATTGAGTCATGAAGCTGACTTCCAACTGGACCAGGACATCGAGTGCTGGTGATGAATAACTGAGCTCCGGTCAGTGCTAGAGTAGGGTCCACTGGTCATCTCTCAGAGGAAGAGAAGAAATCAATGGCATCCGCCTCTGACAGGAGTAAGTGGGTCATACATCAGGGGTCCAGAGGTCCAACTCTGCTTAGCAAGAGCAAGCAGTCAGGCTGGAGCACAGCCGGCAGTGACAGGCCGCATAGAGGAAATGTCTGGTGAGGGCATATACAATATGTGGTCCTTTCCACATCAGCTGGCAAAAAGACCAGCCCTGTTCTACTCAATTGTCTGTTTCAGCCTTGAAACTCCACTTGACAGTTTTAAAGGATTCTGAGAAAAACTATTGTGCTTTCAGCTCTGTATTGTAATTTTTAGAAAGTAAACCCCCTCCCCCACCCACCTTTGATAAGCTACCCTACTATTCTCCCTTTTCTAACACACATACAGAGATACACAGGTTAATGCCATTATCAGACCTAGGTTGTTTTTTTCCCTTCTTCTTCTTTTGATTTTTGTTTTTCGTCTCCAAGGTAAGGCAAGATGACAGAGACCTGGCTACAAGGCCAGCTAACCGGTCTAAACTGGTTCTGGCATGGGGAGGTGCTGGCAATGAGAAGTGTAGTGTCGTTTTTTGCCTTCAGCCAAAAAGGAACTGTTGATGTATCGTCAGCAGGTTCGGTGGTGAAGAGAGAGTGAGATGGCATGAGCACAGGGGGAAAGAGAAAGAAAGATGATGGAAAAGTGAACAACAAAGGCAACTAGTCCTGCATTTCCTGAAGGAAATACTACACTGCTTGCAAACAGTGATAAAAACTGCATGCATGCATGCATGCATTTACAAGCGAATAAGTTTGTGCACATGAAGTACTCCATGCTGAATACATAGTAAATATATCAGCAGCCAACCGACTGGACATTGAACACACTCAAGGTTATAGGTAACCCAAAGTCACGCCTCCTCATACAAACCAGTGGCTCATTATCATTTTTGCAAAATAAATCCTTTTAAAATAATACATTTATTTGGCTCCAAAAAGCCATAACACGGGTCAGTCTGTGATATGTATGCAACAGTGTTTAAACAGTTTCTGTGCATTAAGCAGTTCAGGCTGTATCCATCGTCCCAATATGTAGGAGAATAAGAAGAAGACATATGAGAGATAACAAGATAACCAAGCACTATAAAAACAGCCTGACTGACAGTGACAGTCAGCAAGAGTGTAAGAAAGACTGCTAGCAGGTTTCAATTGGTTTTGAAAGCTAGACAGAGAAGAGGCTATGACAGTGTCTCATCAAATGCCTGGACTTTAGCCAAGTTCATCTGTTAATGGACAACCACCGTCGAGCCCGACACCCCTAACCCCCAGCCTCCCTCCACCCCACCCACCAGCGCTCCCTATGCACTCCCCATAACCGTCCTTTTCCTCCCTCCCGTCCCATCCTCTTTCTCTCTCCGGTTCTCCCAAATGCTCTCTTTCTCAGTCTCTCCTTTTCTCTCCGAAGAAACCTGAAAGCTAGACAGGGCTTATTCCTGTGCTTTTCCCTTTCTATTCAAGGTACACAAAGTGTTCCAGGTTCAAGGCACACCCTGGGACCCCTGACAAAGTCATCTATCATTCTGTCTGGCTTAGCCTGTTTGTCCACAGTGAGCCGGAGCAGACTAATGGGGCAGCTGGACAATTTGCCTTTGTGTGGCTGACCCCTCTGCTCTGGCATCTTCATTCCAGTGGACCTTCATGCACAGATGTGCTTGACCATTCCCTCCTCTGCGGTCTGGCTCTGTGTTCTGTCTCTCTCACTCTCTCTAAATCAAGAGACAGCTCCAACAGCAACCAACCAGCCAAACCAAAACCAACCTGACGATAAAAGAATGAGATATGAGAAGACAGTGAGAGAACAGAGTGAGAGTGAGTTGAAGAATGGTTAGCATCATCCCCAAACGTGTTGAGACACATGCGGTTGCTGAAGCTTCCCAGAGAATGACATGCAATGGAGAGAGAGAGAGAAAAAAAGAGAAAATAGATGAAAGAACAAGGGAAGTATAGAGTGCAGGATTGGAAAGAAGATTGCAGCTGTCACTTAGGGGATTTGAAAAGTAAAGACATTTTTTCATTGTCTCCATGTTTTTTTTAACAGTTGGCAACCACTGGTATCACTCTGCTCTCTTTCTTTTCTTAGTTAAGTAATGTATTAGGAAACATGTAATCTCCATTTTTATAAATATTTGTCAAATCAGTTGAAAATTCCTCAAGCTGGTTGAAGCTTTCACTAAAGGTCTGCGCACACACCAGGAGACACTGGCGCTGAGTTTTGTTCCTGGCCAGCGTCAGCAACGAGAGACTGACATGGCACTGAGCCTATTGTTCCAGCAGCTATCTGATACTGAACAAGGATTAGGGCAGAAAAACAGAAAGCACCCCTTGTACTTTAAACATCAACATAAAGCGTCCTCCAGACATGGAGCGTAAGGTCTCTGAGCTGAACAGAAGGATCTGCAGAAGTTCACTCTCTGTGTGTTTGCCTGTATGTATGTGTGTGTATGTGTGTGTGTGTGTGTGTGTGTGTGTGTGTGTGTGTGTGTGTGCACTCTGGGCTCAGGGAACAGGCTAGAGACAGCGTCGTCCTCTGGGGATAGGTTCCTGTTCAGAGCACCGACAGACACGGTTCACAACCCCCGCTGTGAAACAAAGAGTCCAGGGCCTTCGCCAGGATCTAAGCCCCTCTCACGAACACACACACACACACACGTATACAGTGCACAGACTACCCTCTGCAGTTACCACGTTAGAGGACTCGGAGCAGGCCACGCAACTCACAAAACAAACATGTTTCCCAAGAGCTGCAAAGCTCCTCTACCCCACAATTCTGCTAAGCCCATCTGATGCCTCTATCAACAAGCACAGATCAGCCCATAACAGTGATGAAGCCATACATAAAAGCAGAGAAAGAGGCTGATTGACAGGATAAGACAGACCGGAGAACGCTAATGAGAGGTAAACAGATGAGGAGAAGAGTTAGAAGAGAAGTCAGAAGATAGAGCATAAGGTGAGTGAGACTGAATAACGTTTCGCAAAAGCTTATCACAAAGCATAGACAGCTAATCAGCTTCTAATCCAGAGAACAGACAGAGCCTGGACAAACTGCTCATCCCTCTCACTCTGAGTCCATTAAACCTCCAGCATCATTTCACTGTTTCTTTACCCATTTTGGAACGTTAAATTATCCATTAGATTTCATCATATCTTACTAAGGCAATTACATCAAGAAAATGATAGCGCGTGTGGAATCAATTATGCATGCCCTTGGCCAGAGACCAGAGGCTTGGAAGTCGGAGAAGGCAAAGCCCCTCAACACACACACACGCACTCACGCACGCACACAATACATACTCTCGAACACGCAGACCTTGACACCTACACACAAAGAAACTCACACCACAACAAACCGCACACAAACACACAAATAAGAAAGCGCTCTGTATCCTGGGTCTCACAGATGTGCCCCATCAGTTCATCTTACTGCCTAAAAAGTTCATGCACTTAATAATTTATTTGTGTTCTGGATACGGTTTCCCAGATGAATATTAACCACTTTGAAGCGTGCTCGAAGCCAGAGTAGGGCTAAGAGTCCTGAGGAAACAGCGCCTGCTGGGTCCCCCTAGCCCCGGCATTCTCCCCCTTTTCCCTTAGCCTCCCTCCCTCTCTCTCCTGCCCTTCGCCGACGTGTCCATTAGAGGAATGCACAGTCAATCTCCCTGCCATTGACTTATTTATCCGCAGGTTAAAAATATTTTTAGTTTTATTAACAGTTTTATCACTCGTCTGAAACAATCCCTTGGGCAAAGCAGAATGGGAGGGCAGGAAATTGATATATACACTGGAAAATATTTTAAAAATACAAATATTTGAATTGAATCATTCATTTGGTGTTTCTTTTATCTAATTGTCTGAGTTCATTAGAGGCCATGCACGATACTATTTGACTGACAGCCCTTTGTTTGGCCGCTTTTTTTGTTCGGTTCCATTACATATGGAAGTCATTTTCTTTGGGGCACAGCACAGACAGATACAAAGCAAGGCATGTGGTGTGTGTGTGTGTGTGTGTGTGTGTGTGTGTAGCCATATACGTCCAGTGTTGCAGTTACAAGTCATAAAGCCACTTACCCACATGTTGCACGTAGAGCTACACAATTCATTTACCTAGGCCTAACTATGCTAATAGTGACAGATCACTCAGAAAAATGGTACAAACGTTACATCCCTAACAATGATGAGAGAGAGAGAGAGAGAGAGAGAGAGAGAGAGAGAGGTGTGTGTGTGTGTGTGTGTGTGTGTGTGTGTGTGTGTGTGTGTGTGTGTGTGTGTGTGTAGGCTGGTCAACATCTGCTTCCACACAGGGGAGGTGGGGGACATAAAGCCTGGCTGCCTGCTCAGCTTCATACATATACTATGAGAGGTGTATGAATGTGAATGTGCGAGAGAGTGTGAGCGTGTGTGTTGCAGTAAGGATGGCTACATGAGAGAGCTGCAGCACTTTGCTGTGTGCTTGTGTGTGTGTGTGTGTGTGTGTGTGTGTGTGTGTTGCCATGCTGAGGCTGATCAGTAGTGATTAACTGTGGCGCTGCATGCAAAGTGCTTTAATGAAGGGGTGCCGAGTCATCATGTAAATTAAATATGTCAAATCTCCTGGTGAACTTTCAATCTTCACGTGCAGAATGCAGCCTTCATTTACATCCCTCATTTCTCCATTAGAAAAAAAGAAAATGCACATAATATAAGCAATTTTTGCCATTTCTCTTTTCGCAGAATCCCCTCCCCTGCGTAAGGAAGCGCACACACACATACAGTCCACGCACACTCGCGCAAGCACGCACGCACACACACACACAAACACACACGGCTCCCTGTTAAAGGTCTAACGGGCTGTGCTGATGCGTTCGGAATGCACATGGTAATAGGCCAATCAAAAATGCAAAACAATTGGCAATTACTGAGAGGATCTAATGGTCATTAGAATTTACAACTAGGTAATGAACTAAAGTCTGCCCATACCATGCATATTCATAAAGCAATTTGGGCCTTGAAGATTAAAGAAGTGCTTAAAATTCAAATGAGCCTCAGCAAATTATCAGTAAGATTCAGTCAGGAAGTAGGGGCTTTATGTGTATCCATCTGAGCGCGAGCATGTGCGCAGGCATTTTTCTGCGTCTAGGAGCGTGGCTTAACAATATTCCTGTTAACCAACTTCCAAGTTTTGTTAGCAGGAAAATGCCAATTAGTCATTCCGTTGCAGTATAATTAAGTACAGTATTAAGAAAGGAATGGGGATTAAAATAACCGACATGGAAATTCACTTTAGCGTCCTGTCAGTTACATTGGGTAACCATGGAGTTCTAAAACTGGCACCCCTTCATTCATGGTACACTGTAGAAACGTATCGCAAGATCTCAGAAGGCATAAAAGCAACTGCCTTCTAATTGAGAGTTCTAATGACAAGACTGCCTTGTGTGCCGAGGGGTCCAAGACAGCATGATTGGCCCAGCTCTCTGGATGTAAGGGATGGAACAGCAGACAGTAGATCAAAGCGACACTAGTCAATCTTGGGCCTCTGCGAGCATGCATACGCAAGGAATGGGGCAGGGCCGATCTGCCCAATGATGCTGCCTGGCTTTATGTGTGTCAGAGGACTTCTGGATTAACCCTCACCTTTCCATAGCATGTAGGAACTGTGAAGGCCTAAACGAAGGGGAAATATTTGACAAATAACATAGTATGTGGGACTGTGGTGGCCTAGCGGTTAAGGTACTGGACTCTAGACCAGAAGGTCCAGGGTTCAAATCCCACATGTACCAAGCTGCCACTGTTGGGTCCTTGAGCAAGACCCTTAACTCACAATTGTTTGGATTGTAAGACTGTATCAATTATAAGTCGCTCTGGATAAGGGCGTCTGCTAAATGCTGTAAATGTAAATAGTAAAAAATAGTAATTGTGATATCACTATCAAAACACACACTTCATACTCATACGCTTAACCTCTTATCATGCTAACTTCTGATCTCATCTCTTTTAAAAGGAACAAGTGGCAAAATAAACACTGCTCATGGCTAATATGGTGATAATGTGGTTATGAATGATAATCTGACCAATGATTCAGTGTCTACATTGTAAGGAGTAACTGTAATGAGTGTAGTGACAGTGACAGTGAAAGCCCGCATTATATTTGAAGTTGGCTTCAATTCAGAAATATGAAAAAGATTATAAACTAAATGTTTCACCACACTAACATGTACAAAATATAGACTGTTTCAGAATAATATTATACAGCATTCGTAATGTTAATGAAGCACATATGCATGGTTTGATGTCTTTCAACCTACTACAGGCTAAAAATAACGCCATTAACTTATTGGCAGGCAGACTGGATATGTGGCAGGCTTTTCTCATGGCTGCATGAGGGGTGATGACCCCTGTAGTCTCGGCCACTGTGCTACAGGATTACACCACTGCTCTAAACTACACGCTCAGCAAGCCGGGCTAAATCTGGAGCAGACAAACACAGGGCAGCTACCGCTCAGTTCTGACACACAAACATGGACGTGTACACAGAAAACAACGTGCGCACGCATTTCTGTACTCATCCTAAAGAGAGTTATGAATGTCACCCCTGCAGCCCTGTGTTTAAAGTAAAGCAGAGTTTAACGTGTTGTTTGAGTTTACTTCAACAATGTTTTTGTTCAAATATTTGTTTGCTGCAATTCGGAGTTGACGCGTCACATTTGTAATGGCAACATTACACATAATTAATCTTGGCATGACTGATAACTTTTGTTGCACGAGTACGTCTTATATGCTTAAATAAACTTGTAACTGTGAATTCATTGTATGTGCTGGTGGACAGTCTTATTATCAATCATCATTCTGCAAAACTCGGAAAAACAAAAAGATTTATTCTCGAAAACTTTTTCCCGTCTCCAGGATTTACCACCTCCATGTGCATACAGTGAAATCCACTAAAACTAGGCAAGCATCCAATACTAACATGAACGCAGCAAGCAATCGGCCAGTTCACACACAAGCAGAGTCGTACGCACACTCGCTCAGGTCTTGGCACGCACCATTTGAACCGGGCACATGTGTTAGGAGTCCGTCATGGACTTGAAGACATGACAAAGGCTCTTTAGTCTAAGTGCATTACAGTGTCCATCTAGATATCCATAAACAATCAGTTTGACTTTCTTCTGTATTATATCACTGCTTAATCAGATACAGGTAGCCAGCGTCCTGCCTTTTTCCCTGTGGAGTAGCTGTTTGTACTAAAGTAAAAAGAAAAGGAGGAAAAAACACAGAACTTAAGGTGTCTACGGAGACTCGACTTGTGCCATTTGTAAGAGCCCAGATGAATTGATCACACTGAGTGCCTTGGATGGCACCGGCTCTAAGTGAGTGGCACTACCAGTCAAGGTGACCTCACAAACCCAGAGCTACTATCTCTGGCCTCTGTAACCTGAGAGGCAGTACAAGGAAGAAGATGAGAAAGAAAGACAACAAGAACAAGCAGGAGATGAGTGTACATATACATTTATAGTACAGACTAGATGGGTGGTTATACTGGGCAAATAGTGACACTCACATTTCTGCAAGTAAGCCCCTAACACAACATGACCTACTTAATCAATCTAATTTGTGTGTGCTCATGTGTGTGTGTGTGTGTGTCTGTGTGTGTGTGTACATCAGTAAACGTAAACAGAGTTGTAACAAATGGCCTCACTATAGCCCACCCTAGACTGCCAGTCCTGCTCTGTGCCAATTCTTCTCTGGCAGCGTCCTCTGAGGGATGTCCTGTTGCAACACTGCCAGCTCACTTACCCTTTTATGTTCTTCCGCACCCCTCAACACACACACACACACACACACACTCCCAAAAATGCAGCACAGTAATTTCATATCATTCTTCCTGTGATTCCAAAAGCCAACTCTGTAATCCACTGGGACTTATAAATACACTTTGTAGTACATAAACATTTTTATGGACACATACTGTAAAACATATGACATAATTTCAGAGCTGCACTATGACAAAATCTGGTGGGTCCACACACATCCATCCACACACTCTCGTACACTAAAGCTTGGCAAAGCCCAAAAAGCAACCCCGGTCAGTTTTCACCTATTCTAAAAGCCAGAAGCAAACAGCAGGAGGCAGTGGTTACCTGAACAGAGGTAAGTATTCACTGTTCACAAAAAAGCACCTCTGTGCCAGCATTACAAAACAGGGGTCTCTTATTTCTTGTGAATCATTTTAAGTTGTGCCTCTGAATCAGTCCGTCACAGACCGCACTAAATTGTGCCACGTGGAGGACGGAGAAAAAGAAGGGTTCAGACTAATGAGAACTGAGCTTTCCTCCTCTTATGGCGGAGAAGACGCCATTGTCCCGGGGTGGGAGGGTCGCGGGGAAGAAGCGTCACTGGGTGGTGAGACTGAGAAGGGTGGCACTGTGCCAGGCAGAGCCCTTCTGGCTGCTAAATACCTTTGTTTCCAAAAAGCCAGCTTTCATGACAAAAACAGGTGTAGCGTTTATGGGTCTATGATTTGGGGTTCAAAATACATTGGAAGAATTTTCTCTTTCAATATTTATTCATTTACCCTAAGTAATAAACAATTGTTTCGGACTATTACAGAGTATATTTGAAAGAATAAAGAGTCTGCTTTATTCCATTTTTTTCAAGGCTTCATGGCGGCTTTTGCAGCTTTAAAAGGAAGCACAAATTTCACAAGTCGACAATGTGTGTGCCATGGTCCATTAAATGAAAATAGCGAACAAGCAAAGCCCATCCACCCCCACAGTACACAGCTGACTGGATCATGCAAATCAGTGGTGAGGATGCTGAATATCACAATGCATCTGTGAGCGATGCTCAGAGTAACATCCTTCCAAACACCCGACTGCTCCAGGAGAACCGAATTAAACATTATCCTCTACCACTAATTTAACCCTGTCCCCGACCACGACATTATGCATTGTCTTATGTTGTATCCACGTTTTCATTATATTTTAAAGGCGCAATCATGAATAGCACACTGCTGCAGGTAGATCTGTGAATGCACACACCACACACACACACACACACAATCAATTGTCGCGATTTGCGGAGCAATCACGCCAGTGAAAAGAAATAAGCACTGTCATTCTTTGGGAAATTAGACGCTAGTTTTTATTTCAATGCATATTCATAAAGAGCACCTTTGCAGCTGTCGTACATCAACACAGCTAGGCAAAGACATGCTTCTTTGTCATGCGGCGAGCCACTTCCTGATAATTCATTTTCCTGATAGTAGAAAAAAGACATCTAGGAAGATGCAGACTATGGGTAACTGTGTGTATTCAGAGGTGATAGCAGTGAGCGTACACACACACACACACACACACACACACACTCACAGATGGATGCTTGAACCCCAGTCTTTGCCCAAATAAAAAGATTTTGTAATGCCTACAAATTTGTGCTGGAAGCAGACATTCACGAATATATATTTCCACACTTTCAAGTGCCTCTACAGCAAGTACATCACTACCCATTTATCATATCTGTCAACACAATGATGACTTGCACACATGCGCATGCACATTCGTGTACGATAGGAAAGGGCGCTGAGGCACTGAGTGAGTGCTACATATTTCATTGTGAAAGATGCTGTTTTCATGGCTGCATATTGGCCAGTACTGACAACTGCCAGCTTTCTTTTTTTTAATCCCAAGATTTTCCTTTTCATGGCAATCACGACCACGAGAGATGTTCATTACAGAAAATTCGAAACTAACTAGAAAGCGGCACATTGCAGACCACAATGTTACTGGTAGCTCACGTGCCAGCCAATCACACTGTGTAATTGATTTAATATTAATCAAGCGCCTGATCTACACAGACGGTTATATGTGGAAAAGGGAAAGGGGAACAAAGAGAAATGGAAGCCTTCAATGCAACCTGGGGCATTTAAAAAACAATGGACTGTGGACCAGTTAGCCAAAACGTTCATCAAAAGCAACTCAGCAGAGAAATTGTCATTCTAAATGGACACATGGCAGAAGGCAGTCTTAAACACTGTCATTAAAAAGTTCATCGATCCAAATTTTCTCCTATGATATCCGACGATATTTTTGCCAACATGACTGCATAACTTTATTGGGTGTAACGCATTAAAAAAGTAGAAATTGATCTCAGGATTGCAAATATAATCTTATTTAGAGAATAACAATATAAAATGCCATTGCTAAGCAGGACTTGCCAGTCGTCCAAATGAAGAGGAGAACAGAAGACGAAGGTGAGAGAAGTCATGAGAAAACAGAAGAAGGCTGCAGAGTCAATTGGCCCTATACTTTTTTCTGGGCCCCCTAACCAGGATACATGGCCTATTTGGGGCACACACGCAAGACAGACAGACAGACACACACCTCCACAACAGCTGTATTCCATGTACATACACACACACCTCCACTCACTGCTCCTTTCCATGCACGCGCACACACACACACACAAAGCAAGACCATTCCTCTGTGACAGCTACTGCCTTTCGTCTCACTGCGTTACTCTATATGGAAACTGTGATGTTACATCACACATGAAGCTTCCACAATGTGTGGTTTGTAAAACTCTCTATAACTAAGTAGCTAGCCTGATAATACTATTTACATTCTGTATAATACACAGACATGAAAAATATTATTACAAACTATTATTGTACCTTTACTTCTTAAAAACAATTGTGAATTTCTCCAACAAACCCCTAACACGTTACTCTTGGTTATTTATTCATAAGAAAGCTGTAGCCATATCTAACATCGGAAATATCATGCCTACAATCATCAGCATTAACGACTATAATAACCTTTCATGACAGGGCATTCAGTGATAGTAAGGGTCTTCCCACATAACCATTTTAAATCATAATAGACACACATAGCACCAGTGTCCCACAGCTACCAGCTGAACCCTGCTACATTATAATGTGATTGAGTTTAACAACCCGCTTTACCGTCAGACAGATACGTGAGACGTGGGTGTGATAGCAAGCGCACATAAAGAGCTGGTAAATTTATGCAGAAATGGCATCGGCATATTTAAAGCAAAGGGGTTAACTAGACATAACTGACCCTGCTTACCACAATTATCAATTATGACCTACATCAATCTAATGTATGTGCTGGCTATGGGAACCACAGTAGCAAAGTAAAGTGGAAACAGAGACTGTTTTATGATTAAGCTACATAGCTTTTAATGAGCCTTCAGTTAGCTTCAGGCCCAAATTGCTGGAGATGGGACTGAATGGCTTGAGCACTTCCCAGAATCTGGTCCTTGATGCA
Organism: Ancistrus triradiatus; assembly: GCA_025084515.1. Classification (NCBI taxonomy): domain Eukaryota; kingdom Metazoa; phylum Chordata; class Actinopteri; order Siluriformes; family Loricariidae; genus Ancistrus; species Ancistrus triradiatus. The sequence goes on along the minus strand of JAJAGP010000579.1, from coordinate 78,767 downwards.
GCCCAGAGAGTTCTCTGATCTGACGCCAGGGCAGAAAGGCAGGCTGGAGAGACCAACTGACACTCAAAAACTGCTTTCTAAATCACCTCCAGCAGATCCACGCAAATTCTCTCAAGAGCACGTCCCGCTAAATGCGTTCGCTAACGTTCACTTCCCAAGGTACGAGGAAACTCCAAGCTACATTTGGTCAGATTTAAAACACGCTGGCTTGCAAACAGTTCCTTTTTTTAAAGCTTGTTTACAACCAAAGTGATTAATGGCCTCGTTCTTTGTTTCCAAAGCACTATTTATTGTTTATCCATGAGTTATTTAATGTAGGCAAATACTCTAAATACTCAACAAAACACGCTGTAATTAAAATAAACAATAAGCGATGTTTAGGATCTTTAAGTGACTGCTAACGTCCAAAAATAACCGAATGGTCTGCCATTTCCCTTTTGATTCTTTTTTTCGGTCAGAAAGTAAAAATGTGCAGGGCTGCATTTAAATGGATAAGATGTGGCTATGTAAAAAAAACACAATGAAATCAAGATGCATCTGTGTAACCCACATGAGAGAGTATGAGCAGCACAGAGCAGCACTTCCCACAGGCCTGTGGACACACACTGAGGGGACAGGCTTTTCTGATACACCAACATCTCCAGTCTTCAAAACTATCCTCTCTCTCTCTCTCTCTATTGCGCTCTCTCATTTCCTCATACTCTTGGTAAAGATGTACCCTCCTCCTGACACACCCTTAGTGCTCTACTTCAGCTGATTGCAAAAGATATTGACAGGGTTTGAAAGGCTGTATGTTTTTACTGTGAAATAACGCACTAATCCATCAGCCAAAAATGAAGTCGCAGGGTTATACCTGTGCAGGTCTCACAGTTTAACTGCTCAAAAATGGTCAAAGACCAGTGAAGGGCCAGGAGGTAACACTGTACGGCAAAAAAAGCATACGCCCGTAGAAAGCGCCTACGTATGATGTATGTGGATAGACTTTTCGATTTTAAAATCCCACCCAGTCAGGAGGCAGACTATGTGCTAGGCTAATTAAAAGCTGCTGATCTCTAGACAATAAATCAGAACAAAGATTCTTCATCATTTCATGCCACAGAACCATTCTATTTTACGATAAGGCCTCAACTCCCATCCCCACCCTTCCAAAAAAGTGTCTCCAGAGTGTGGATGAGAAGCTGCACCAAGAGATCGTGTGCGATTCATGGCATACACATCCACGAGAAAGTGCCCCACAGACGCTTTAACCCACATACTCACGGACAGACACACACACACAGACACACAGACACACACACACTCACAGCATGCAACCATTGACCATGAAATATCGCCCCTGTCACAGTCTCTGGATATATTTACCAGTAATGTTCTCCTGTTTGGGACAGATTCCTCGCGAAGACGTTGACAAGCAGTCATCGTCCTCTGGCGTGACCTGGATGCCCACCTCCACTGGGTTAGAGGTTCTCCTCAGCTCACCATGTGAGGGTGAAGAGGGCTTATCCACTGTCTTGTCCATGCACAGGGTGCCATTGCATTGCTTCCTTTTGTGCTCAATAAAAATGAGGATATCCCCCAAAGGGAAGTTCATCTGACACTGGCCACAGGTAAGCAGGTCCTGGTCCCCGTCCGGAGAGACTTGTACTAGCCCGTGCCGGTCCTGCCGTTCCTCAGGCACCACAGTCGACAGGGGCTCGGCTGCTCATGGGAAATGGTGGCGTGAAGACACAACAAATAGGAGAGACATGCAGAGCAGAAAAAAAGACCGGTTAATGGCATTCTGATATCAAGCACATTTTTAGCATTTGCAGACAAAAAATTCTATGCATACTGAAGTGCGCTGGGAGTTAAATATATTTATAAGATTAATAAATGAACTATCTGGATGCTCCTATAATTTAAAAAAATTAACATAACTGCATATTATTTCGTACAGAAAATCTGTAACACCTTTAAAATGTAATTAATGCATATACTACTCTACAATGAAAACAGGGATCTGATGCTGAGTTTCTTATCTGGTAGATCGAAATTGTAACAGGAATTAATTATTTGTCACAACAGCACCTAGTCCTGCTGGTCAGCAATATATATATATATATATATATATATATATATATATATATATATATATATATATACAGTCCATTTAAACGTCTTTAACATGTGTTTTAAAAAACCCTGCAACTTTCAGAGCAACGTGCAATAAAGGTGAATATAGAGCATGAGCTGAGCTTTCTCATACCTTCTGTACTGGTAATCACACTTCAAACAACTACCAAAGCAGAAACAAAAGCAGCTTTTACTTAGATACAGTAAGATTTCTTCTTTGTTTAAGTACCGGGATCTTGTTAAATACACGTTTTAAGTATCCGTGGAGGGGAGAACGTGTGCGCTCTCTGCGCTCCCACGACCAGCGACAGATAAAGCGTGGAATAGACGCGATCTAACCACAGACTTTTCCTTCACATCTGAGTTTATTTAACAAAAAAGGAATTTCGGTTCCTGGGTTTCATGAGCATCCGAGCTTTCATTGTACACAGTCAAGTAAAAGCAATCCAGTGTTTAAAGGATATTTTAGATGTTTGAATATTTAATAAATCGACATCCAGTTCGATAACGCAATCCACCTTTGCAATTCATTTTTCAGAAGTCACTGTTGGCTTTAACAGTCTAACATCACTGCCTTCTAATTATGTTGGATTCATATGAATGCAACTTTTATTTAAGCAACGTATAGCGATATTATGCAGGCCACTACGCATTCTTGTGGGAATGGTGGGCATTCAGTAATTACAAATGGTACATAAATAGGTTACGTTTACGGTTTGTCAAGCTATTCTGTATTTAATACAAAACATGAAACTCACTATGGCACACTACATGGCTTTGCCTAGAAATGCAAACTCTCAGCACTGAGTGGAGAAACTTGCACAATCCCAACACATGAATTATTTTAAGAGCAGTTTAAAGCTGAATAGATTATGTGCCAAATGTTTTAAAGAAATGCGATTAAAATACAATGAATATGCAATTTAGAATTTAGCTCTGTTTACACCAAGTTCTTTAAAGCCATTAGAGACAGCAGACATAAATAATACAGCTATGAAAAGATAATATTTTATGAAGAGACAACTGTATTATAAACCTGTTCGTATCCGTGGGAGTAGATTCATTTGTGAAAACGTCTTTATTTCAGACTGTACCTTAAAATGAAAGCTGCGTTTGGAAAAGTTGTGTTGTAAAATGTTTTTGACAGGTTTACACTGAACACTGGCTCGCAGACTAAATGGGATTTTCGCTGATAAGGTTCACGTTAACTTAAAGCATAGCCTGTGTGTGCGCATGTTTTCAATTACACCGTATACTTCTTAAGCTTTCAAGTGTCATTTCCTAAACAGGCTGTAATTCATTTGGGTCCGGCCGGAGAAACGGAAAGATAAGAAAACGGTTAAAGGTCTCTGTATTACGCCTCTATCTCCCTTCCAAAGCTGTCGTTAAATATGTAGATGGAGGTGGCGGTAAATTCGCTCAGGTTCAAGTTCAGCTCCAGTTTGTGATCGTAGTGTGCCTCCTAGCGACGACTGTCACACACCGATCTCTCACACACACACACACACACACACACACACACAGTACGGTGCAGGTCCGGGACGAGGCTGAACGTAGCCTTCGTGCGTGTATGTGCGTCTGTGGAAACCAAATAACGATACACGATTCTTTACGATGTTACAACAAGGCCTAATACTTCTGGAAATCAGCGTTGTCCGGTAAAACTGCATCGTGAGGACAGTTGTGTTTTTTTCTAAACAATTTTATCAACGCAGTCCTGAATGTACTCACTGCTCTGTTATAACAGAGAAAGTTTAACAAACACATATTGTAATGCAATCATATGACCTATAAAGTATATAGAGTGTGTCTTTCAGTTCTTAAGTGTCCTTCTTTGAAATCCCTTAAATAGTTAAAATACCGTGCAGTGTTGCTTTACCTTAAAGCCACCGGCGTATCTGGTCATTTTTAGTCTGTCAATAAGAAATAGATTTCGTTTCTCCTTGTACAGTAATGCGTTAAAGGTAGAAAGTGTTCCGCGATGGGTCCTCTTTTCCTGTTGCTCTCGACCATGATCTAGTGTAGTTAATTCCCCTTATCAGATAATAGCTACATAGGGCTATACAAAGCAACTTTAGAAAGAAATCCTCGAACATATTGTGCGATCTGATCTTAGTTCAATAGATCTTTCTATAAAATAAGCCACTCCGTCTTCTCGGTTTCAGCGCGCACACAGTTACGGCGCACGCGGCGCTTGTAAACAGACTGACACGAGATTTTGTTCCCAATCAAAATTCACTTCAGCTTTTTTTTTTCTTTGACAATCTTCCAAAAACGGCGGACACGAAGGGAAATCCTGCGCATATTCGCTCGCAGAGAGCCAAGCCGAAGCATGTGTACCTACCACTGAGCTCCGGTGCCTTAACGGGGTCTTAGGTGGCCGGAGCGACCGTGGCGCAAGAGTCAAGGCACGTGCGTGCAAAGCAATGAGCGCTTTAAAACTTCTCCACATTTCAAAAGCCGGTATGTGGAGGCAAGTTTTGGTTTTTAGCCGTTCAGTAGAAGGAGAGCTACGCGCACTGGTAGGTTAGGAAATAGAAGGTGAAGTCCACTTGAGCGCGATCTGCGCTGTCCGCCGTGGCACGCACTCCGGAGCAGTTTTTTCCCGTCTTTACTGAATGTTTCGCCACCGGACCGAGACAAGCCGAAGGAAAGCAGGAGAGCATAAAACAGATTGGATACTTACGCGAAAAATCCCGTTTGCTTAAGTGCTGGGGTTTGCCTTGCTTGCGGCGAGACATGGTGCTTGGCGGCGGCTTTCAGCTCGGTTCACATCGGGAGAGCCGGGTTAGCGGGGAGACTCCAGAGAAAATATCTTCATCAATGCCTTTGACATCCAAAATAAATTAGAAATAATACAAAGATGGCGCAGGGAAGATGGATTGTGGGATAGCCGTCATGGCTTTTTTTGAAAAGAGAGAGAGGGAGAGAGAGGGAGAGAGGAAAAAATGGCAAAAGCCCCCCTGAGCTGCAAGTTCAAGTGCGGACGTGACGTCCCTGCGAACTTGAACGTCAGGAGATGGATGGACACAGACATACAAAACATGGGCAGGGCAAAAGCGGGGAGTGGGAGGAGGGAGTGGAAATAACAAAACCAATGGACACTCATTAGGGGCTGGACATGAAAAATAGACCCGGAGAAGCCAATGGACAGAGAGATCAGGGGGCCGGACAAGAGGCGAGGGGGGTGGGGTGCGAGAGGTGTTTAATGAAAGCGGCGTGCACGTTGTGTGTGTGCGCGCGCGTGGTTGTGTGTGTATGGGGGGTGGGGGGGGGTGGACGTAGGCCACGAAAAGCCAATGGACAAGGGGGGGCTGGACATGCGATATGCAAGGGGAGGGGTAGGAGAAACCTTTAATATAAGCGGCTCCAGTGGACACCGATCGTGGCTACTGAGTACTAGGCAGCTGGAAGCACGCGTTCAACTCTGGGCCAGAATCAAGTGCAGACAGGGATGTGCACTTTGTTACAAACAAGACAAACGGACAAAAGAAAGAAGCGCAAACAGGACAGACAGGTTCCACGCAAACACCGAGCTGCAGGAAGAGCGTCTCATGACCCAGACCTGCGCACGAGCCCCCCCCCCCTCTCCCCCCTCGAAAGAAGTAACTATTGCCTTATAAATAAACTTTCACGTTTTGCTAAATTGGGACGAGTTCCTTCGCGAAACGATGTAGGTGGGACTTAAATACTACACAAGTGAAGTTTTAAAACACAGTGACGAATATATCGCGGGAACAGCCCACTATAAGGGGGGCTGGGGTAATAAGTTTCAGATGTGTTTGGGTCAGAACGGCTGGGGGGGAGGGAGGAGGAGTGGGGTGGTGTGTGTGTGTGTGTGTGTTTTTTTTTGGGGGGGGGGCAGCTACACTTTCAACTCCGCAAGGATTTTGGTTATAAGATGCTCAAAACAGCGCCGGTGCTTTTCTAAATAATGATACATAAAGAGCGCATAACAAAGGCGATGACTAGAAAAGGCTTTGCGTATGAGGTGGGAGGAAGAGCGAGACACGTCGCAGTTGTGAAATAGCTGAAAGCGCTTAGACGAGGGAAATCACAGGAACGAATAACCGGAGCGAGTCTGCTGGGGAAAGGGAGAAATAAATAGCCTAGGTGGCGGAGAAAAGAAGGATCTGCGCTGGGAGGAGAGTTCGGCGGAATAATGTGTGGCCGGTTGTGTGAGTGCAAAAGGTTTTGCAAGTTATGTCTTCCGTTTTGGAGAAATGGACCAGGGGTTATCAGGAGCAGCTGCAAAGTGGTTAAAGCCCCATCCGAACGTGTCGAGGGGAGGATAAGAGCCGCGTCATGCGAGGTAGACAGGTGTGATGTGGACCGTGCTGACCGTCTTCTCTTTAACGCGTTCAATTGCTTTCTAATAGCTCGGATGTTACGGATCGAGATTGCTTCTCACTCTGACATATATCAACTCCTTATCAAAAGCTAATCGAGCTTGCGTTTCTTTATGAGTCTTGTGTTGTAGTTTAGATTACAGTGTTCTTCTGATAGCTCGTGTGTGCTTAATGCTCTGTTAGAAGCGACTCCACTGAACGCCTTTGAATCGAGGAAGCTGTCTCTGCGCTCTGGAGACAGTCTAACCACTTGCGCGCTCTCTTCAGAAACCGGGTTTGGGTCATTTCGTGTTTCCTTCTTATTTATTCTTACGGGTAACTTTACTTAACAAAATATAGCAACATGTAAATATATGCATGTAAACGTTCATAGCCAACAAGAGCGCATCTGATTTGTACTTCGCAGACCTTAGACGAAAGTCTGTACAGCGTGTAATAACCCTTTGCTAACTTTTTGTGATCTCTGACGTCTCTTGACTCTGCATGGTAGACCTCTCAGTATTTTCCCATGCATGTTAGAGCTTTCACCGTCAGCACAGATCACGTTGCACTCTAAACCTGCAGCAGAGGGTGTTAATTAGAAACACAAAGTGTTTGCACTGTATTAGAGGACGTCTCCGTCCAGGGAAAGGCAGCGGCCCCCAATTTCCCGCCTTTTACTCTCCCATACAGAGCTCATATCTCATGTTTAGCGAATCAAGCTCTGTAAATCCTTCAGGGGAAATAATCCCAATATGTAAACGACACTGCGACTGAGCCCATGACAAAACAAGCAGGCTTTTAGTAAATACACTGGAATACCTCTCTCGCCTATACAGAGCAGGCGCACAGCAGCACGCCAGCCGCTTTCATTACACGTTAATCGTGTGCGTGTTTGTGGTGGCGGCGGTGGTGGGGGTGTGGGGGGCTGATGAGGGATGAGATGAATGACCGATGCTTAAATATGAAACACTCCAGCTGTCACAGGCCTTTGGGCGTAAAATATGGACAACCTGGGTTTAGCACTACTGTGAAACGTCTGGTCTAAACGTAGGCCTGGACCTGGAATCAGTCCCCACTACTGTCAAATATTCCGTCATACACAAGGGGACCTTGTCATATCATATCAGATCATATCAAATATTATGATCATTTTATTCAGATTAATGGCAGAAAGAATAGGTGGTGATGACGAGCTGCCTGATCCCAGGCCAATCCTGCATGTGTCGTTCTTTCATCAGCCAGTTTGCTTTTGTTGCGACTGCATTTCACCACCAGTCTCCACCATAGCTGTGTTTCGTTGCTTTTCCTGGGTAGTAATTTAGTCCATCACGGTAGGCTATTTGTTGCATTGGCTGAAACTTGGCAAATGTGCCCAAGAGGCCTCTGTCATGTGTGATGCAAAATTAGTTGTGATTTAATGTGACTTAATTTATTCTGAACATAATTTCCTTTCACGGTCAGTATAAACGTTTTTATTATCCTTGTTTTACATGTTCATGCTCCCCTTCCCATACACAGACGCCCACTCTTTTCCAGTTTTTGTTTGTTTGTTTTTCATAATGTTATACATAAGCATACAAAACCATATGCATTGCTCCATTTAACGTATTGTTACTCGCACTATAAGTTCGAGCATTTAAATAGGTCAGTTTTTCAACGATTAAAGCTGCATTTGCGATCGACGGTCACTGCATACCTAGAAGCAAATGAACTCGTAAAAGTGCATTTTTGAGATGCCAACGTTCGTGTATATTTTACCGCATTTAAGCTTCCAAAAAGTGATTTTCATGATTGACTGCTATCGGTTATAAATACTGTCGCATCTCAGCAACTTCTGATCCACAAACCCTTTAGTAATCAATGAGAGTGGTCTAATTAGTAATGGTGTTGTGATAAAGGAAAACAAATCACCTTATTAAAGTTTGGTGAGACTCTGCATGTTTAGATTGAGAAATCTAAAGTCGGCTGGTTTCAGTAAGCTAATCTGCTTGACCATTGTTTTATTCCTATCTTCATAAAATGTGTGTTTTTAGGTCACACTGCTGCGTTTACAGCTGCTTTCTTTATGTAAATGCACTTACTAGGCGAACGCTATTTATATTGGCTGATATACAGTTCTATCCGTCCGAATTATCTTTAAAATAACACCTTTAGTTAATGCAAGAGGAATTCAATTCTATTGTTTAAAAGCAATGTTGCTTGCAATCGATAATACTATAAACGAAGTCATTAAGCACATTTAGCCTACAACATAATTACTGCATTTTACCTTCAACCACTCCATTCACTTTTATTGCAAATGACATCGTTAAAAACGCAGAGTATTTTTAACTCTGACGAAAAGACAAGTTTAGACCAACCGTGCAATGACTAATTTAATAGATAAACACCCGGACATTCACTCTTAGGAGTTTGTGGTTAGTCTAACAAGAAGTGGCCATTAAAAGTATATTTGGATTTAGATAGAGATTTAAAGGTTAGACTAGCTCCGAGCTCGACTGATGTAGCTATTTAAAGCAATAAAGCCTCGTCAATAGGCTTTGCAGCTTATACACGAGTTAACAGCTTTAATTCAATCATACAGAAATGAAGCAGAATTTATTAAAGGCATGGTCCCACAAATACCCTGGTGTCAAATGGGAGACGACTTAACATAAAGGGTTCGTCGACGATCGTGAGCAGAAAATGGAAACCTTTGAACCACCGAATACCAAAATAGTGAAAGTGAGTCTTACTTCAAAGGAAAGAAAGAGAGCTGGAATGGGAATTATCTTTAAAAATCCCTAGTAAGTCATGCCTTGGCTTTTTGGAAGAAATTTTAAGCTTTAGCAGTTCAGAGATATTCAGAGACTGAAAATTAATATTAATGGGTAGATTCCACAATGGCATTATCACAGGGAGCGATGGGTGGGCATGACATCTGGGTTTTGGCAGGTATTAGATATAATCAAAGGGATTACGGGACTGTGGGAAAATTATAAACGCGAGTGCGAGTTCTTACATAAAATGCACCGGTCTGTGTCTGTCAGTATCTGCGTCCCAGAGAGAGGGGATGAAATAGAAGCAGACAACGATAGACAGACTGACAGAAAGAGAGGACTGGGGTTAAAATAGCTTTGGAGGTTGAATTGGCTTAGACTTTTGCACTTAGTCACTCGCGCGCACAAACACGCAAGCAAGCCAACACACACACACACACACACACACACACACACACACACACACACACACACACACACACACATTAGATATACATGCACACAGGCATACATGCCATTGGTGGGTGTGACATCTGGAATCTGCCTTTCTCTCATCAATTCGTGATACAGGCTATTGCATGCCCATGTTTACTTTCAGCAATCGTTGAGTCGTGGTTAATTTTACTCTAAACGGTAGTTATGATGATGAATGCACAGTTCAATATAGCACACACGGGATTCCGGCGTTTATCTGTAACATATTGTTAAGGTTTGCTTTATTTAGTCGCATTTACATTGGACACTGAAGAAAGCATGACTGATTCTGTACAGATATACTGAGATCACGCAACCGCTCAAATTGTGCCTGGAAAACAGACCAAATATAAACAAAGTAGATCTCTAAATCACGTAGATCCTACAAGGATATTTTAATAATGCTTATGAGTGCACAATACAAACAATTTTCATGAGAGCTGTTCACCATAAATTATAATCTTACATGTCAGTGTACAAGCGAAAAGTATTCAGTAGTACTGTACACTGTATGTTGCGCTATAATATCAATTGGTCGTGATTCAAGCTCCCTCTAGTGGCTAAATATAGTATAATAAGAGATACTCCGGTTACAGCGCATAACGAAGTAAAGCCATTTATGATAGTGGGATTCATGGTAATCACTTTAACCATTGAAATGATAATGGTTATAAAAGTTAAAGCGTTATAACGAATGAACTGACGGTAGATATATACGTTTCTATGTCAGTATGTCCCATAATATTTCTATGCCACCCATATATTATTTTTATCAGCTGTTGACCATATGGCAGTGGTTCTTTTGTCCTTTCATTTTTTTCTTTGATGGCTTTTTATGTTTATCCTTCAATACAAAACATGTAGGAGTACATGCAAGCTGTTGACTGTCTGGAACTGCAATGACTAACTTCCTATACCAAATTAGGGTGTTTGATATGCTTATCTATAACTTAAAGAAATCTTTCAAATCTGAACGAAAAAAAGAGCTAGACGTCTACTGTACAGCTGTTATTTTGCAGTTAGCAAATAGCGTTAATTGCATTATTACTATTGTTGTTGCTGCACAAATATCATTATTATGAATTAAATTATTATTAATAGTATTAGCTAAGTTTTTTTCAACAAATGACGATCAACAAATTGAAGTCGAAAAGCCTGGCGAAACTGAACTAACAAATAAAACGATGCCTCAAACAACCTTATGGCACAAGGCAGTTTACTGCAATACCTAGTATACCTATTGTTAACTGAATTAACTTATCAATTAAAAAGTGATACCGGATTTTAGATGGAAAAATATCCTACGATTTACTTATTTAAAATTTGACAACTTTCCCCTAAAGCAAGTATTTCAATATTTCTAAATTTCTGTTTAATTTAATTTAATAACTACGCGCTCAGTAGTTCTGAGTTGGTCCGTGTTTCAGCACCTTGGTCAGCGCAAATTCCTCCGCCACTCCAGAAAGGGATTACGCACCACACATTTACACATTAATATAACAACAGCAAATATATACTTAACAGGCTATGTGGCGCGTTTCGTTGAGGAGCTATACACATAGTTAAGTTACTACGCGTAAATAACTAAGTAACATTAGCACACTTGTTCTTACTGAAGTTATTTGGCGCAAGCCATTCCGCCAGTCTTTTACGTTAAGTGGATGAAGTTTTACGGAACATATTGAGATAAAAAATTAAAGAGTCCAGATTAACGTTCAACACTTTGCTTTTAACGTTTACATTTGTTCTTACTACCGACTAAAGAAGCGGTGCGACGAGGTTTACACGCAGCTTAACGTAGAACCTTTTTTTATTTACGTATTAAGAATAGAAATCTTTATTTCTCACAGGGTCTCTGTGATTCAACGCTAACAGGTATTTTATTTTTGTTTAAATCTCATTAATAATTTAACTAAAGTTGTGTGTGTGTGACAATACACAACACACACACACACACACACACACACACACACACACACACACACACACACACAGAAAAGACCGCTGTGCAGATGTGCAAGAGCGAATACGATTTTCAACGAATTACTCATGTTTTCAAAACACAATCGCTTACGCCATAACATAAATGAAAAAGACAGACAGACGGTAAAAACACAAGGCATTAGATTCATTCCAGTTTGTTTTATCAAAAACGAAAATACCAAAGCGATTTACAGCGATGCGTTGTACATTTTTGTTTACCATTTGTTTGAACTTTGAACAATCAGTAAGATACGTATTGCTGCTGCAGAACCTTTCGCTTAGGCTTATTTAATGTAACGTGGAAACACTGAACGTTTATACGGTTAGTAGTGATTTGCTTAAGTTCACCTTATCCATTCGACTCTATTATTGCCAACACCACTGTCTGTAATTACAGGTTGTTGCTCTTGTACTCACAATATTATGGATTTCGTATTTGGACTGCAAGTAATCAGTGCTTCTATTTTCCAGAAGTGTCGTGTCTTTGTTGATGTTAACAAACCTAATGTAAAAGTCACAGCAACAACAGCGAAGTCAGTGATGATATGACCACCTTCCGCAGATACAGCCAGCAATACTGGTGCAATAACTGCCAACACTGGTGCATCTCCAAGGAACAGCTAATAATTTGAAGGTAAACATTGTCAAAACAACTCCTGGCTGAATATTCTCTTGTTCCTGTCTCAACCATCCGGACATATGGCTGCTACTTTGCATGTGACTGCATCCACCTGAAATTCACCTGTCAAGCAGCTTTCCAGCTCAAGAAAACCAACCCGCATTATGAAGAGACACCAAATACGAGATAACCGCGAATAAAGAACACTTCTGTTTGATATCATTGTCATATCGGTTGACTTGATCTATAGTGTAGCCGTGCAGATGAATAAAATGAATGTAGTACAATCAGTAACCGTGTGGTGGTATTAAAGTGCCATATTCTAACCCATGTCATGTCCAAAGCCTTCATGAAAAAAACATTGGAGATAGGTATTGCATTTGCAGATTAGTTCCTTTTTTAAATGTTAACAGCACATTTTGTTTTTCTGCAAGTTAATCTCTGATAGAATCACTGATTCAGGAACTAAGTTATGGTTCTGACTACATAATGTATGTCCTTGGGTGTGTGTGTGAATGAGTGAGTGAAAGAGTGAGAGAACGAGAGAGAGAGAGAGAGAGAGAGAGAGAGAGAGAGCAATACAACCACAGTATTAATTACTATGAACATATGTATATGTGTGTGGGGGAGTATGCGAGTGTGCATGTTTGTGTATTTATGTATTCTGTGTATGCAGATCTAAATTTTCAGCCACTGCATACAATAACAACATTAAAATATCTATTTACACACAACTTATGGATGGACCAATGAAATAGAAATAAATGGATGTAATTAAGCTAAAATCGACTGGCATACAATAATGCTCTCTTGCTCATACAAATAGTATAACATAGTATTTTTACAACAGATGCAAGTATAGACAGACATTTATCATGAAAAAGTAAAATATCAATTATTTGTCAAGTTATTAATTTTGTATCATCCTGCTGAAATGGATTTTAGTGCAATAAAATCATACAGACTTTATACACAACATTTACACACATGAGCAGAATGTCAGTGGTTTGAGAATGGTTTGTTCTGCCTCTTAATTCACTGGCCACTCCTGCTCAACTGCTAACACAAATATCTAATGAGCCAATCACATGGCAGCAATTCAGTGTATTTAGGCACGTAAACATGGTCAAGATGACCTGCTGAAGTTCATACCGAACATCAGAATGGGGAAGGAAATGTGGCATGGTTAAGGGACTGTGGTAGCCTAGCGTTAAGGGACTGAACTATGGATCAGAAGGTCCAGGGTTCACATCCCACTTCTGCCAAGCTGCCACTGTTGGGTCCTTGAGCAAGGCCCTTTATCCACAATTGCTTGGATTGTAAGACTGTACCAATTGTAAGTCGCTCTGGATAAGGGCGTCTGCTAAATGCTGTAAATGTAAATGTAATGGTTGTCGGTGCTAGATGGGTTGTTCTGAGTATTTCAGCAACAGCTGATCTACTGGGATTTTCACACACAGCTAGGGTTTACAAAAAATGGCCAAAAAAGAGAAAACATCCAGTGAGCTGCAATGTTCTGGGAAAAATGCTTGTTGATGCCAGAGATCCGAGGAGAATGGCCAGACTGGTTCAATTGTTCGTTTGTTTGTTTATGTGTTTTTCTAATGTCGCTTTCAGAACCAATGGCTATTCACGACATGGACAAGGTTACATCAAAATTAGTCATACACACCCACACTTGGCCAAGTTAGCATAATAAATTCATTGATAGATTGATTATAGTTGGACTGTGGGAGGAAGCCGGAGATGTCGAAGTACCTTTAGTAAACCCACTAGGACAATGGGAGGACATGCAAACTTCATACAGGTCCAAGGTCTTGAATGAAGCGGGAGTGCTGTAGCTATGAGGTGACCGCGCTAACTGCTGCATCAGCCTGCCGACCCAAACTGATAGAAAGGCAACAGTAACTCAAATAACCATTTGTTACAACCAAGGTATGCAGAAGAGCATCTCTGAATGCACGACATATCAAACCTTGAAGCAGATGGGCTACAGCAGCAGAAGACCATACCGGGTGTCACTCCTTTCAGCAAAGAAGAAGACTAGAAAAATGTTGTCTGTTCTGATGAGTTTCAATTTCTGATGTGACATTTGGACAAGAAAGCATAGAAAGGCATCATCCTGCCTTTTATCACGGTTCAGGCTGCTGGCAGTGTGATGGCGTGGGATTATACCCTTTGGAGAGGTTAGGCCCCTTAATGCTAACTGAATATCATTTAAATGCCACAGTGTGGAGTATTGTTGCTGACCATGTCCATCCTTTTATGACCAGTAAACCCTTCTGATGGCTACTTCCAGCAGGAAAACACACCATGTCACAAAGCTCAAATCATCTCAAACTGGTTTCTTGAACAATGACTTCACTGGACAGTCACCAGTTCTTAATCCAATAGAGCACCTTTGGGATGTGGTGGAACGGGAAATTCACAACATGAATGAGCAGCCTACAAATCTGCAGAAACTGCACAATGCTATCACACTATTAATGCTATCAATATGGATAGAAATCTCTGAGTAATGTTTCCAGCACCTTGTTGAATCTATGCCACAAATAATTAAGGCATTTCTGAAGGCAAAAGGGGGTCAAACCCAGTATACCTAATAGGTGTACTTAATAAAGTGGTCGGTGAGTGTGTATTACACCAATTATATAGACCTATAACCTGTATGGTAGTAGAGATAAAATCTATTTCATGTACATTTACAATCTATTATATGATACATTTCATGTAAATTTTAAGCACTGACTTATGAAATAACACATTTATTCATTTGAGGTATTCTTGGACAAATAATGATGTTGAGTGCCCTCAAAAAAAATTATTTTTGATTGCTCTGAGCCTTAAAAAGGATGTAGAAATCGTTGAAAAGTCTTTTAATCTTCAGTGTTTCGTTTGTCTGTAATCATTTATATTACTGGTATATATTACTGCTGATTTTAAATAAGACATCTACAACTTTCTGTTGAAAGTTAATGAGAAAATGGGAACATTTGAGAAAAAAATATAGATAAACAGGCCTATATAATCGTATAGGAATACAGACGTATGCTACAGACCCGCATGGCAAATGATTTTTGTTGAAGCAACTGATTTTATATATGTTATATTTTAATAAACATTTAATATAAATAAACATACTTACCATGTTCAAAGATGTGTGAACCTTTCCAGATGATTTGTAAAGTTTCAGAATGTAGCTGACCTGTTAATACACTTACAGGCCAGTTTATTAGCTACACCTGTTCGACTTCTCATCAACCCATATATCATATCAGCCAATCAGTGGTGCTTGAAAGTTTGTGAACCCTTTAGAATTTTCCATATTTCTGCATAAATATGACCTAAAACATCATCAGATTTTCACACAAGTCCTAAAAGTAGATAAAAAGAACCCAGTTAAACAAATGAGACAAAAATATTATACTCGATCATATTTTATTCAGGAAAATGATCTAATACTACATATTAGTGAGTAGAAAAAGTATGTGAACCTTTGCTTTCAATATCTGGTGTGACCCCCCCTGAGCCAGCAATAACTGCAACTAAACGTTTCCTGTAACTGTTGATCAGTCCTGCACACCGGCTTGGAGGAATTTTAGCCCATTTCCTCCATACAGAACAGCTTCAGCTCTGGGATGTTGGTGGGTTTCCTCACATTAAACTGCTCGCCTTCAGGTCCTTCCACAAACATTTTGATTGGATTAAGGACAGCAGGACTTTGACTTGGCCATTCCAAAAACATTAATTTTATTGTTCTTTAAAACCATTTCTTTGGTAGAACGGCTTGTGTGCTTAGGGGTGTTGTCTTGCTCATGACCCACCTTCTCTTGAGATTCAGTTCATGGACAGATGTCCTGACATTTTCCTTTAGATTTCTCTGATATAATTCAGAATTCATTGTTCCATCAATGATAGCAAGCCGTCCTGGACCAGATGCAAGCAAAACAGGCCCAAAACCATGATACGACTACCACCACCATGTTTCACAGATGGGGATAAGGTTCTTATGCTGGGATTGCAGTGGTTTTCTGTTCTCCAAACATAACGCTTTTCTTTTATACCAAAATGTTCTTTTTGGTCCTCATCCCGTCCACAAAAACATTCTTCTCGGTAGTAGTCTTCTAGCTTGTCCACATGATCTTTAGCAAGCTACAGACGAGCAGCAATGTTCTTTTTGGAGAACAGTAGCTTTCTCCTTGCAACCCTGCCATGCACACCATTGTTGTTCAGTGTTCTTCTGAATGGTGGACTCATGGAACATTAAACATTACCAATCTGAGAGAGGCCTTCACGTTTCTTAGAAGTTACCACCTGGGGTCCTTTGTGACTTCGTCGACTATTACACGCCTTGCTCTTGGAGTGATCTTTTGTTGGTCAACCACTTTCCTGGGGGAGGATAACAATGGTCTTGAATTCCCCTCCACTTGTACACAGGTCTTGTCTTGACTGTGAATTGGTGGAGTCCAAACTCTTTAGAGAAGGTTTTGTAACATTTTCCAGCCTGATGAGCATCCAACAATTCTTTTTCTTTGAGGTCCTCAGAAAATCTCCTTTGTTCGTGCCATGATACACTTCCACAAACATGTGAAGAGCAGACTTTGATAGATCCTTGTTCTTTAAATAAAACAGGGTGCCCACTCACACCTGACTGTCATCCCATTGATTGAAAACATCTGACTCTAATTTCACCTTCAAATTAAATGCTAATCCTAAAGGTTCACATACTTTTGCCACTCACTAATATGTAATATTAGATCGTTTTCCTCAATAAATAATCACCAAGTATAATATTTTTGTCTCATTTGTCTAACTAGGGTTTCTTTATCTACTTTTAGGAGTTGTGTTAAAATCTGATGATGTTTTATGCAGAAACATAGAAAATTCTAAAGGGTTCATAAACATTCAAGCACCACTGTAGGTATGTAGACATGGTCAAGATGACCTGCTGACGTTCAAATGGAGCATCAGTGGAGAAGAAAGGTGATTTAAGTGACATGAAATGACATGGAAATGGCAATGGATTTGAAAATGGCATGGTTGTTGGTGCTATAAGAGCTGGTACTGTATGTGAATTTAAGAAACTCCTGATCTGCTGGGATCTTCACATTCAGCCATCTCTAGAGTTTACAAAGAATGGTCCAAAAAAGTGAAAATATCCAGTGAGCAGCAGTTCTCTGGGTGAAAATGCCTTGTTTTTTTGTTTTTTTGTTTTTTTTTGGGGGGGGGGGGGTCCCAACAAAAAACTGTACATTTTAACATAACTGTCGACTGTCACTCCCACATTTGTGAAGGAAGAACATCTGCCTAAGGGAAATACAACTATGTGCTCCTGACTAACATTAACTATCAACTTTCTCACCTGGTTCATGCTCTTCACCCTGCTCTCTCTCTCCCCTTCTTTCTCTCTATTCTCCTCTGTTCCTCTGTGTGCTGCCAACCAATTGGCAAATATAACAAACACACAATCAAATAATGAATGAGCATTTTTAAATAATAAGAGAAACATAAATACATCTGCAACAATTTATAGCATTTGCCTCATTGATTATTGAGCTGCTCTGGGCTAGGGCA
Organism: Ancistrus triradiatus; assembly: GCA_025084515.1. Classification (NCBI taxonomy): domain Eukaryota; kingdom Metazoa; phylum Chordata; class Actinopteri; order Siluriformes; family Loricariidae; genus Ancistrus; species Ancistrus triradiatus. Next base: position 60,915 of record JAJAGP010000579.1, on the reverse strand, counting down.
ACCAGACGAGTGAAATCCAGTACAGGACAGTCAGGGCGAGTGTGTCATGTCACAAGAATTAGAATAATTTAGATTCAAAATCAGACACACTAAATGTAATACTCTGTTATCAATATAGTAAAGACCATTTACAGATTCTGAATATATGATTCACACACATACTGTTATGTACAGGTATCAGGTATGTTACTTTCATCAACATCTTCTCAGCATATAAGAAGGGAATAAAAATAGTTGGGCACACAAGCATATATTTTTTCTAGATATTTTTAATTAAACAATCCTCCCACAGCAGCAGCTGCATTCTGCATTACCTGGTGTAATATAGATTTTAGTTACATTTTAACTAAAAGCAGGAATCATTACCTATTTGCATTATTTGATACAAAATACAAGCAGCTTTCCTTTTAGCCTGTTCATATTATCAATTAGTCTTTCTAAAGTGCTCTTTTTGTATGTTCCCTACAATGGATTGGCATCCTGTCTACTGTGGGACTGTGGTAGCCTAGCGGGTAAGGTACTAGACTATGGACCAGAAGGTCCAGGGTTCAAATCCCACCTCTGCCAAGCTGCACTGTTGGGTCCTTAGCAAAGACCCTTAACCCCACAATGCTTGGATTGTAAAGACCCTGTACCAATTGTAAGTCGCTCTGGATAAGGAGTTTGATATAAATGCTGTAAATGTAAATGTAAATGTCTAGGGTTGTTCCTGCCTTGTGCCCTGTGTCGCCAGCTAGGCACCGGCTTTCAGACAAACTTGACCAGGATTACATGGATAAGAAAATGAATGAATGATTATTATCTATTCCTAAAGCTAAATCATTTACTTTTTAGGAAAAACGAGTCAAGAGTTCAGGATTCGGGACAACTGCTCACAAGTCAGGACTGTTCTGGATATTTCAGGGCACCTGTTCACCCTACTTTGGGCAACTAAGTTACAACATTTTAACCTTACTCTCTCACCAGAACCTGGAACTTTTCTCTGGAAAAACAATTGAATATCTATGGCTGAATGGCCCACCACCACCACGACCACCACCACCACCACCACCACGCACGCGCACACACACAGGAGTTGAGCATCACCTATCTCATTATATCTTCCAGTATTCTATAATGTTAATTAGCTGATCCACATAGATACAGTACTAGTCTAGCATCTTAGTCTAAAATCAGCACATAGGCTTACTAATGACACAGCTAACTTATCTCACTCGAATTCAAACAGCAGACAGTGGTTGACTGAAAGCCTGCAATATTAGCTTCATATAGCGAACTCCTACCTAACCATAACAACATCAAGAGTGATTCAGTGCAGCAAAAAACTGCTTTTAATGATTGTAATGTGTTGGTACTGAGTGAAAAAGTAAATAAATCCTCGTCTGCGCTACTTACTGGAGCCACCACACCACAAACTGCAAGTTTTCTTTTTTTTTTTCTTTTTTTTTTGCACTGATGTCTGTGTGCGCGCGCTCAGTCAGCGCAGCTTCGTGGACCATACCATTTGCAAGGCAAGGGGGACTGCTGAATTTTTATTATTAAAATATTAGGTTTCAACCATATACATGGGTTTAACTTTCTTTTCAACTTAACAGATATACATTTCGGTTAAAATAACAACAACAAAACTTTGTACTCTAATATTTAGGAGTACTGAGCACCCCTTCAAATGAACTAGTCACACCTATGGAGGTGGAGCAGGAGACTCGCATCATCAGATTTGCCTTATGGGTGTGGAGCCGTCAGATCTGCAGGAATTCCGTCACTCTATCATATCAATATGGACCAAAATATCTGAGGAATGTTTCCAACACTTCGTTGAATCTATGCCACAAATAATTATGGTATTCTAAAGGCAAAAGTGGGTACAACCCGGTGCTAGCATTGTTTACTAGAAGTTTATTGCTAGAAGTTAAACAACAATAAGCACTGTTTTATTCACAGAATTACTCCTAAAGTTTAATCTCCTGAATGAAACTCTGCATGTCCAGTTCTGCTTTACAAAGAGTTGCCAGGACAGAGTTTATTTTTTTCTGAGAAGCAGAGACGAGAGTAATGGCACCATCTCAAATCACTTCCTCACCCAATTATTCATTTATATTTACACATTTATATTCAGCAATAGTTTAGATAAATGGTTATTTAACATTCAGTGGTTGTTAATTGAAATCTTTGTTATTTTCTAAGTAGTGCTTTAAGTAGGGAATAAGTGTCATTTGAGACATGGCCGCTTCTCAAACATTAGACTGAATGAATTGAGTGTACCCTTTCTGTACTTTGGCCTTTCCATTCTTCACTCCGACAGCCAAACAAATTGTGCAGTTTCATGCATTTTTTTCACTTTACGCCTTTTTCCCTGATGCTTTTTTTTTTTTTTTTTTAATGTAAACTCCCTTACCAGGAAAAATCAGATTTGTAATGTGAACACTAAATAAATAAATACATTGTAATGTGATTTAAACTCTATTTTTTGTGTGTGTTTTCTAAAAATATAAAATAAAAATAAACTAATTAAATATAGGTTAGCATGGTTGCCTCACAGCTCCAGCATCTGTGGTTTGATGCCAACCTTGGACTGTGTGGAGCATGTCCTCCCTGTGTCCTCCCTGGGTTTACTCTGGGTACTCCAGTTTCCTCCCACATTCCAAAGACGAGTGTTCGGTTAATTGGTGTTTCTAAAATGCCCATAGTGTATGAGTGTATGTGCCATTATTATTGACACCCTGTCTATTGTTGTTCAATCCTGCCCTGTGCCTTGTGCCACCGGCTCAGCAGTGGCTTTCCCATGACCCTGACCAGGATTATGCAGATAAGAAAATGAATGAATGAATGCAACAAAGCATAAGAATGTGGTAAATTGGGTAGAAAGTTCTACAGGCACTCAATCACTTTGATTTTATTTGCTGCTCTTGGAAGCTTTATTTATTAGTAGTATATTGCTTATTTGAAAACTTCAGGCAGCTGGCTGGAGATCTGCGCACGCGCAGTAGACACATCGACTTGCATCCGAACGTTTGTATGCAACATTTCGTTTTTGCGTCTTTGTTTGTTTCAAGTCAGTGTCCATCATTAAAATTTCTCGTATTAAACAAAAGCAAGTAGTGATACTGTTCTCCCCTCCCTCGAACGTTGGTTCAAGTCAGAGCCGTGGCTCTGGTTCAAGGGGACGTGACTTCTCAAACAATTTCTGCGCAAAGCCTGTCGGGATGCGATGGGCGCCATATTGGAGTGTAACTATTGTTATAAAAAGAGAATGAGCCGCCACTAAGCTGAGTTTATGATTTGTTTTGTCGTGATTTGAATATATATATGCTTTTTTTCTACGAAGGGTCATGAAAGAAATGTCAACGTAAGTCACTCTGCCGTACAGTGGCGGCGTTTTTACTTTGATTTTCGTACTGGTTGAGAAAGGAAAGCAGGGGTCTGCTATCGTGTTTGTATCAGACAGCTAACGTTAGCTTAGCAGATGGTATATCAACAACAAGCGGTGTGCTTTATAAAAGTAGTTCCAGCTCTTCAAAGTGTATTTGACTTTGAATGAAAAAGGGTTTCTTACGTTTGGTATGTAAGTGTGTTTTTCAGACCAGTCAGTCGTAAGAGCCGACTGAATAAAGCACAGCCAGCTGAGTAGGAAAGGTGTAGCTTTAAGTTCTGTGCGCCTTGAAGCGCACGCTTCTGTACTGCATAGTTTGTATAGTATGGATACCCTTCGTTGTGTACTCATTAGACATACAGTTTAATGTGGGAGTGTGTTGTTTGGGAGAGAAACAAATGACTGCTGCTGTTTCCATATACAAATACGTTTAACACCAAAGAATAGTTATATATTCTACATACTACTTATGTAACAAGCGGTGTTCAAACGTACGAGCTGAGCTGAGATATGATATAACGGTATCTGTATTAAGAAGATGATTATCGTCTAGTAACAACTGCAACACACAGGTTAGTTGGCCTTGTTTTGCTCCTTAGTGTTCAAATATATAATTAGATGGCTGAGTACATGCGTTTCTGAAGCACCTAACAGGCCAAGGTCAACTGTGGAATTTAGTTATCAAGATTAAATAGATATTGCTACCTAATAGAAAAATCTGTTGTCTTTTTAAAAGCACGAACTTTAAGATTCACTATATGGACAAAAGTATTGGGACACCGACACATTAGACCTAAAGGAGCTTATATGACTTCCCATTTTAAATCCATTGGCATTAATACAGAGTTGGTCCCACTTTGCAGCTATAACAGCTTCCACCCATCTGGGAAGGCTTTCCACAAGATTTTGGAGTGTGTCTATGGGAATTTTTGTCTCCGTTCTTCGAGAAGAGCATTTGTGAAGTCAGGCGATGATATCGGACGAGATGGCCTGGCACACAATCTCTGTTCTAGGTCATCCTAAAAGTGTTTCATGGGGTTGAGGTCAGGGCTCTGTGTGAGCCAGTCAAGTTCCTCCATACCATACTCACCCAGCCATGACTTTATTGACCTTGCTTTGTGCAAAGAGACAGAGTCATGCTAGAGCAGTAAAGGGCCTTACACAAACTTCTCCCACAAAGTTGGGAGCATACAGTTGTCTAAAATGTCTTTGTATGCTGAAGCATTATGTTTTCTCTTTACTGGATCTAAGGAACCTTGGCCAACTCCTGAAAAACAGCCATTTGCGTTAGCTCTCTTCTACCTCTGTATGGTTGTCACTGTGCAGTCAGGTAGGTGACGTTCTCTCATTTGCCAAACCTAGACTTGCTCACCGGATTGCGAGATAGAGAAGCGGGATTTGTCACTCTGCAGAACTTGTTTTCACTGCTCCAGAGTCTAGTGGTGGCATGCTTTAAACCTCTCCAGCCGACACTTAATGTGAGCCTCGCAAGCAACTGCTTGGTCATGGAAACCCATGCCATGATTCTCCTGGTGCACATTAGTTGTGCGGATGTTAATGATGTTAGGTCAATGTATGTGGTCTGCCGCTTTGCTGTGGTTTCTACATGGATTTACTTTTTGGTAATACCACTCACTGTTGGTTGTGGAGTATCTAGGAGGGAAGACGTTTCACGAACTGACTTGTTGCATTGGCGGTGTCCTATTGCAGAACCACACTCAACTTCAGAGTTCTTTAGAATGACCCATGCTTCAACAGATGTTTGTATAGGGAGATGCATGGCTAGGTGCTTGATTTTTATACATCTCTGGCAATGAGACAGAGTGAATCTATTATTGAGGTGTATCCAGCTGTTTTTGTTCACATAGTGCATCTGTCAAATACAGTCTAACCCTGGGGTTATTTGACTTGTTTGTGTATGCTTTTGACTTTATGTATCAAACCTGTAAGAAGTCTGTTCTGGTTTTCCAGCTCAACCCAACCTGTGTTAATTGAGAGCTCCTTTTCAGTTAAAGTTATTTATCACACTGGCTCCCAAAACATGGAAAATCTGGTTTTAAGAATAAAAAATGTCTTTACTTACCACCACCAACATGCACTACCAAGCCTGTTGGGAACTTAAAATGTATGCAAGATCATTAAACAAACAGTTAATGTAAGGATAAAAATGAGACCGTATACAAGATCTTAAAAGGTACAGTTGGTCCCCGAGTCCAACAAAGCCATCGTAAGTTGGATTTATCATAAGTCAATGAGTTTAATATATACTGTATATTGCGTAGCGTTCCTTACACATGCTTAATACTGTACTGTACTTTTCGAAATCGTTTCAAAATTAGAGTATGGTTTCTGCGGAATGTGTATTTATGTTTACCAACATTGTAAATGTTTTTCTATATAAATGATGGTGCATGTATCTAATATATTGTACTGTATCCCAGTTCTGTTTGTTTATCAACAATGATCAGGAACCAGATTGAACTTTGAAGCCAGCTCTTTCAAAAGAAGTTAGCGATGTCTTTTAGGATGTCATTGAAAAAGACACAACTTGAACACAGATTTGAGCAGCAGTTTAACATTTGTGTTAAACCCTGACTTGTCTTTGAATAACTACAGTTTTGTCTTCCCGGCTGACTAAACAAACAAACCTTAACTTGCTGCTGACTACTGCCATAGGTTTGCATTATAATAACCAAGCTACAGTATGGTATATTGTGGTAGTCTGATTAATACTTACTTACTGATTAATAATAACAGGGTTAATCTTGTTTCAAACAATTAACTCTAGCTCTGTGTTATGTACAGGTTAATAAAACACATTGCTAAACAGACTCCTGACCTTTGTCCATTTAACTTATTGTTCAGTTTATGGGAACTAAAAACAGCAACATAAGCGAAGTTTTTAGACTTCAGAAAGATGTAGCAGTCATGCACAAGACTGCAGAGTTTAAATTTAGCTCTAATGAAGTGGTAAGACTGCTTCCAGTATGCTTTTGGTACTTGAGCATGGCTACTTCTTTATATTTTGAGCAATATAAACAGAATTTTGTATGTAAGCCTACTGGTATATACCATTTAATCGCGGTATTAAGAATTATAGTAGCAAATAAAAATCTTTCTGTACATCCAATTCACATCTGAATGACAAACTAAGATGAGCAAACTCTTTTCAAATTTGGTGACAAAAGAAACCTGGCATAGTTCTGCTTAATCGTCAGTCTATTTCAACGTTTATAAAGGATATGTACACAAGACTGCATTGTGCAGTACAGTACTGTGCTAAATGTGTGTATATTGTGTTTTAGTTCATATTATTGCTTAAAATAAAACACTGCACAAACTATCCAAGCTACTATGTGACTTATGAAATAGGACATTAACCAAAATGGATGCTGACAAGACATAAGAGATACCTGTACTGAATTTTGTATCAAGTCTATGTTAATTAAACAAGACCTCCCCAAACATCCTCCATGCATTGAGCCCTGAAGTAAAAACAGGGGAGGTGGTATGTAGATGTAAGGGAAAGCTCAGAGATGGTAGTATTTATCTTTGGTTGTAGTTAAGTGGTTTTGCAATGAAGGCGTTTTCTCTGCTGTAGTACAGCTTCCTGTTTTATATTATGAACACATCATGCAGTGTCAAGTAGTGGCTATTGGCTTGCATGTTAAAGTTGAGTGATTGTAATAAGCAAATGAGGGTGTGAAGTTTGAGATCATTAGCGATATTGATGTGAAAGTGCTCGATAGTATTTGGACTGTAAGAGAAATAAAGCAGATTGTGCTACATTTTGACATTAGTTAATACAAATTACTAAACTACTGTAGCTCCTTGCTCAAGGGCAAGCTTTGTTTCTCTGCACAACAAAAATGTAGTTACTTTTTTTGTTGCGATGTTGTATGTAACCATTAACAATGTTGCACAAGTGTCAGTGATGTGCTTTAATTTCCGAAGTCATGGATGTGACAAACTTGCTCATATTAGAAAGGGGAAAATAGGAAAAATGTATTAATTTTTGAATGCAGTGAGCAATCGGCAGCTGTGATATTCCATTGCCTGTGTGTATGGCAAGTTCTGATTGGTAGTGCAATGGTTGGGATAGTAGCTGAGTACATGCCAGCTAAGCATAAGTGTCTTCAACCTCACTGTCTTTCTGCACCACAGTTCCAATAACAATGTGCCTGGTGGGCAGCAGCCTCAGAAACACTACGGCATTACATCCTCAATCAGCCTGGCCTTTCCCAGGGAGATCGACCATCAGTACACCCAGAAGCTCACAGAGGCCATGAAACCATTTGGAGTGTTTGAGGATGAAGATGAGCTTAATCACAGGTGAGTGCTCAGTATAATGTATTTCAGTATTCACTCATGTTCTGACAACATGCTCAGTGTTAGAATGGTGTTCCTCTGCTCATGTGGCTGGTGTGGTTTCCCTTGAACTCGTGGCAAGAACAATGTTTTATCTGAAGTGAATATATTGTTAAACTCACATTAAATTGGTTTTAATAAGCCTTGTCATTATTTCTTTACTGCATTAGTGTCTTTCCTTAGCATGAAACACTGAGACTTGTAGAGAACCTTTTGAGATTGAAGCATACAGAGGAAGGAAATTGAATTTCCACCTCTAAGTTACTTCTGCATACCGGTGTATACAGTAGTTTTCTTGGATTCTTTTTCAGCTTGCCCACATGTTTTCATATTACAACCTTGGCCCAGTTTGTTGTCAGAGACAGCTAGACATTGATATCAAGTCTCCTTGCACACTGTCTGTGTGGAGTCCTGTATGTGTGTGGGTTTTATCTGGGTACTCCAATTTCTTCCTAATTTCCCACGGTACACATTCGATCAGTTGGTCTCTAGTGTGTCCGTGTGTCTGCAGTGCCCGGTCCTAGGCTGGTTCCTGCTTGTGCAGCCAAAGCCTGTGACCCCAAGTTGAGTTAACCCTTTGGAGTCGGTGTTCCCGTGGGCAGGTTAAAGCAGAATATTCGCCCAAACCACTTTGTTTCTAGGAGTTTTGCCTAAACACACTCCCAGAAACCTTGAGTAGTCTTCTTCTGAAACATAAACAGGTTGAAATTGGAAATATTTTTGTATCGTTGTGAGTGCAATGTCATTAACAAGAGACACGTTTCAGTCTGTGAGTCAGAACGCAAACCCTGATTTCACACCCATTCACAAATTCAGCTCCTCAACAGCATGGTAATCCAGCAACCTCTACTGGGGGATTGCGAGGCCAGATAATGTTTGAATATGCTCATTTTGACTCAAACAAGGAGCCCATGGCTGTGTGATCCTAAGGAGTATTACTCAGATGAGCAAGTAAAATCCACTTGACCACTTTAGTCATAAATACACTTTTTATTTATCAATGGTGTATCTGTTTCATGCCTTTTAAACTTATGCTCTCTTCTTATACTTTCCAAACTGACGGGGGGGTGTACACATACGCACTAGTGAAGTAATTGGCCGCTGAGATCTGTGCTCATGAGGCCGATATTCAAAATTAGTGGCGATAATTCAGAGAAATTTTGTTTTGGTGGGGTGTTTATGAGAAGACTCTGGGAGAAATGTTTTTAGGTGGGTGAAATGTTGAGGCTTGTCAGATTACCTCAGAAGTGGCTGAGATTCCTCAGACTCCAGAGGATTGAGTGGGTATGGGAAGTGACTGAATGTCAACATTGTTAAATAAACCGTGTGATTATATAGCAGCAGAAAGTTGTGATATATATTTAATTTCCTAAATACAAGTGTGAATCAATCAACCAATCAGCTGAAATGAAGTAGTGTTTAGGTGGGTGTTATGCATCAAATTGAAGTTCAAATGACACAGGACCGTGGGCCTAGGGTTTCCCAACAGAACATTACCCAGAGCATCACACCCCCTCTTCTTTCTGCAGTGCCTCTGTGTGCCATCACTTCCCCATGTAAACGAAGCACAAACACACCCAACCATCTATGTGATGGAAAAGACAACAGGACTCCCATGAGCAGACCACCTTCTGTTGCTCCAAAATGCAGTTCTGACACACTCGTACACCTTTGCAGGCATTTGTGACATTGGACAGGGGTTGGCATGGTGAGAACTGGTCTGCAACGTGGCTTTTTTGAGATGCATGCTATGCCATGTATCAGTTGCGAGTTTGATGGTAACGTGCAGCATCTGCAAAACAAATGTTGCAAGGGGTGATGGCAGTACAAAATACAACATATAATATTACTGGTTAATAATATATTAATAATGTACAAATATAGTTTAAGGTGTTGATTCCTTTTTTATTTTGAATTTGACTGCTGTGCCAAGGTCCTGCACAATTTTTATTTTAGCTACAAATAAGTAGCTATGTAGTACATTTATGTCCATTTATTCATTTGTTTTGCAAAATTAGTAAAGTAATGTTTAAGTCAATATTGATGCCTCAGGTGTCTCCCTCATGGTGAGGTATGTGGTCTGTTAATTCAGCAATGGCTTTGGATCGATATCAGGTATTGACCGATATGCGAAGTTTATGTATCGGTACTGAAAAAGATTGGTAGCACCCCACAAGCTTTGGTGTTTAGGAGCTGGTCTGGCACAGTTGTGTCTTAAGTCACTCAGGTCCTTCTCCCGAACATTTTTCCTACATCCAACACATCAACTACGAGAACCGACTGTTCACTTATGTGCACGTGTGTGTGTGTGTGTGTGTGTTATATGTATACAGTAGTGTGCATAAGTTTACATACCCTGGCAGAATTTGTAATTTTTTGGCCATTTTTAGGATATGAATGATAATACAAAAAACTGTTCTTTTAGTCATGGTTTAGTGGTTTGGTGAAGCCATTTATTAGCAAACAATTATTTGCCCTTTTTAAATGATAATGACAACAGAAACTACCCAAATCACCCTGATAAAGTTTACATACCCTGAAAGTTTTGGCGTTATAACATGCACACAAATTGACACACATCGGTTTAAATGGCTACTAAGAGTCTATCCATCCTCTTCTATGATCTTTTTGCTTGTAAGTGTGTGTGTGTGTGTGTGTGGACTCAGTGAGTTTATGGGCTCCTGACAGTCCCCGGCATGTTTCATCCAGTGTTGCCACTGACGTTGGATTTCGAGCCATGGGGAAAGCAAAAGAATTATCAAAAGATCTGCAGGAGAAGATGGTTGAACTTTTTTATAAAACAGGAAAAGGATATGAAAAGATATCCAAGGATTTAAGAATGCCAATTAGCAGTGTTTTAACTTTAAGAAGTGGCCCAAGAAAAGGTCAGGTAGACCAACAAAAATTCATCTACAACTGCTAGGGAAATTGTTCGGGATGCAAAGAGAAACCCACAAATAACGTCAGCTGACATACAGGGCTCTGAAAAGAAGTGGTGTGGCTGTTAGTGTGACGCACATTTAGAAGGCACTTGAAGAAAAATGGGTTGCATGGTCGAGTCACCAGAAGAAAGCCATTACTACGCCAATGCCACAAAGCAGCCCTGTTACAATATGCCAGACAGCACAGAGACAAACCTCAACATTTCTGGAACGAAATTATTTGGAGTGATGAGACCAAAATTGAACCTTTTGACTCAACCATAAACGCTACATTTGGAAAGGAGTCAACAAGGCCTATGATGAAAATAAAAACATCCCTTTCTGTGAAACACGGAGGTGGGTCGGTAATGTTTTGGGGACGTGTGAGCTACGCAGGCACAGGGAACTTGGTCAAAATTGATGGCAGTATGAATGCAGCATTTTAGAAGAAGATACTGGAGGAAAATTTGCACTCGTCAGCCTCGAAGCTGCACATGGGATGCACTTGGATGTTCCAACATGCCAATGATTCAAAACACAAGACCAAGTTGACCTGTCATTGGCTACAGCAGAAAAAAGTGAAGGTTCTGGAGTGGCCATCTCAGTCTCCTGACCTCAATATCATTGAGCCACTTTGGGGAGATCTCAAACGTGCAGTTCATGCAAGACGGCCCAAGAATTTACCGGAACTGGAGGCATTTTTCCAAGAAGAATGGGCAGCTTTACCATCTGACAAAATTAAGGGCCTCATCCACAACTACCACAAAAGACTTCAAGCTGTCATTGATGTTAAGGGAGGCAATACACTGTATTAAGAACTAGGGTATGTAAACTTTTGATGAGGGTGATTTGGGTAGTTTCTGTTGTCATTATGATTTCAAAAGGGCAAACACACAGTTGTTAGATAAGAAATGGCTTCATCCAACCACTAACCATGAATAACAAGGTTTTTTTGAATAAGTGTTTTTTAATTATCCTTCAAATTCTCTGAAAATGGCCAAGAAAATTACAAGTTCTGCCAGGGTATGTAAACTTGTGAGCACAACTGTGTGTGTCTGTATTATAAATGCATACACACCCACTTTTGTATGATTGGCGAATACCAGATGTGTAATACCATTTTCACACCACCAGGGGATGCCACGCAGCTTAATTGTCTAGTATAGAAAAGTCTGTTCAAGGCATCAACCCAGCTGAATTTAGCTGTTTCTGGTGTAATTAGTCACTCTAATTCTGTTTGTGCTGACGCGATTGAATTTTTTTTTTTCTCCCCTTCCTCTAAGACTTGCTGTTCTTGGTAAACTGAACTCATTTGTTAAAGAGTGGATCTCAGAGATCAGCGAGACAAAGGTAAACCTACCCTGCATTTTCCACTATTTTTCCCCTCGTATGCTTTTGTATGACCGTGAATCTGTTTTCCTAAAGTAATGTTTTCCTCTCTCACAGAATCTACCACCTTCAGCAGTAGTTAACCGTTTGGGGGCAAAATCTTTACCTTTGGATCTTACAGGCTAGGAGTACAACACACGAAAGGTGCGCTGAAATGTTTTTAAAGCTCAAAAATAATTCCACAGAGGTGGATTTTCACACCCCGTCAGAGTTTATCTGCACAGGTGCTGTACAAGGCAGCTCTAAAATATCGAATGGCTTTTGTACAGGTGCTGATATAGATGCCTTTGTGTGTGGCGCCTCGCCATGTGGAGAGGATTGACTTTTTCCACCTCTTTTTTTTTGACAAACTCAAACAGCATGACGAGATCAAGGATCTAAGGGTGAGTGCTGTGCTTCATCTGCTTGATCCCGTTTGGTCTTAATATTTACAGGATGTGACAGTTTCAACAATTCAGTGCTTCTGTTTCAGGCTGTAGAAGATGCATTTGTACCAGTGATCAAATTCAAGTTTGATGGTATTGAGGTAAAGGAGATGACATCGGCACATGCACATACATTCACTGGCCATTTCATAAGGTACATCTTGCCAGTACCGGGTTGGACCCCTTTTTACTTTCAGAACCACCCGAATTTTTTTGTGGCATAGATTCAACAAGTTGCTGGAAAAAGGCTTCATAGGTTTTGGTCCATATTGACATGATAGCATGACAGAGTTGGTGCAGATTGCCCTCTGGCCGTTCTCCTGACATCAAAAAGGCGCTTTTTTCTCTTTCAGACTGTTCTATGTAAATCCTAGAGATGGCTGTACATGAAAATGGTAGATCAATAATACTCAGGCCAGTTCATCTAGCACCAACAGTCATGTCCAAAGTCACTTAAATCGCCTTTCTTCCCCATTCTGATGCTCGCTTTGAACTTCAACAGGTCGTCTTGACCATGTCTACATACCTAAATGCTTGGAGTTGCTTCCATGTGATTGGCTGATTAGATATTTGTGGTACTGAGCAGTTGAACAGGCGTACCTAATAAAGTGGTTGGTGAGTGTATACATACTGTCTGCAGTTACATTCACTGTTGCGCAGTTCATTCCAACCTCAAGCTTGTCTTCGACAGATTGATCTTCTTTTTGCAAGACTTGCCTTGCAGTCCATCCCTGATAACCTGGACCTTAGAGGGGACTCTCTACTCAGAAACCTGGACATCAGGTGTATTCGCAGTTTAAATGGTAATTCTCACCATACTATGAAGATGTTTAACTTCCACCATTATCACTACTAAATGTCTGCCTTTCTCTCTTTGTTTTCCATATACCGTTTGGCACAGGTTGTCGTGTTACTGATGAAATCCTGTATTTGGTGCCCAATAAAGAAAACTTCAGACTCACTCTACGAGCAATCAAACTGTGGGCTAAGCGTAAGTATGATTGTCTTTTTTTGTTTGTTTTTTTGGTTTTTTTTAAATAATGAGTTCTTATAAATCCCCCACCTTGTTCTGTTGAGCACACTTGACCAGTTTTTCATGTTGCACAACTGAAGTTTTTTTTTTTGTTTTTTTTTTTTGTTTTTTTATATATTGCATAACTACATGCTTCTGCTCACAGGCTTGCAAAAAATGTCAGGAATCTCCCAAATGCACTTAAACTACTGTGGTAGCCTAGTGGGTAAGATACTGGACTATGGCCCAGAAGGTCCAGGGTTCAAATCCCACCTCTGGCAAGCTGCCACTGTTGGGACCTTGAGCAAGACCCTTAACCCACAATTGCTTGGATTGTAAGACTATCAATTGTAAGTCGCTCTGGATAAGGGCGTCTGCTAAATGCTATAAATGTAAAATAGAGGTTTATTCACACACAGAGTGTGTGATATATTTTTTGTCAACCCCAACAATAAGATTAGTTAGACTAATTCCTACCATTATGCTGGGTATATTTTTACCACAAAGTAGTTCCAAGCGGTTAGTTTGTAAGTAAACTTTTTATCTTCACATTAATCCCACTAGGGGGCACCAGAGCGCAGCTAACAATTTTGCTAAGCCTGTAGACGGAACTTCTGTTTCCTATTAGCCTAAACTTCAAGGAGAGTTATCGTTTATTTGCAGGTAATTAAGACAGATGGGATCCATGCACAAGCTGTAGGATCAGACTTTCAAGATATAAACATGTGTATCATATTAAAGGGAAGAAACACCAACACTTCAAACGTAAAACTAACTATAAAGAATACTTTTGGAATATCCCATGTACAAGAATGCGTGAACCAAATACTATATAGTAATGCACATGAAAGAAATACTCTAACCCACCAGGAACATTTCTGACATTCTTGGAAGAAATAAAACTACACATTTAGTAACAGAGCGTTAGTGAGTAAATAGCTAAAGGAGCAGAACTGGCTGTAAAACCATAACAAGTGGAATATTGGCTCTTGGCCCACATTGTGACGCTTCCATTGACGCACTGTTGAATGTCTAAGCATTGGTGTTACGATTTTATCAAGCAACCAGAATATCTTAGAGAATTTGAGTGATTTAGTAGTCCTTGTCACACATATTGACAGCATTTGCACAGAAGGGACTTTAAAACAGCACGTTCTTATAAATAGCTGAGTCATGCCTGCATTCCTCTTAGGAGATACACAGATTCAGTAAATCAGTAGCTGAAATACCTTCTGAAATGTTTGAAATGTTGTCTGTCTTTTAAACTCTATGTGCATGTTCTAGTTTTTCATGAGATTGACATCCTTTCTTTAGGTCGTGGGATCTACTCCAACATGCTTGGCTTCCTTGGCGGTGTGTCCTGGGCTATGCTGGTGGCCCGAACCTGTCAACTTTACCCAAACGCTGTGGCAGCCACACTTGTGCACAAATTTTTTCTTGTCTTTTCCAAATGGTAAGGATCTCAAGAATGAACTAAGATTAAAATATATTTAGTAACGCTAATCAACTGGATGGACCCATGAACTCCAGTTACTTGTGACCTTAATCGCTAATTTAAGCAAGACAATGCAAAGAAAATGATGAATGTGCGTTTCGATACCGGACTGAAACCACACACATGAGAATAGAACCAACACGGATCTACAACTAGCAGCAAGAAATGAAGCACCATACTGCCATGATTATTACCAATGTGTTGGCATGTTGTAAAACATTACACAAACAAAATATTTATTAAATAAAGGCACAAGAAGTAAATCGTTGAAACAGTTTTGGTTCTAGAATCTAAGCTGCTGCTTGCTGGTCTGGTCATTTCTCACAAAACTAACATCACTTTTCACTGCTCAGCTGTATTGAGTTGAACCATGTGTTCAACCTTCTGTTTTACCATATACAGTTTGTAATCTACGCGGTATTAGAATGTTCGGTTTGTGTAAAGATGAATTTCTCTCTAAGAAGTTAGGTACTTTGTTGTTGTTGTTGTTGTTGTTTTTTTATTATTATTATTATTTTTTTTTTTATTATTCATCTAGTTTGTTTTCCATTTTTATTTCACACAACCAGGGAATGGCCAAATCCTGTGCTTTTAAAACAGCCTGAAGACAGTAACTTAAATCTGCCTGTCTGGGACCCACGGGTATGTGCATCACGATTTGGATAAAAACAACCAGAGACTATGAATGGCATGGTTTGCATGAACCCTCTTCTATTGTGCCTTTAGGTAAACCCTTCAGACAGGTACCATTTAATGCCAATCATCACTCCTGCATATCCCCAGCAGAATTCTACCTACAACGTGTCCACCTCTACCCGCACCATCATGAACGAAGAGTTCAAATATGGTTTGTAGTGACTAAGAGCAGCACCATCATTATGAAACAATATTAACAGTGATGGGCTTCAGAATGTTTCAATATATTCAAATTACCATTATGTTTATCAATCAAATGTATAGTTATACGTTGGAGTAGTTACTGTTATACTATCCTGTTTAGTGTTGCTAAAACTGAACTAGGTGCTTATTGACACACCACTGACTTAACTAACCTTAAAACTTTGGTTTGGCAGAACGTTGTGGTTGTTGACAAAGTAGCTGCTAGATGTAAGGCAGGCTGTGTTTAGTCTTATTCATTAAGGTTTTTTGTTTCAGTTACATCTCATATTTCAAATAGTTTAATGAGATATAAACTCATCGGCCACTTTGTTAGGTGTACCCTCCAAATACCATGTAGCACCCACTTTTGCCTTCAGAACTGCCTTAATTCTTCGTGGCATAGATTCAACCAAAGATGCTGGAAACATTATAAAGAGGTTTTGGTCCATATTGATGGTATCACCGCAAGCACTTGCAGATTTTTTGGCTGCACATCCATGATGCAAAGCTCCCATTCCTCCACATCCCAAAGGTGCTCTTGGATTAAGATCTGGTGACTGTGGAGTACAGTGAACTAGTGTCATGTTGAAAAAAACTGTTTGAGATGATTGGAGCTTTGTGATATGGCATGTGGAAGATGGGTACACTGTGGTCCTAAAGGGATGTACATGGTCGGCAACAGCACTCAGGTAGGCTGTGGCATTTGAACGATGCTGACTTGGTATTAAGAGGCCAACCGCCACACCATTACACCACCATCAGCAGCAGATTGAACCATTGATATAAGGCAGACTCTGATTCAGACTGAGCTGAATTTCTCAGCAGAAATTGAGGCTCATCAGACCAGGCAACATCTTGTTGATTGTGCAAACTGTAACCTTAGTTGACTGTTCATAAGTGACAGGAGTGGCACCCCATGTGGTCTTCTGTGGTCTTTCTGCTTCAGGATTTGACATGTGCATTTATAGGTGTTCTTTGGCATACCTCAGTTGTAACTAGTGGTTATTTGAGGCACTGTTTCCTTTCTGCCAGCTCAATCCATTCTCCTTTGGCACCAGCAAGGCATTTTTGTCCAGAGAACTTCCACTCACTGGATATTTTCCCTTTTCAGGTCATTCTCTGTAAACCCTAGAGATGGCTGTGTGAAAATTGCAGTAGATCAGCAGAAATACTCAGAACAGCCTCTCTAGCATCAGCAACCATGCCACTTTTTAAATAGTGGTCTGTCTTTATATCTCATTAATCAATATAGTGTATGTGTGTGCAATATGTAAGTAAACAACTTGGTCCATTGTGCATGTTTTGATTTGTTTTCTGATACTAACCACGTTTTCTTTTCCCCACACAAACAGGCCTTGCAGTTACAGATGAAATTCTTCAGGGTAAAGCTGAATGGTCCAAGTTATTTGAGCCACCTAACTTTTTTCAAAAATACAAGTAAGTACACTTGACTACAGTGCCATTCCAATCATCATGTGCTTCACAAATGTTGCAGGTGTAACCCGTTTGTTTGTTACAGGCATTATATTGTGCTGACTGCCAGTGCATCCACGGAGGACAATCACTTGGAATGGTAAAGAAAATGTTATTTAAATATAACCTACAGATTTTACCACTTGTGACAATGTGTGAAGCAGAGGCTGTAAAACTGAAGAACTCAATCTCTTCATCTTTCTTTAGGGTTGGCTTGGTAGAGTCTAAGATAAGAGTTCTGGTTGGAAACTTGGAGCGAAATGAATACATCACTCTTGCACATGTGAACCCACAGTCGTTCCCCTGGTCGAAGGAGAATCGGAATAAGTAAGTATCTTGACTTCTTTGATCGGATTGAAGTCTGGGGATTTTGAAGGCCAAGTGAGCATCTCAAACTGTGTAATGTTTTTGAAACCATTCCTGAACAATTTCGGAAGTGACAGGGTGCATTATCCTGCTGAAAGAGGCCACTGCCATTAGGGAATACCGTTGTCATGACGGGGCCTGCTTGGTATGCAACAATGTTTAAGTAGGTGGTACGTGCCAAAGGAACAGCCAAATGAATGCCAGGATGTAAGGTTTCTCAGCAGAACATTGCCCTGACAGTACACTGTCAATGTTCTTCACTTCACCTGTCATAGGTTATGTCTGAACAGTGTATTTGAAAACTAGTACATGGTTGTAGGGTTTCTCAGCCCTAAATATCATGAGGAAAATAAATCTTTCTTCCAACTACTGTCGTACCTCGGTTCTTGTCGTTAATTAATGTCGAGAACCGAAAACAATGAGTATTGAGTAAATTTTTCCCATAAGGAGTAATGTGAATTGAATTCGTCCATTCCAGACCCCAGAAAATCCACACTGTGTAAGGCAGTGTTTCCCAACCTTGTTTCTCTCATGGCACATTTTTAAAGAAAACAGAACCACACAGCACACCACCAACACTAACCACCTACACCCTCATGTCAAACGTGTTCAACAGTCCCTAAAAATCTTTTTCGCAGCGTGAACCCATTAACAAGTTGGCAAAAGTCAGAGGTAAAAAAAATCCCTGTGTAATGTGACACAGTGTCTATTGGGTGACGATTTGATCAGTGATTTGAGTGGATAAATTATTTCTTAGCACAGCATTAATATTTTATAACTCAACATGTATCAATTTCAAATAAATGCCATTTTCTGGTGGACTTTCATAAAAGTTAATGCACATCAAATATGTTCACGGCACCTTTCCTGCTCCTGCGGTTGACAAACCCTGGTATAAGGAATTGGATGCATTAATGGAGTTGTACTGCACAGGTGCTTCCTGATTTACAATCATAAGTTAAATGTAACATGAGCTGGGGAGGTTAGTGTTTGGTAGAGCAGTCTGCTGTGTATAATAGCGGAGCCTATGATTAATAATAATGTTACTATTAACACTTGGATTAACCTACAGTTGGCCAAAAGCATTACCACAGCTTACCAAGTGTTGAAAAATCTCATGTCATTTAGTGAGTAATGGAAGTGGAAACAGTCATCGGCACTAGCATAACTGCAGCCTGTGTACTGGTTGATTCAGGACAAGATGGATGTCAATACTATTCTTTTTAGGACCCATGGAGACTTGTGTGTACTAAGAATACAGTACATTAAAACAATAAATAAAAACACAAACAGAGGGCAGGCAGATCTTCACCAGGAAAGAGCTATTGTGAAACTGAATCACTGTGTACTGAATTGTGAATCGAGTTCCGGTTGAAGCGAGTCGCACAGCTTGACTTATACAAGTTTAAGCAAACAATGAGAACCCGAGACACATTTTTCTGGTCAAAATGCACCCAGAACCGAATTCGACAAGTTTCGAGGTGGTCGAAAACCGAGATACCACTGTATTTATCATCCAATGTAAAGGCTTTGCACCTTTACCCACAACCTTTGTCATCTTGTATTTCCAGCAATGAATTTGTTTCGATGTGGTTCATTGGGATCATCTTCAAAAAACTGGAGAATGCAGACTGTGTGAACATTGACCTGACATATGACATCCAGTCCTTCACAGACACTGGTAATCCTTTTTACCTGTCTCTGTTCATAAAGTTTTATCCTTAGCAAGTTTTTATTTAAATAGAAATTGTTCTAGGACTAACACTTCTTTCTCTGCAGTCTACAGGCAAGCCAGCAACATTAATATGCTGAAGGAAGGGATGACTATAGAAGCTACACATGTGAGGAGGAAGCAGTTGCATCAGTATCTGCCTGCTGAGCTTGTGCATAGAGGGAAAAAGAAGGTAAACACATCAGTGGTGCAGAACAGTCCCTAGGAAGGGTGTGTGGATGGTAGATAGTGGGCTATATGTGGAAAAGCACTGCATATGTTTGTTCTGTGGCTTGATTCGCAAATCTGATGGCAATTTGTGAACTTTTCAGAGCCTGGGAGATCTTAATCGCAGTTCTAATGGTGCCGGGACTAAACGCTGTTCACTGGATGGCAGTCAGCTGGACAGTTCCAGGGACACAGATACAGGCACCCCATTCAGCTCTCCCACCCCGGTCAGCAAAGGCTGCAAGTCGGCTTCCACTCCTGATGACAGGTTGCTGCAAATTGATATGCGAATGTGCCACTTGTATTTGGTCCATGTATAGCTCTCAGGGTTTTTGTCTTAACCTCTTTGCTGATGTTTTGAACAGCATCACCCCACCGAAGCCTCCCATCCCACTGTACGTGGATAGCTCCCCAGTCTCGGCGTCTTCACCTCCTGCCACAGAACAAGGAATGTCTATACCAGTCATTGGAGCGAGTGGGTGCTTTTTCCTTTTTGTTTTAAAATCTAACCTTACTACGAAGTTGTGATGGTAAGAAGTTTTTATCCATCTCCCATCTCAGACACATCTGCCACCGTGGCGAGCAAGTTCATTGTGCCCGCCATGGGCAGCACCATCCCCACCATGGTGGGTGGAAATGTCGCGCCACGTGTTAGCTCTCCCGACAGCAGCCCACCTGTCCTGACCAATGGCCTTAACGGAGCTGCACCGAAGAGACCCCATTCGCCTTCGCATGAGGAGCCACCCAGGAAAGTCAAAGAACATGAGCAGGTAGGTTCCTTGCTCAAATCTGAAAACATTTGTTTGAGTAAAGATACATTGCATGCAGATATCCCTCATGGTCACCCATGCCCTGGAGAACAGAGAGTTTGGTATTGGTTGCTGTTCTGTGGAATACAGTTACTGTCTGCATGTGAAGCCCTACCCAACTGGAAGACTATTGTGCCACCAGAGTGATGCATGTTGAAGTATGATGACATTTTGGACAGTAATCTTGTATAGGCATTTGTTTGTATTTCTATTGTTTTCTTATCAAAAAGCTGTTCACCAATTGTCGTCAGTACAGGTATGCGTCGTTTAACGTCCATCCGATCAACATTCGCTTTAACAGTGTGAAATAATTTGTTTTAACTCCGGTCGTAGTGGCCATAAACTGCCCGTAGTATGATGTTACAGTATGTTATTTACACATTTACAGCATTTAGCAGGCGCCCTTATCCAGAGCGACTTCCAAGTCTTACAATCCAGGCAATTGTGGGTTAAAGGTCTTGCTCAAGGACCCAACAGTGGCATCTTGGCAGAGGTGGGATTTGAACCCTGAACCTTCTGGTCCATAGTCCAGTACCTTAACCACTAGGCTACCACAGTCCCAAAATGGGGAATATCAATGCCATTTAGACACTTACATTTATGTCATTTAGCGGACACTCTTATCCAGAGTGACTTACAATTGATACAGTCTTTCAATCCAAGCAATTGTGGGTTACGGGCCTTGCTCAAGGAGCCAACATTGGTGGCTTGGCTGAGGTGGGATTTGAACCCTGGACCTCATGGTCCATAGTCCTGTCCTTAACTGCTAGGCCACCACAGTACTCATTTATGTACTCATAAGGGTCATACCCTGTGGACCCACAAGCAGAGGTGGGAGTTAGAGTTTAAGAGCAGCAGAAGTCCATTTACTCATGCTCACTCACATTTGAACTAGATTATTCTAACTCTGATGTATTTAGAGAATGTTTTAGTGCAAGTTACTCATGTTTGGGCATATGACTTCACTACTTTTAACAAGCTGTAAATGGCGTTTGTATGACCCTGTCCTATTGTAAGTAGTACTCCCTTTTTGTCCACTACTACCTTTTATATTCTCTCACCTATAACTATTTAAACTGGTTCAGATTCACTTGTTGAATTTGTTTCATGTGGCAGATCTTCCATGTTTGTCGATTTTGTTTTTCGTCAAACAAGTGTCGTTTCATGCAGTTTCTTGTTAAAATGCCCTTTACATTTAGATTACAGACTATGACACTGGTAATGTCTGGTCAACAACCCTTTCGGTCAACGTCCTGTTTCACAGCGCATAATGTGGACGTTAAATGGTGCCGACCTGTATACAGTGGAACCTTGGAATTCAAACTGAATTGGTTCCAGAAGGCTGTTTGAAGTCGATTTTGTTCAAAGTCAGAATCAAATTTCCCCTTAAGAAATAATGTACGTCTCATTAATTCATTCCCGACCCCCAAATGCTTGTTTTTTACGCCTATATCTGTATGTAATTAATGATTAAAAGCATGAATAAAGAAAGGAATGTAATACAAGAATAATAATCAATAAATACATGAAATAAGCGGAAATAGTGAAACTTTAGCCACTGAGACAAACGCAGCTTCGCCGTGTCTTCTCACTGGGACAGCGGCGCCGACACCGACTGGTGTCTGAAATCTGGAAAAAAAATAAAAAATGGACCATTCTGTGTCCGAATTTCGAGGTTCCACTGTGATGTACTTGAATTACTTTTCCCCTCAGCATGTTCGTTCAGGGGTTGTATTCTGTTGTCTTCAGTTAGCTAGATATTTAATGCTTTTATGTTTTTCTTTATACTGCAGACATTGTCGGACGATTCTGCATTCAAAGAACCCTACCCACTTCCCTCTAATGGCCTGGATAAAGTAGATGGCCAGGCAGCGGTGAGTTAACCTAGATGTTAATGTCAAAAGCCTAGGTTACTACTGTTCAGTTTCACCTTTTTCCATCTTCGTATAATGTTTCCATCTGTCTCTTAAACAGGAGGAGGTCGCAATTACAAAGCCTATGCCCATTCCAACTATTGATACGTCAAGAACTCAGGTATGTAACGTGTCATATTTTAAGTCAAACAAAACACTAAATAAATCGTCTAACTTAATCTGCATGTCTGCTTCTTTTCAGAGACTGTCCAGTAAAGAACTGCCAGATGCTTCCTCTCCAATTCCCACAAGCAACCTGCGTGTCATTAAGAACTCAATCCGGCTCACTCTGAACCGATAGCAGTGAACTCTCCATGGGTAATGCTGTGTGGCAGCTGTTCCAGGAGCTTTCGACCCCCAGTCCCTTTCTTAATTTACTCCACTCTGACGCTGCTTCAGAGCTAGATGACTATGGACAATAGTGCTTTTAAATTCTGGCCGCCACAGGTGCTCATCTAATCTTTCTGATGACAGTATCAGTGCAAAGTATTAGACTACCGATTTGTTTTATATTGCCTCAGTGTTTCAGTGCTAAGTGGACACCTAACGGAGCATTTTGAAATGTAATTTGTTGTACAGTAGAGGTAGTTTGTATATAATGTCTTTAAAATCATTGTTAAAGTTTTCTATACCATTCAAATTTAGTTTTACTAAGAAAAAAAATCAAAAAAATGTCTTGTTTGTTTGTGTAAAAGAATCGCAAGTGTTTGGTCAAGTTTTGTCCTTTAGTCTTTTGCTATTACTCTTGAGGTTCAGGAGAAGGTTTAGACAGTGAGGTGGGAGGGCGAGGGGTGGCATGGCATGAGTGGGCCTGCCGTGTCCTGAACATGGCCTAATTACTGATATTAACCCACAAACCCATCATGGATATATTTACCCGAACTGCAGCAAAGTGGGGAGGCTGAGGTCGCATACGGTTTGTAAGGTCATGAATTCAGAGCAGGTTGTGTGGGCCTTGCTTTCTGCTCAAATGGTTTCAAACTTGACAGAGTGAAGTATGAATGTGTGAGAGTGACAGATTTATTCCTATTCTATAGGGCTTCACCCCTGCACCTCCCATGGAGGTTTCTTTGGCAGCATCTTAATTTCAGGGTGGGGGTGGGATGGGGGAAGACAGTTGGAGAAATGTTTCTCTGTGCTTTTTTTTTTTTTTTTTCTCTCTCTCCACAGACCACTGTTCCCTCCATAAATGTACAGAAAACCATCTATATTAAAAGTGGCTTGCTATTCATTTTGAGCTTCATTCACCTTTTTCATTTTTTTATTTATATACACTTATTTGTACCATGCAACTTTTATATCGCACATGTTGCTTCTGGATTTTCAAGAATCAGTTTAATTCATTCCGACCTATTCCGTTTTGACTTGAGTTGCTTAAGGGGAAAATACAAACTATATCCAGTACATGGTCAGCTGGTTTTTAAGGGCAAACGTTCTATTTCGAGACATGTTTTTGTATGTAATGTATTCTGCCTCATTTGAAACTGAGACCATAAAAATTCACAAAACCCCATAACGTGTCTGGTGTGTTCACTGCTCATAAGCTGTTTGTAGGACTCTGTACATTCCATCGTACTACAGACAGCGGGTGCGTTTCCCTGTTGGAAGTTTGCTCAAATGGTCCGATGTTGCTACTCCTTGCTTATATTCGCTGACCACGTAGAATCTGAGCAGATGATGTGTAGGAAACATGGCTTCGGAGTTGAAATTCGTTTCACATCAGTGTGAGTCTCCAGTAGTTTTAACGTGGTGTTATCACGTCCTGTCTGAACTTCAGCGTCAGGTCCAACTCATAGCGTGCCTTGTTTGTTCGAGATTTGGTCCTATCTTTAAGATCGAGTTTGCAGACATCTCTGATTGTTCGGAAAAACGGCTCATTAGAAGTCAAACTGAAGACTCATATCAGATTGTATTCTAGCTAGCAGTGTAGTCTCTCCTTGCGGTAAGGATCACCCCTTCTGACGTATGCTTACTACTTTACTCAAGTGTGTGAATGTAGCACATCAACGGGACTCTAACTGTTTCGTTTTATAGCATGCCGTGTTGGACACTTTAATTAATTGCAATTTAGCTGTGCGTTTTGTTTCCTGAAAGTTGCTATATATTTATTTGACGATTTAACCCAAGCTTCCTCGTTCTTGCTTTCTGGAAGATTCCCATTTGTCCGTGTATGTGAATGACGTCACCGGCGGGAAATACCCTACAAATGAAGAGTTGTTTACCGCCGTCCACTCCTCTCCACCTCATAGTGTATGCTGGGTTTTACTGTACCTACGTTGACTGTTTACGTTGGGTGCACTATTTACCTCAATACACGTTTTAATTGCGGTGGATAGAGTTTTAAAAGCCACCTACTCTTCCTGTAAACATGATCCGTACGAAATATTTGGTTAAAATTTGATTTTACACCCTTTGCTGGTGTGATCCTCGTTTATAATGACTACATGTATTGTTAATTTTGCCTACCAGGTTAATATAAGCGAACACATACTTGTGTTTTGTTTGTGTAAAGACGTGTCAAGTTATTTCCATTATACTACGTTTGGGCAAAAATGATTGAATCACCTACACTTAGAGGAAGCTCACTCAGATTTTTTTATGTATTTATTTTCTAGCGAAGATATGACAGTTTTTGTTTAATAGCTGAACATTCTGGCGTTCTGAAACGTACCTTAAACTCATTAAATAATTGTCATTAATTACATATTCTTTTCCAGAGAAAGAGGAGGACAAATGATGTCATTGCTTTGTAATATGCATTTCTAAAACAATTACAGGCACTACAAATGCATATTAATTGGATAATTGAAGAAAACATGGTCCAAGCAAGAGATCTGGCAGATGAAACAAGGGAAAGGATTATAAAACTCCTTCAAGGAGGAAATCCAACACAGATTTGTGGCAAAGGGTGTTTGTTATTCCCAGTCAGCTGTGGCTAAAATTTGGTACAAACATAAGCAAAATGGGAAGGCTAGAAATGGAAAACGTATGGATAAAACAAGTAAGAAATCAAAGACTCAGAATAGAAAACTCAAAGCAATATGCCTTGAAAACAGAAAATGCACCAGTACAAACATCTAAACAGAAGAAAACAAGGTTACAGTGGGCTAAAGGGAAGCAATCATGGAGTCTAAATGATTGGATAAAAGTGATATTCAGATATTAATTATGATTTAACATTGGAAAACGATATGACACAAACTTTTGTCTGGTTCTGTTCTAAAGAAACAATGACTTTCTGAAGAAATCAATAAGATTAAGATAAAGATAAGATGCCTTTATTGTCATTGCACAGTGTACAACGAAATTGAGTAGCAGTCCTATGATGCACACATATACAATAAGTAAGAATAGAAGTAGAGAATTATATACAAATGCAAATATACAGCTCCAGTAGATTGTTTAAGAAACAGCAGTGGGGTATTGCACATGTCCTGAGTGGCTTAAAATATTGCACAGAATAAATTGCAAGCTCTAAAAAAAAAAAAAAACAATAGTGCAGTTATTATAAATATAAATATGGTCAGAGTAAAAATGAAGCATTGGCCATGTTTAAAGTGAGTCCAGAGTTCAATGTTTGGTCAGTGTTACTTGCAGTGATTTTATGAGTCAGTTGTTAGTGTGTGGTTTGCAGTGTTCGTTTCCCGTATGGCCCTGGGGTAAAAATCAATTTTCCCCCACTCATTTGAGATATGCATGCCAGGTAAAGGACCAGGGGAGATGGCTATCCCTATCCAAACAGAATGTGGAAGGAAACAAGTGTAACAGGAGGAAAACCCATGTAGACAAAGGAGAACGTCCACCTCCACATAGAGAGTGGCTAAGAAGGGACACAAACCTGGGACTCTGGAGCTGTGAGATGAAAGTGCTTACCACCGAGTTTCTGTTTTCTTCACTGTGGCTAGAAGTCTGCTAACACAGCACTGTAAATATGTTGAATTCATCAGCAGCTTCTCTTAAGCAGCAACAATAACCCTATGATGCTTGACATATGGGACATACTGTACGATGTTAGGAAGGGATGCAGTTTGTTAATGGGGCAGGAGTGCAGAAACTTCTCAATGCTGTGGTTTTAATCCTGGACTTTCTGGTCAGTAGTCCAGTGTCTTAACTGCTGATCCACCACAGTGGCTAGTCTAGTCTAACCCATCACCCAAAGCATCTTTCTGACCATCTTGTCCTATTTCAGTTATAAATGTTGCTATTTTAAAA
Organism: Ancistrus triradiatus; assembly: GCA_025084515.1. NCBI lineage: Eukaryota > Metazoa > Chordata > Actinopteri > Siluriformes > Loricariidae > Ancistrus > Ancistrus triradiatus. The sequence continues at coordinate 34,341 of JAJAGP010000579.1, read as the reverse complement.
ACAGTACAGTGGTTCCTCGGTTCTTGTTGTTAATTAGTTCCAGAATGCTTGTCGAGAACTGAAAACGAGTACCATGGAAATTTTTCACATAAGGATTGATGTAAATTGAATTAATCCGTTCCAGACTCCCAGAAAATCCCCAGTGTTTAAGGCATTATATGCATTAATGGAGTTGTATTGTACAGGTGCTCCCTGATTTACGATGGGGATACGTTCCGACAAATCCATCATAAGTTAAACGTATCATGAACTGAGGAGTTTAACAAGTGTTTGGTAGAGCGGTCTATACTGTATCATAGTGGAGATACGGAAAGAATACTAAGTAATGATAGGCGAGTTAAGGTTTAAAAACCTTTCATTTACCTACAGTTGGCTAAAATAATTAAAACAAAGTTATTTTATAATAAAGTGTTGAAAAATCTAGTGTAATTTACTCTACTGATGAACTCCTGGCACAAGCATAATTACTAAGCTAAATGCATCCTGTGTTCTGAAGCATTCAATGCTTTTGGTTGGCTCTTATTAACTAACCTTTTTAGGACCCATGGAGACTTATTTGCACTAAGAATACAGTACTGTAAAAATAAAGAAAAACATGTCACATATCTTCTCTGAGGGCTATTGTGAACCTGAATCACTGTGTACTCAGTCGTGACTTATGAATCATGAATTGTGAATTGAGTTTTGGCTGAAACGAGTCACGCAGCTCAACTCATACAAGTTTATGCAAGTGCCGAGCAAACAACGGGAATCGACACAATTTTCTTATCAAAATGGGTCAAGAAACGAATTTGAAGATTTCCGAGAGTGGTAGAGAACCAAAGTACCACTGTGTATGCTTTATTCACTGATTTTTCACCTTCACCATGCATACATATTATTAGGAAGAGAAAGTGTTTGTTTGGTGAGATCTATAGAAATGTATGAGAGGTGTGGTGAAGGTTATGCCTAGACACTCACACACTATACACACTTCATCCAATTCTCAGGGGTTCCCAGTCCTAGTAAGCAGCACCTGGTGCTCACCATCACAGGTCATCTACACATGCACTCACACTGGGAAGCTTTAGAGACACCAAATTACCTAACACGTCTTTTAAATGTGGAAGTAAGAGGAGTACCCATAGGAAACCCATGCAGGACATGCAAGTGCAACAAAGAGAGTGACTCGAACCTGGGTGGCTTGAGCTGTGAGGTAACAGAGCTAACCACTGCTCTGCTGTGCCCCACTGCCAGGGCTGAGAGCTCAGGAGACTTTCTGATACTTTACTAATGGATGATTCTTCAATCAGGGGAACATTGTACATCTCCAGGTTATAAATTCATGTTCGAAATAAATTAATAAAAACTAAGCAGCTTAGGTATTAAAATATCATTTACTGCATCACCAAAAACCTATTCGCCAAAATGATTATGATTTCTTAAATATTAATACTTTGCTACTTTGGCCTTGGCCCCAATCCAGATTCTAAACTACTCTGCTCCAATAAGTTATAAAAAGTGATCAATTCTTTTAAAACAATCACAATGTGTGTTTCTATAAGAACCTAAAAACACAGAATGTATTATTTTTCTTCATATATATACAGTGGGCTTGTGCAAGTTCTCCTACTTAGAAAGATGAGAGAGGTCTGTACTTTTCATCATAGGTACACTTCAACTATGAGAGATAAAATGAGAAAAAAATCCAGGAAATCAATCTGTTGGATTTTTAAAGAATTTAATTTTAAATTATGGTGGAAAATAAGTATTTGGTAACCCAAAAACAAGCAAGATTTCTGGCTCTCACAGACCTGTAACTTCTTCCTTAAGAGGCTCTTCTGTCCTCCACTCGTTACCTGTATTAATGGCACCTGTTTGACCTCGTTATCTGTATAAAAGACACCTGTCCACAACCTCAAACAGTCAGACTCCAAACTCACCCATGGCCAAAACCAAAGAGCTGTCAAAGGACACCAGGAAGAAAATTGTAGACCTGCACCAGGCTGGGAAGAGTGAATCTACAATAGGCAAGCAGGTTGGTGTGAATAAATCAACTGTGGGAGCAATTGAATGAAAATAAAAGACAAAATGATCATGAGAATGAAGAGCAAAAATCCCAGAACTACACAGAGGGACCTGATGAATGACCTGCAGAGAGCTGGGACCAAAGTAACAAAGGCTACCATCAGTAACACACTACGCCGAGAGAGACTCAGATCCTGCAGTGCCAGGAGTGTCCCCCTGCTTAAGCCAGTATATGTCCAGGCCCATCTGAAGTTTGCCAGAGAGCATATGGATGACAAAGAAGAGGATTGGGAGAATATCATGTGGTATAATATCAGAACGTTTATGTAAAAACTCAACTCATCATGTTTGGAGGAAGAAGAATGCTGAGTTGCATCCCAAGAACACCATACCTACTGTGAAGCATGGGAGTGAAAACATCATGGTTTGGGGCTGTTGTCCTGCAAAGGGGACAGGGCGTCTGTTAAGGGAAGAATGATTGGGGCCATGTATTGTGAGATTTTAAGGCAAAACCTTCTTCCATCAGTAAGAGCATTGAAGATGGAACATGGCTGGGTCTTCCACCGTGACAATGATCCCAAACACACCGCTCGGGCAACCAAGGAGTGGCTCCGTAAAAAAAGCATTTCAAGGTCCTGGAGTGGCCTAGCCAGTCTCCAGACCTTAACCCCATAGAAAATTTGTGGAGGGAGCTGAAAGTCAGCGACAGCCCCAAAACATCACTGCTCTAGAGGAGATCTGCATGGTGGAATGGTCCAAAATACCAGCTACAGTGTGTGCAAACCTGGTGAAGACTTACAGGAAAAATTTTACCTCTGTCATTGCCAGCAAAGGTTATGTTACAAAGTATTGAGTTGAACTTTTGTTATTGACCAAATACTTATTTTCCATCATGATTTACAATTAAATTCTTTAAAAATCCTACAATGTGATTTCCTGGATTTTTTTTTTCTCTTTTTGTCTCTCAAAGTCGAAGTGTACCTATGATGAAAATTACAGACCTCTCTCATCTTTTTAAGTAGAAGAACTTGCACAACCAGTGGCTGACAAAATACTTTTTTGCCCCACTGTAACTTTTGTATATTTTGGTGGAATGGTTACTCGGTGGATAGTCTTTTGCTATATGTCTTGGCAAATATATATATATATATATATATATATATATATATATATATATATATACTTGCCAAGACATAGCAAAAGATTATGTGTTTAAGTTGAAGATCAAGTTATGTGTTTGCAATGACAAGATGCAGTAATGACAAAAATGCACTTATATATGTAAGCTTATGTATTAACAATATATATATATATATACTTGCCAAGACATAGCAAAAGATTATGTGTTTATATATATATAATATATTTATATATTTATATATATATATATGTTTATATATTTATATATATATATATGTATATGTATGTATGTATGTATGTATTATTATTATTATTATTATTATTATTATTATTATTATTATTATTTATGTAAAGTTGTAAAGCGCATCTTTGCCATTATTGCATCATGTCATTGCAAACACAACTCGTTCTTCTGCTATAGTCTTGGCAAATATATGTATATATACGTATAGATAGATAAATTGATAGATAGATAGATAGATAGATAGATAGATAGATAGATAGATAGACATAATCCTTATATTTATACTTATATATATATATAAATCAATTTGCATCTACAAGCGATCTTTAACCTTTTGGTAAATTTTATGACGTGTGAAAAAAAACGATTATGTTGAGCATGTGTAATCATGTAAGGATTTGGTGCTTGCTGATTGGCTGGACATGGAGTGGGCGTTTTCTCTAGCTGGGGAATTCCCGAGTCTCTTATAGCTGTGCAGCGTAACACTTCACTCATTCAGTCAGACTCCTGAGACACGTCGCCTTGTCTAAACTGCTATTAGGGTGTCCACAGCCATGGACGGTAAGTATGCGAGTGTTTCATTATCCACTAAACGATTTTTAGTGAACAATTTGTCTTTTTATTCCGCCTTAAGCTGCTCATGATTGAGTGAAACAGCTGCTCTTTAGCAGTGACAGTTCCAGTGAGCACCTTAGCAGCTTATACTCTCAATCTTCGTTTTGAGTATTGTGATCTTCAGACATCTCTTATTATTATCAGACATCTATAGACAGACATTTATTATTATATCTGCCGGCTAGTTCTATAAAGACTTCACCTTAGAGCAGAGATGAAGTTCTGAATTGAAAGCTATTTTGAATGTATTAACTCTTTAAAGACGAAGAGTCATGTTTCAGTGTTTTGCTTAGTTTGGTTTTGTTTGTTTTAAACCTAAGAGTTGACTCAGTACTTGTTTCAGTACTTTGTCGAAATCACATCCAGTCTTATCTACGGTAGGCTGAAATTAATTACAGCCAAATCCGAACCAGGAAATCAAAATGAGGAACATCTGTCTGCTTTCGACTTCAAGTTCCCTTCAGTAGTGACACTAGCTCATTTTGCTCTTGTGTCTCTGACTTATTAATTTCGTGCTTATTTTCTTTTTGCGCAGTTCCTTTCCCTCAGAAAAGTAAGTTAATACCAATCTGTCAACTGAAGCTACTCTTCTGCTTGTATCTCTTCTGCTACTTCCCTCTTATCTGTCCTGGGTAGCTTGCTGAGGTTGTCTAGTGGCGCTCACTTCCTGCGTTGCATGCAGAGCAGGTAGCAGTGAGTGAAATCAGCTGTGTGTAGTCACTTCCCACATCTCCATGATGGACAACAATGCATCCTGTGCATTGAGGAGCATAACCATGCTTTGTCCACCTGTGCAGTCCCCATTCACAGTATGGGTGTCTGCTGGGGAAACGCAGATGGACGTGCCGCCATATGCACCCTGAAGCCGTGGGTTGCATTTGAGAGTACAGGAACTGAGCATCTCATGCCACAGGCAGCTGTGACCAAACAGGTGTGCCAAGGCGCTTTGAAAATGGTACTCTCTCACTGTGGTCCAATGGCGTGATGGAGAACTTTTGTGTGAAGTGTCTACTACCAGGTGTAGTGGTGGGGGAAATTATTTGATGTTTTTTTGTGGTTATAATCGGATTCGGCAGAAAATGTGGTGGTCTGCAGATGTTTGGATGTTTACAGTTTTGCATGCTTTCTCAGAACTAACACTGCCTGGTGTCAGTCATGCTTCCTGTAACGTACCCCTGAACAGGTTGTTGTAAACCAATCACATAAATTCTATTGTATAATGAATCTGTTCTGTGTTTATGACCATGATTTTTTTTAAATGGCCTAGCTCTTAATTTCATAAAGTCAGTAATGTATTACTTAGGGATCAAAATGCTTTATTATTTACAGCATTTGGCAGGACTTTCCTGTCCTGCGCAATTCTGTCACATTCATTACACAATCACAATTATTCACTCCTATTTGACCCTATTTTCCATTCGTTTAGTCATATGCGCAGACAATATAATCTTCAACAGAGTGCATTTGTAACTTTTTAATAATTGAAAAAGAGAGAGAGGAGCCTGTAATGAGTGTAACAACCTACAGCTGACCTTATGGCATGTGCAAACCCTGCACTTCAATTCTGTACCATTCAGACCTTGCTGGCCCGTTTTGCAGGGTTACTGGTACCAGAAAGGCAGATGTGAAAGGTTTGTTGATGCCATTTGTAGATTGTTGCGCTCCATACAGTGTCCTGTCTCTCCATCATTTATGGGGCGGGTTCCCGAGTCTCAGAGCTTCTCTGGTGGTGTGGGCTTGAGTCTGCAGTTGTCACATGACCAGACCTAGTGTGCCCCACACATTACATCATATTTCATTGTGACTTCTCTGACGGAGGCATGGTAATTACCAGATAGATACCTATTTAATGAAAAATATAAATGTCATGAGGTATTTTTCATAAGAAACAGCACGTGCAAGCTGTTTCCTCATGTGTCTATGTGACGGAATCTGCTGTTGCACAGTAATGAGCCAAGTGTTAAAGGCTGTGAACAAAATCATTTACACCCTCACCAGTTCTGTTCCTGATAGACTTCTCGTGCTAAATATAGTATGTAGAAAGTACAGCACAGCTAGTAACTGTGGCTTCACAGAGTCAAACAATGAAAATGTGATTAAAAATGTGATTTAATATGGCATTTTAAAAAGTTTCATCTTGTCGATGCATTATTAATGTGTTAACTTTGAAGAGCCTAGTGAGGTATAACGTAAGTGGTTTATAGTTTTCTGGTGGTCTTGTCCTTTTGTAATAATTTAAATATCAGGTTTGATTGGATTAAAATGATTAAGCTTAACTAAACTGGCCAAATCATTTCCTAAACCCACTTTAAGTCAAGTCAAGTCAAATTCATTCATAGCATTTTTTACAGTGAAGCATTGTCTAATAGCAGCTTTACAAATATCTAGACCCAAAGCCCTCACTGAGAAAGAATAAGTTGACAATGGAAAGGAAATAAGGAAGAAACCTTGGGAAGATTAAGACTCGAAAAGAGATCCAACCTCCTCGGGCATATGTTATATGTAAGAGGCTATAGATTATATGTAAGAATTAAACCAAGCAAAAAGTTTCTAGTAATAGTTTAAATAAACAGACGCCAAATAACAAGGAGAGCATAATTAAAGAAAATATAATATTATAATCTATAAACTCTGATAAATTAATTGATACAATAACACTGTATTATGAAGAATATAATAAAATAGAGAATTTAATAATACATCATATAAAATATTGAATATAATACCGTAGCTGATATGAGCATCAGCTCACTCATAAATGTCTTATAGTGTTTAAATGACTTTTATGAGTTTTATGCTGTGATGGCTAATTTGACCAAACACAGCCATCCAAGAGGATTTGATTCATTTGAAAATCATGGTATTTCGTTTCTTTGCTTGTTTGTTTTTTTAAGTTCAGGTGGACTTTAAACCTGGTTGGTTTGCTTTCTTATTGGGTACTGTCCATGGGTTGCGTCATAGCTTGTAAAGTTTGTTGATATGCACTGCATGTTATTCCAGTCAACACAAATAGTTTCAGTTTTGCCCTCTCTCTGACAATGCTTCTCCTTAGTGGGACCCCCCTATGTTCAGATGTTTGAACAGCCCAAACAAAGAGGCATGCGCTTCAGGTATAAGTGCGAGGGCCGTTCAGCAGGGAGTATACCTGGCGAAAGAAGTTCAGACAATAACAGGACCTATCCAAGTATTCAGGTAATACGGGACCATAGACGCATGCTGGTCATACATCTTAGACAATCAGTGGCTTTCCTACATGATTCCTTCTTTCTCCTACCAGATTCTAAACGTTTCTGGACGAGGAAGAGTGCGTGTGTCATTGGTAACCAAGAACGATCCCTACAGACCACATCCACATGACCTTGTTGGAAAAGACTGCAAGGATGGATACTATGAGGCTGAGTTTGGACCTGAACGCAAGGTTATTGCGTAAGTCTGCACTTTTTAATAATTCGGCTTAATGTACGATGAAATGTTCTGCATTGCGGCTAAGTATAATAGAATTTATTTTCAAATATATATCTAAAAAGCATTTTGCTAAAGAAGCCACTGCCTCTTTGGTCTAAAATCTGTTTTTGTCTTGTTGCCAATTTTTACTTACTAGTGTGTTTCACTATAGAGTCATTTCTGTTTGTGCTCTCTGTGGAATATAATGTCAGAATGCCACACACCCACTCTAACACCCACTTATACTTATGCACATGCTACTACAGTTCTCTTTGTGCTACCCAATCCACCTTGTATATATATAAATTTGTTTTAGAGTAGGGAAGCAGTGAGGGGATTCCCCCTGATTTGCAAAGTGTGTACTTTAGAGCTGCAGTGTTCTGTCTAACTACTAAAGTGTGTCCACCTTCCAGGGCTTCAAATATCTACCATTGGTTTTTACCATGTAGCCTATAGATGATTGCTGCTGATGATTCATGACAGTGTTGCCTTACCTTCTGTACTTTATAACCTGTTATTACTATGCCTTAATGAATTGTCCTGCACAACTCTTGTTGTCCAGCATATATACTTATATGATTTTTCTCCCAGCTTCCAGAACCTGGGCATCCAGTGCGTAAGGAGAAGAGAGGTCAGAGATGCAATAATGCAGAGAGTACAGCGAGGCATCAACCCCTTCAACGGTGAGTTCTGGACAGTATTCTGACAAAAAGCTTACGGACAATAAAAGGCAGTGTAAATCACTTCAGTTTTCTGACCACTGACTTCCGTTTTGTTAGTGCTAAAATTGTTAAGTGTTTCAGCTACAGTGGTATCATTGGGAAAGAAAAAATGCTACTTCTCGTTTTAGCTGAGCAGTTGCATAACTGGCTGTGGTGTTGCATGGCATGTGACTAGGGGAATTTATTCAGTTTGTGAGTGGAGGTCCACTCCTTAACAAACTCTTCATATTATGAGTAAATCAAGTGTTGATATGTGAATTTTTACTGATCATGTGTAGCTATCTGATAGGTACCTAGTGAAAATGTACAAGTATTATGATATTTGTTTTTTCTCTTTCGAAAAATATCTGTAAATTGCAAAATGAGTAGTGCACAGGAATGACCAGTGACTTTGTAATTGTGCATCACCTTCAGTACTTAAAAGCAGATTTTCTTTGATCTGTGTTAGTTGGTAGCCATTCAATAAAGTCTGTATTAGTTTAAGTTTGTGAGCAAAACACTATAAATCATTGGTTTGACCTTGAAGTTATATCTGCCTAGAAAGGTCCCCAACATTCCCAAATGGTACTGCTGCTGGTTCACAGTGGAGCAACAGGGATGGTAAATTAGATCTGGCATCTGCTTGAATTCATTCTATAGTGTGGTTAAGTTGACATGGTTTGTCACACTCCGAAGAGGCCATAGGAATGGTGTCAAAAATGCCTTTCATGTCTGATTAGAACTCTTTAACAATAACTTATAAGATGACACTCGGAGTATCCAGAGCGTGAGAGATTCCGCCAGTTTAGAAAGACATTTCAAAGCAGACTTTGTCCTGTTATTACTTCCTCTTGCTTATTTCTTTGTCTCTAAGGTAACTTGGAGATAACTCTCACTTCCACTCAGAGTTCAATGCTTCCTGAACTGAGGTGTGGTTTTGCTTCCTAAAACTAACCGAATTCTTTTATGATTAAATGCTTGCAGCAAACAAGGCAATGATAATACAGATCAGCTACAGGATGACACCTAAAATTGCTGTTTATATGGCTACCTCTGGAAAAACATAGGGTTATAGGGTTGCTTAGACTTAAAGATTTCTTAGCATAAGCAGGTGTCCAGCAGGTGTCAACTGACATAACACCTGTGTTGAGTTGACATTATGACTGACTTCATGACAACAGGTGTTGTAGCTCACTCACTCTACTTCTTATTTGTCAGACTCACATAAAGGTAGTGATGTGACGCTTAAACAGTGAGACTAATTGGAAATGTGGACAAAAGTAAATAATTCGAAAAGATACCCTACTCCTGTAAACCTGTTTTATCACCTCTGTAACAGTTTTATTTTTGACTCTAAAGGCATGTAAGGCATTGCCATAAAGACAGAGGTGGTACTTTATTTTGACCAGAGTTTAATTTTACTAGTAATAGTGGGCAGCAAGGTGATTCAGTGGGTACTGTTGTCACCTCAAGACTTCAGAGGCCTGTGTTTGAGTCGTGGCCTGGCCACAGCCTGTGTGGAGTTTGCATGTTCTTGCCATGTCTGTATGGTTTGCTCCCATATTAGAAAGACATGCATTTGGTCAACTGGAATCTCTAACGTGTCCCAGTGTGAGAGTGGGTTGATTTCCCTCTTGCACTTTGTGCCACCGGATAGCCAGCCCTGACCAGGAATTGGAAATTGAGTGAGTTGTAAGGGTTCTATAAAATCCTGTGAAAGTGTCATTGCACTGGTATAATAGAGTTATTTATGTCTGTATGTATATATAACTCTGTTATACATAACGCTGTTATACCAGTATGTGTGTGTGTACACACACACACACACACACACACACACACACACACACACACACACACACACACATATATATATATACAGCTTGCATTCAACCTTATGTTATTTTATTCAAATAATTATTTCTCAGTCTCTTTATTAGAATACAACCAAACAAATCAGGAAATCAGAAAAACAGCTTCTATAGGTTCCAGTGGAAAGTATTTAGTGTGACCTTTTCTTACACTTGAATAATAGCAGCAACCCTTCTACAAGAAGATTGATCAGGAGTGAGTTTTTTGGAAGGGTAGCGGTCAAGAAACCACTTCTTTCTGAAGGGTAACAGGGTGAAAAGGCTAAGATATGCAAAAGCTCACAAAGATTGGAATGAAGATCGGTGGAAAAGAGTAGCAAGTGACAAATTAAAGTCTGAAAGTCCAATCGTCAACAATGTGTTAAATATGGTCATTATACCATAGCTAAAACAACAAATCTAATGGTGGCCCAAGACTTTTGCACAGTACTGTAGCTTAGATATGAGTCTTGTATCCCCCCTAACAGCGTCCTTATACATAATACCTATGATATGCATGAAGAATTCGTCACGCTATGTCACCGTAGTGAGATTATACTTTTGATTTTAGCGTAGCTGTCATGGTTGGTCATGCTTGAAAGGGAGACACATCTCACTTTTACTAATGCTGTCCCACTGGTGTTTGTGACGCATTTAATATCAAAGTGTACGTTTGTCATTTATAGCACTTACATTCCTTCGGCTGAACCGTTGAAGGTTGAACACACAGATCTGTAATTAGCAGTCCAGACAATAAATCAGCATTTAATCCAAGAAGTTCAGGGCTGGGTTCCTCAAAAAGTCCAGCATAGTGGTTTGGAGGTGCTGGGCCTCACACTCTTCCATTGAGCCTCATGTTAACACAATATTTGCATAGCATTTATGAAGATGACCATGTATGGCCATTGCGTTATTTAAGACTTCATTAAAAAAACAGTGTGAGAAAGGTCCCGACTGTGGCTGGAGATATGTGTAGGTCTGCCTCTGTCTGTGTATTGAGTCTCCCATCCTCCCACATTAACCCAAATGCTCGCCCTCTCAACACCCACAGGCCTGATGTGTTCCTCTATGCGTTTCTCTGTCCCTTTGCGTGCACGCACACACATGTGCATAGTTTATGCAAGAACCATGCATGCACATCACCTCCTCATTTTCACACTCTGCCTCTCTCTTCTACCCCCACTCTAAGCCTCCCACCTTCTCTCTATTTAACATTCTTTCTACATAGCCATTTCTCTGGCTGCCTCTCTTGCCGTGTGTCTGCTGCACTCTGCTTTTCTGTACATGTCCTCCTCTCCCTCTCTTTTTTTCCTCTCTGAGGCCTTGTGGTTTAAGCAGAGGCAGAGTTCTGAACATCAGGTTAGCAGAGTCGTCATCGGTCCTCTCGGTTTGCTGCGATATTTCCACCTGCTGTGACCTCACCTCGGCTGTCAGCCGCGCGTCACCGCCGGTGGGCGGGAGAGTCCACTGCGAACACACTTTTGAAAGGGAGAACGGGTGGGAGTGTGTGTACGCACCGAGAAATGTCTTCACACGCATTTCGTGTGGGATGTCGAGTGTGTCTGCATCTAGATGTGAGCCGGTGGCTGCGTAGGCGCCTTCGGCAGTGACATATCTGGGGATACCGCTGAGTGGCAGTTGTAGCTCTGTGACGTAGGGAGAGTCGCTCAGAGATTGTCAGGGCGAAGCAAGCTTTGAGTGAACTCCTTTCTTGGACTGTCTCACACCTGCACTTACATTTCGATGATATGACAGTTTGATGTTGTGCTGCTTTTCCCTTCCCCCTCAACCTGTGACTGTTTATACATTACACAAAAAGTCTAGCGTAGTCTAAGCTGTGCCTAACAGAGTGTGTTCTGTCTGTGTGTGTCCACATATACAGTCACCCGGGACCAGCTCTTGCAGACGGAAGAGTACGACCTCAATGTGGTACGCCTGTGTTTCCAGGTCTTTCTTCAAGATGAAGCTGGAAAATATACCGTTGGACTGAGCCCTGTCATCTCCAATCCCATCTACGACAACAGTGAGTGGCCCTGTGACACACCCGCACTCACTGAGTGGAACTGGGGCTGAAAAGACTACATTACCTTATACGCTATTAAAGCTGAAATATCCAAGACATCCTGGGATATTTAGCTGCAAGGGCATCCTCCACATAAATCTGAATGGTTCTTTAATAACTTGCTATGACTTTACAAAGGTATCTCGGTACCGTGTTGGTAATTCGTTCCAGCAGGCTTGTTGAGAACCGAAAACAATAAGTACCAAGCAAATTTTTCCCATAAGGAATAATGAAAATTGAAGCAATCCGTTCCAGACCGCCAGAAAATCCCCACTGTATAAGGCATTAGATGCATTAATGGAGTTGTATTGTACAGGTGCTCCCTGATTTACTAAGGAGATATGTTCCAACAAATCCAACATAAGTTCAATGTATCATGAACTAAGGAGTTTAACGAGTGTTTGGTAGAAGCGTATATACTGTATCACAGCAGAGATATGGAAAGGATACTATGATAAGTAAGTTAATCTTTAAAACACTTACATTAACCTACAGTTGGCCAGATTCATTAAAACAAAGCTTATTTCGTAATAAAGTGTTAAAAATCTCATGTAGTTTAGTGAGTAATGGATTGAAAGTGAAAAGTAAAAGCAAAACACTTACTCTATTGATGAACTCCGGGCACTAGCATAGCTGCTAAGCTAACTGCTGCCTGTGTTCTGGATCATTCAATTCCTGTTTTGCTTTAGGTTGGCTCTTATAAACGAACCTTTTTATGATCTATGGAGACTTATTTGCACTTATCAGTACTGTAGATGTAAAAATAAAGAAAGACCTGATAAAAACAGCAGAGATCTTCTCTGAGGGCTATTGTGAACCTGATTGACGAGTTACGGCTGAAGCACGGCTCGACTCATGCTAGAGCAAACTGAATTCGACGAGTTCCGAGGTGATCGTGAACCGAGGTACCATTGTATTGTAACAGTCCATTTACATTCATTTTGCAACACAGCACTCGCACGTCCAAGTCAAGTCCGAAACCATCGGCAGCTCAAGTCCAAATTGAAGCCATGCCCTCAAGGCTAGTTCAAGTCTCGTAAAGGTGAAGCCAAAGGTCAAGAGCATCCATGTAAAAATGCCGCATAATTCATCTATTTCATGACTATAGGCCACGGTTCGAAGTTGTCGAAGACACAGAGTGGTAAGTGGGACAGGAAACGAATGTGGCCCCATTCAGCACTTCCTGAGCTGCTGCAGCGTATAGCGGAAGCCACATCTCTGAGTCCTTTCTGGGCGATTGTCACAGTGCATCATACAAAGCAGGACAGTGTCAAGGAAAAAGTGTGTGTAATGCACGTGAGGAGAGCTCCTTTGTTGTGGTGGCTGATAGCACACGAAGCATTGATACTTCAGCTTCACTGGCGTACGTGCTCTGTACACAAACTCGCAAAGAGGAAGTGTCGAACAGCTTCGCCCTCGTGTTCTAAATACGGGTCCTGCAATTCGATTGAATATTTAAATATTTCCTCACACTTCCCGGTGAAGCGCACAACTGCTTGAGGTACTGGAACACCCGCTTAATTTAGTTACTCAGACAGTGAGACAGGAATTCCCAGTCGGCTCAGTTCAAGCTTGATGTCATGCTCTCTTTTTTGTCTTAGTTATTGTTGTTGACGTTTGAACCAACTACCTCTTTCACCCTACAGGAGCCCCGAACACAGCTGAGCTGCGCATCTGCCGTGTCAACAAGAACAGTGGCAGCGTGAAGGGTGGCGATGAGATCTTCCTGCTCTGTGACAAAGTGCAGAAAGGTTAGCACGCCACTTTCTTCCCAGAACTTAAGAAAGAATGTATTCCTGAACGTTACAACAGCATTTCATTCTGCCATCATTTTTAAATTCATCCATTCTTCCATTCATATTTCGAGGTACTTAAAGTAGTAGCATTGGTTAAAGCAAAGTTGGACGTCAGCTAATGTGACACTGATTCATTTATACCCCGTGTATTGTGCATGCTTTCTTTCAAAACTTCATTACTTCATTTGTTTTTTGCTTCCCACCACACTTGCTTCCTGATGCTAGATGACATAGAGGTGCGCTTCTTTACCCAGTCCTGGGAAGCCAGGGGCTCGTTCTCTCAGGCCGACGTTCACAGACAGGTGGCCATAGTTTTCCGGACACCTGCCTACTGTGACACGTCCATCACGTCACCTGTCAGTGTGCACATGCAGCTGCGACGCCCCACCGACCAGGAAGTGAGCGAGGCCATGGAGTTCAGATACTTGCCTGATGACAAAGGTAAGGCAGTAGCTATAACCGGTCGGGATGCAGTATGTCAGCCATAAGGCAAAACCTAGAGCTGTTACACAGTACAGTACAGAGAAATGAATCATATTGCTGCGTCATGTCCGATTAGCCTAGTTGTGTCCAGGTTTCCATGTTTAAGAGTGTTTTTTCTTTCAGATCCCTACGGGTGCCGTGAAAAGAAGCGGAAAATCGAGAATATTATGAAGTTCATACCCAACTTTACACCTGGACACGTGAACACAGCGGGCAGAGTGAAAGCTGTACCTCAGAGTTCCATGATGTCCGCAAGGATTAAAACCGGTAAGAAGCTGTCTGCATATACAAAACTTTAGAGCATGCTCAAGTTTAGCAAGCACTACTCACCAGTATGTATTGTTTACCTTCAACAGAGCCAACAAATTTCTATCCAAAGCACCCTAACACTGGTATGATGAAGCCAAATCAGCAGAATATGTACAGCAATACTTATCAAGCCCGTTCCATGACGCCCGCTACGGCAACGTCTGTCGCAACATCCTTTACTCAGGTCCAATGGCCATGTTCTTCAGCTCACTTCAATCCTGCAAATACCAACCCTGGGCCCAGTAATGGACTGGGCATGCCACAGGTCAACCAAGTGAACCCAGTTACCTCTATAAACACCGCAGGCGAGAGTGGAAACAGCCTCCCGTTGCTGAGTTCAATGGATCTGGAGTTTCTCGACCCACAAGGCGTGTCAACCAGCCAGGCACGACAGGAGCAGCACGAGCAGAGCGTCCAGCATAACCAGCAGCCCCTCCACAGGAAGGAAACCATGCCTACCGATGAAAGCGTCTGGTATAACTATGAGCTTCAGCAGACGCCAGGAGCACAGAACGGAGTAGGAAGCACAGCCGCAATGATGGGGATGAATTACCAGTACACAGACAGTCCGGTTGGAGAAGACATACTTCAAAGCCTGGGCGTCTCGCTGACAAGTCATTTAAAACAAGAGTCTCAAGGCCAGAGTAACCTACCCATGGTGGACCCTGTCAGCTCTACCTCCTCTGAGTGCACACAGTCCTACACCGTGCTCAACTACCCAGCAACCAACGGCAGTAATCAGGAGATCCAGAGGCAAGCAGCTAGCAGTGGGGCCCACGGCTCGGGACAGAGGAACTCACAGAACCCTTCGTATTCCATCCCCGGCATGACTGAGTCTCTGAACTGGCCTTTCTATCCGTTCACTGGTGAATAATACAGCAGGTTTTAAGTTCATTGTATGCAGAGTATCATATGGATGGTGATTTCAGGGTTGGTCATGGGAAACGTAATACTTGCTCTTTAAATAGGCTCTGGTTTACTGGGTCTTGTCTGTGATAAACCTTTTTTTTTTAACGAGTCAATGGTGAGATGCCCAGCATCTTATTGTAGTTTATGAAGCAATAGCTACACCACCTTATGTCTAAGCAGGTGCTCCAACAAACTTTTACTTTAACAATAAGCATGTGAGGCCACCCCAGCTATTAATGTAGGACGCATCTGTCACACCCAAAAGGATGCTGTGATTTCAATAAAAATCTGTGTACCGGTACATAGATTTTAAAGATCATATTAGGGAATTCTGGAAAACCTGTTGAAACTTTTCCAAGTGTGGGGAAGTAAGTCTGTTCTCTGGAACTTGCAGGGATCCTCAAACCCTGAGTAATGGCTATGTCATATTAAACAAATGTTCTATCCAAAGTTCTCAAAATAGTGATTTAGGCCTTTTCAAAATAGCTGATTTTTTTTTTTATTCTGACCTTTTTTCTGGTTCTTGTGATACTCACTGGGAAAGAATATTTTATATATATATAATATGTTGATTTTGCTACTTTGTTTCAGCTTTACGGTGAAATCAAGACAATTTTCTGATTGTACTTCCTATATTTTTATAACCATTGTGAACTTAATGTTTTGTACTTTCATACAATAAAAAAACATCAACAAAGCTCTGTGTGGGACTTTATAGAAGACTGTTAAAGAATTTGAAACTCACTTTGAATTATGGAATGAATATAAATACATTTCTCACATAAGGAAAGGGAAATGAATAAATATTTATGTCTTTGGTGTATATAAGAAGTAGCTAACATAGTGTTCATGTTACTTCCTCGATGGTAATGACAAACTCAAGAACAGCATTCACAATACACCATTGTGACACTGATGACATCTGCGTAAGGCGAGTAGTGTGGCAATTTCCTTCATACTGTTTGTCTCACAGAGAATAGGCATACCTATCCCCATACCTGATGTACGAGTGTAATTACCAAATATATTTGGTAATTGTTCTGTTCTATCAGTTTGTTGAGTCACAACAAAGTGTTGCTAGACCCTAATACACTCTTTTGGTTGGCGTAGTTGCCAAACATCTTTTGCAATTGTGGATAATTTGTATCACAATTTAGCAATCACAGTGATTTCCCCCTTTCAGTTTCCCTTTGGTATTTCTCCTGCCTTTTAAACAGGTTCAGAGCTTAAACAAAATACAATAACTATCAGTTATTGGCAAGTATGTTAGGCAAAGGCTTACACTGGCTTGTTCTTCCTAAGATGCTGTACAAGCCTTCACATTGGTAAGTTGACCTGCATGACCTTAATGAGAATTTTCATTACATTAAATTAAATTAAACCACACTTACTTTTCTTGTAGTTCAATACAGTCTGAAATGTAATGTAATATAAATCACTTTTGGTTCTGCGACCCTCACCAATATCTGATAGGAACACATTTCAGTTGTTCACTATAAGTGAATGTATAAAACAATGTCATTTCTTATTGAATGTTTTGATTATTAAAGAACAATCAAAAAGCATAACCTAAGTGGTGCACTTTCCATTTTCTGGTGTTTTCAGAGAATATATTTGTTAACTCTAGTTACTCTCATTGACTTACATCAGCTCATTCAAACAGCATAGACTTGTAACTTTTGTGACTGTTCTTTTCTGAACCCCCCTCTTCCTGAGAGGAGCAAGATTTGACATGTTTGCCAGTCTTATGTGCTGCAGACTTCATTATGTGGTTTAGGGAATACCACTTCAACATTCTAGACAGGTCTTCATTAAAATGATCTGAAAATCTAGGTTGGTTTCCTTAAGCTGATAAATTTAAACTGTACCATTTCAGCTATTTTATAGAATTATTGTTATTAGTGACACTATGCTTTCACTGAGAAGATTCTCAGAAAGTCTTTGGTGAGTTCTATGTGTGATATCACATGTTCTCCATGGTTAGCAATATGATTTCGATTTTTTAAACTTCAGATAAATTAAATTTTTATTTGTGGCTTGCGTCATCACACTGGGAAGCATTAAATACTTTCACACTGTCATAAAGGTAAATGAACTTGATGCATCCATGCAAATTGCAAACAATTTGCTTGGTAGTTAGCTAGCTATAGAGCTTTTAGATTATTCAGCTATTTCTTTCCATACCACATTTATACACAGTGGGGCAAAAAAGTATTTAGTCAGCCACTGATTGTGCAAGTTCTCCTACTTAGAAAGATGAGAGAGGTCTGTAATTTTCATCATAGGTACACTTCAACTATGAGAGACAAAACGAGAAAAAAATCCAGGAAATCACATTGTAGGATTTTGAAAGAATTTAATTGTAAATTATGAGGGAAAATAAGTTTTTGTTCAATAACAAATGTTCAACTCAATACTTTGTAACATAATCTTTTTTGGCAATGACAGAGGTCAAACGTTTCCTGTAAGTCTTCACCAGGTTGGCACACACTGTAGCTGGTATTTTGGCACATTCCTTTATGCAGATCTTCTCTAGAGCAGTGATGTTTTGGGGCAACACAGATTTTCTATGGGGCTGAGGTCTAGAGATTGGCTAGGTCACTCCAGGACCTTGAAATGCTTTTTACAGAGCCACTCCTACGTTGCCCGAGCGGTGTGTTTGGGATCATTGTCATGCTGGAAGACCCAGCCACGTTCCATCTTCAATGCTCTCACTGATGGAAGGAGGTTTTGGCTTAAAATCTCACGATACATGGCCACGTTCATTCTTCCCTGCACAGATCAGTCGTCCTGTCCCCTTTGAGAAAAACAGCCCCAAAGCATGATGTTTCCACCCCCATGCTTCACAGTAGGTATGGTGTAACTCAGAGTTTTTCTTTCTCCAAACACGGCGAGTTGAGTTTTTACCAAAAAGTTCTATTTTGGTTTCATCTGACCACATGATATTCTCCCAATCCTCCTCTGGATCATCCATATGCTCTCTGGCAAACTTCAGACGGGCCTGGACACGCTTGGCACTGCAGGATCTGAGTCCCTCTCAGCGTATTTGTTACTGATGGTAGCTTTGTTACTTTGGTCCCAGCTCTCTGCAGGTCATTCATCAGGTCCCTCTGCGTAGATCTGGGATTTTTGCTCACCGTTCTCATGATAATTTTGACCCCATGTGATGAGATCTTGCGTGGGGCCCCAGATCTAGGGAGATTATCATTGGTCTTGTATGTCTTCCATTTTCTTGCTCCCACAGTTGATTTATTCACACCAACCTGCTTGCCTATTGTAGATTCACTCTTCCCAGCCTGGTGCAGGTCTACAATTTTCTTCCTGGTCTCCTTCGACAGCTCTTTGGTCTTGGCCATGGCTGAGTTTGGAGTCTGACTGTTTGAGGCTGTGGACAGGTGTCTTTTATACAGATAACGAGGTCAAACAGGTGCCATTAATACCGGTAACGAGTGGAGGACAGAAGAGCTTTCTAAGAAGTTACAGGTCTGTGAGAGCCAGAAATCTTGCTTGTTTGTGGGTGACCAAATACTTACTTTTCACCATGATTTACAATTGAATTCTTTAAAAATCCTACAATGTGATTTCCTGGATTTTTATTTCCTCATTTTGTCTCTCATAGTTGAAGTGTACCTATGATGAATTTTGCTAATTTTGATAAATATTTTGCAGTTGTTTTTATTGAAAGTTATGATTATGCAGTTCGGCACCTCTGGCCAAATGAAGCATTTTTCTTATTTTCAGGACACGGAAGTGGAAAGTGGAAAGTGGTGGAACTGTGTATAATTGCGAAGGGGACTGAAATGATGAACTTGCCATATTTATACATTGTACACAGGCATATTTGGACAAAATGTGAACTGTAGTAAAGTTTTGATTCGCACATTAAGTCTATTAACTTACCAGCGCTGTTGTTTAGAGTACGATTAGACATCTTGGATGTTTCTCACCAGATCATTATGCTGCAATATATAAACTATAATAAATATAAACTAGATAATGTTGCCTGTGATGGGTCTGATCTATCGGAAAAGAAAATCATTAAAGGGATTGCGTTAATATATATCTAGTGCCTTCTGGATAAACAGTGAGGTCAAATGGAATGAAAAACAATACGTTATTCTCCTGAGCAATAATACTTTTAAAGTCTCACACTGTTCTCAGATCTGCCAACATCTTGATTCTCATTTTATTTGTTCCTCAGAAATGAACTCAAAACATTTCTTATCCATACATTTTTTTCCTGATTTAATGTGAAGTACTTTTATAGTAATTAATATAAGATGATTATTTCATGGCTCTGTGCTATGTATGCCTCATTCAAGTCTCATAGTTATGAATCTTAGGACAACCCTGTGGCAAAGTTGACACATGAATGAAACATAAATGAGGATCACCATTGAGTACTAAAGTTTTCTGAAGGGAAGCGATATATGGAGCCTAACATATGAGGTTTAACAATGGTACCTGAAGTGAAATCAGCAGCCAACTAAAAACAATAAACTGAAGCTTCACAGCTTTCTTTTAATAGTTCAATTTAGTTCTACTCTAATTCCAAAATAATAGAATAAATAAATGAATAAAAACAAATAATAAAAACAAAAAGGGTTTCCTACGCCAAAAAAAACATAAATACAAGCTTTTGAACATTTACTTTTACTTCTTTTCACTTAGAAAATCAGTAAGACATTCTGATTTTCTTCCGGGAGACATATTCTTCCAAATAGTCTAGCAGAAGTCCATACAAGTACTGGCACCCATCCCTTATCTAATGAATCTAAGTCGGAGAACCATACCTTTATGGCAATGTATGATCACCCCTGTTTCCCTGGTCAGTGTCTATAGAGCAATACAGGAATGCAGTTAAAAAGAATTAATTTGGTCAGCAACAAAACATCATTTTTATTTGGATTTTTGGGTTATGCCTGGTGGTATAATTATGTTGATCAAATAGAACATTTTAAGCATGGTCAATTAGATTTTCATTCTTAATAAAAAGCATTTCTTAATAACATGAACTTAATAAATAGCATTCAAGGTGTCCTAACAATTTTTTAATTTTGAATTTTTTAATATTTGAAACATTTTCTGTACAACTGCAGTCTGATGCATTTCTAGATTAATTAAATTGCTTATCTTGACTAGCTACTAGCACTGATTGCTCCAAATAAAAGTATTTCCGCACTGCAACTAGTTTTGTTTTTTTTCTCAGTAATGCTTCCGAATGATGTCAAACCCAGCACATATTAGTCTACTTTTTTGGCACTGTGGTTTCACAACACTACATCACATTATACTCAGTTTATCACAATGTATACTGAACATTTTAAATACATTTGAACTAGTGAACTATACATAAAGGCGCCCAAACGTTTGTATGTTTCAATTTTAGCCAATGCGTTTTAAAATATTTGCATTCAAACCTGCAGAAATATGTTACATTTAAGTATTTTTCCTGCATAGGTTAACTTCTTTTCACTTAGAAAGTCAGCTAAACATAATTGTTCTGTCATAAAAGTCCATAGAAATGCAAGTAAGGTGGATGCAATCCAAGCATACAATAGACTGTTGAGGGTTCATGTCCTAACAGAGGTTCACTGGGATCTTGGGATTTGAACTTCCAGCCTTTGATGCACTTAACCCCTGAGCTACCACTTCCTCAATTTGTTGTTGAGACTATATTGGCTGATATGATAGTAATGATGTGGTGAATTGTGAGGTAGGAGCTTTAACGTGTCTATTTGATGTGGTTTTTAATCTGTATTTAATAGGTAATTTGAGAGCTCCTTTCTCCATGTAGACGTCAGTACCTGTGAATTAACCGACATCTACTCTGAATTATCAAGCAGACTTGCAGTCAAAAATTGCTGCTTCCTGTCTGTATGTAGCATACCAAACCACAAAGAGCAAACAATCCAGACATGTGCACTAATACATGAGTAGTGAAATTAGCTGAATGGTGTTTTGATGACGAAGATACAAATAAGGGATTTCCTTTTCTGTGTAAGAAAAATTAAGATTCTTCAAAAATGTGAAATTTGGTTTAAGAAGTCCTCTTCAAACCAAATAAGGTAAGAGATATACTCGAACGTCTCTGGCTGAATTTGTGCAGTTGAATACAGATACATTAGAGAGATATCACTTTAGGATGTAGGGTTTAGGCTAAAGTAGGGTAATTATGGGGAAAAAACACAAAGACTATACAAATACATGTTCACAGGCATATTTCTGTAGTACTGTATGAGTGTATGCTGATCTCACAGTCAGGTCATAAAAAGGAGGCAGTCTCTTGAGCTCATATTACATGAAAACACCTGAGATTTCGATTCATTAAAACAATCTGAGCTATGAACACCAGGGCTGCCCTGAAACACAGTCAGGGCAACAGAAATTTCAGAAAACACAAAATCAGTGCGGATAAACTTTGTGCAACGTAAGCATAACATGGCTTCTCTGGAACATTGCCAGGGCAAAAACAATGTCAAAATCAGTTTCATTAAACTTTGTGCAAATGTGTGAATTGCAGTATAGCTGCCCTGGAACACTGCCAGGGCAAAAACATCATCATAATCAGCTCTATCAGTTCCAGTCAGGCTCCTCCTATGTCCTTCATCACAGGCCCACACACATCAGTTCATGATGGCACATTTCACAAACCTGCTCATGTTTCAGCCCTCTGCAGTGGAGAATGAGGAAGTTAGAGAAGGATCAGGTTACAAATCCACTTAGTATGCACAATTCACCTACAGTATATGGCTGACAAAGAGCACGCCAATGAATATGCCATTTGCCATGCACCAAAGGAGTATCGCCAGATTGGTAAACGTTTATTTTTTCCCCACTTTGACCCAAATGTAAGAATAGTTCTAAAGAGTTCAGTACAGTATTTACTTCTAGGATATACTGGATTTCACTTGCGCCTACAGTTTTCTGTAAAGACAGACCGAAGGAATTTTAGAATGCTATAATGATATGGTAATATATTTTTCACTCCCTGGAGAGTGTTAGGTAGAAAATAATCTTCATCAAGCTCAACTTAATTACATACTGCCTGAATTTTGGCTGCTTATTATACCTCATCCCTCAACCTCATACAATGAATCTCAATCACACACACATGGAAAATCCCTATATAATGTATGTCGCTCTTACACAGCCCACTGTGTTCTTACATTTTTTTAATAACATATAACACACAAGACAAATCAAAGTCTTTTTAATTTCACAACTGATGTTTATTTGTAGAAGTCTACTGCATCAATGAGAATCTTTTCGACTGTAACGGTTGCCCTGTTGGATCCTTGAGCATAAGTTTAACCTTTTAACTGCTCAGCCCTCAGTTGGATATGTGTGTAATTGGTAATGCCTGTAAAATACAAATACTCTCATTGACAAAAAATAAAGCACCTAGATCGAAATGTTGGATTTGTTGTGACACTCTGCATGCAGTCGCAGGCAGACATTTAAATTATTACAGGTGTGGGACTAATTAGACACTGGGTCTTGAAACAATAGGGCATAAAATTGCTTCCCTCGCTGCCCTATAAAAAGGCTCTCAGGGGCCCCTTTTGGGTAGTGTCACTCGGTGAGAGTTTATTGACTGCAAGACATGCCTCTATGACATTTGACCACAGCTAGGCCTGTAGATCCTCCCAGCTGGTCCCATAAATACCTGATTGGCGATAAATCTGGCGATTGATCAGGCCAAGGAATGTTGCAATCTGGCAGAGACATTCCTGGGAAACCCTTGCTGTATGTGGGCGAACAATGCCAGTTGGAAGCCCTGCCAGTAGAGGCAACACATGTGGCCACAGGATGTCCCTCACATATCGCTGATCTGTTAGTGTCCCTTGTATCACTATAGGGGTTACCGATTGTTGTATGCAATGGCTGCTCAGATCATCACACCAGCAGTTGGGGCAGTGTGTCGCTCCACAGCACCCGACCATCTTCAGATTCCAAACAGAACCTGAATTTGTTGCTAAAGTCGATACAGTTTCAGTCCATAGCAGTCCAGACTTCTCGTTCACAACACAACTGCAACCAAAGGTAAAGGTGGCTGGCTGTCAATGACAGGACAGGTAATGGGCACTCTGACAACAAATTTCCTTCTGCAGGTTGTCTGGAAATGGTCCGAGTAGAGAGGGGTGTGTAGTGAAGGTGCCACCTGTGTTTGGATGGTGAACAATGAAACTGTGGGAGCTGCACGTGCCTCTCAGTGGATCAAACAATCCTCTATATTTGTGGTATGCCTGGGCCGTCCAGAGCCTGTTCACCATGTATGCATGTTCTCACAGAACCACTGCTCCCAAGACTTCCTAACAGCTAGGTCAGAATGGCCTAGATGGCAGGCAATTTGTCTAAACGACCATAATGCATTTCTTAGTCCAATGATGTACCCCCTCTCAAAGTCTCAAATGTATGTCCAGCAATCAACAATCTCTCACCTAGAGGTACACTACCCAAAAGTAGAATCTGAGAGCCATTTTAAAGGGCAGCGGGGGAAGCACTTTTACGCCCTCTTGTGGCAAGACCCAGTGTCTAATCAGACCACACCTTTCTATCTGAGTGCTTTATTTATTTATTTTTTGTCAATAAGTGTAAATAAAGATTTTGATTTCACATTTAACCTGACTCTTTAATGGTCAGGATCGTAGGGGCTCTAGCACCTATCCCCAGTGAACACAGGCTGTAGGCGTGAGTGTGTCCTGAAAAGGAAGCCAGTCCACCGCAGGGCCAACAGGGTTCCCTGTTGCAGCACTGGGAAATGACTCTTATAAAGAAAAAAAAGGCTACTCTTCTCCTGAATTGCAAGAATTAGACTCTAGAAAATGAATAAACTACATGATTTACAGTTGTACATTTCAACATTATAAAATTGGGTAAACTATAGAAGAATACACTATATAGATAAAAGTTTGTGGACAAAATCTACATACAAAACATTAGTATTACTATAAAGTTGCTAGTACAACAACCAGTCTTCTGAGGCTTTCCACTGGATTTTGGAATATGATGAGAAGTACTGATGTTGGACAGTAGGCCCTGACTCAAAGTTGGAATTCCAATTCACAAAGGTGTCTGATGGAGTTACTTTTAGGGTTCTGTGTACAGCAGCCAAGTTCTCCATCAAAGCTGATAAACCATTTCTTTTTGGGTTTTGCTTCAGTAGAGCAGAGCAGGTAGTTGTTGATTACAACCATTTCTACTACCACTGTTTGTCCACAGAAATTACATTCCTGTCTTCTTAATATTGTGAACCTGTTAACAGACTGTGGCTGAGATCAATAATTAGAATGGGTGTCTATATACTTTTGGACATATATTGTATATACTGTCTGTAGGTATCCCATTTATGTGGATCAAAACTAACTGAACAATATATTTGACACATTTATTAGATGCTTGCAGCTGATTACTTAATCTCTGCATATTCTACATGAAGTTCTGTCTGGTTATCTGATACTCTGCTCAAAACTGAAAAATGCTTTGGAGACCTTGTGCCTTCTCTCTTGTTTTTAACGAGTTAATTGTAATTCATCTGGCACAAAATGAGTGACTGGCATGACTAATTAAGAATAGGACCATGTAAACAGTTATGTGATATATCTTATATAAGTTACACTCATGAAGGCATATTGTTGCATTTCAGCATTTAAGCTCTTTCTGTATCAAAAATTACATGTGCTGGTGCCTCTGCAAATTACAACATCAACTAAGACAAGTGATCCTGTTTCACTTGTAGTCATACATGACCATAGCACCATATTTCACAGATGAAGTGGTACACTCTGTATCATGAGAAGTTCCTTATTTCCACCACACTTTCCTCTTTCCATATGTACATAACTTGTCTACTCGCTGACTATTTGGCAAAAATCTAATGTTTTAATGTATTTATCAGAAGATTAGATTTGGATCTTACCAGTGCATCTTAAAGCTCAAACACTGAAACAGCTGATACATTCTCAACACATACCCATGTTAACAGTCTTGTTTTTAATTTAAATGAATATTTATATTATAATATATGTTATAAATCTGATATTTATCTATTGCATCTGAAGCACATGGGAAATTACTACAAACAAGAGTTTCTACTCCCTGTTTTGAGAATAAAATAGAAAACAAGTTGAATCTAAATTAACCTATAATAGAAAAATAAAAGTATTCTATCAAATATTCCATCAACAAGTTCCAAATACAGTTGTACCTTAGTTGTTGTTAATTCGTTCCAGAAGCCTTGTCGAGAACCAAAAATGATGAGTAACGAGCAAATTTTTCCCACAAGGAGTAATGCAAATTGAATTAATCCATCCCAGACTTCCAAAAATCCACACACACTGTATCATTTTTTGAATGTTTAAAACACTTACATTAACCTACAGTTGTCCAAAATCATTAACACAAAGCTTATTTTATAACAAAGTGTTATCTACGTCATTTAGTAAGTAATGGATTGAAAGAAAAAGTAAGCAAAACACTCACTCTATTGGTGGACTCTCGTGCGTTAGCATTGCTGCAGCCTGTGTTCTGGAGCATTTCCTTTCGGTTGGCAATCTTTTTAGTACCAACTGAGACTTATTTGCATTAAGAATACAGTAACGTAAATGTAGAAATAAAGAAAAACATGATAAAAAAATTGCAAAGATCTTCAATAAGCAAGAGCTATTGTGAATCTGAATCACTGAATCACTGTGTACTGAATTGTGAATCGAGTTTCTGCAAGTCGGGTGGGTAAACTAATACAAGCTTAAGAAAGTCCACCGAGTACCGAGCAAATGACAAGAAACAAGACGATTTTTTCTTGTCGAAATGCATCGAGAACCGAATTCGACGAGTTCCTATGGTGGTCGAGAACCGAGGTACCACTGTATATGAGTATGTAACACAAATGGATAACTACAACTGTTACACAAATAATAAAGGAGTTAGGGCAACATAGATATGACAATGACATATTACAGCTGTCTTATATAGGCTTATCCAACTTCTGAACACTGGTGAAATATAATAAAAAGTTCTGTAAAGTAAAATGAAAAAATGGTAACTTACACGTAGGTTTTGTGGCATTGTGCAATCCCTTGGACATGTCAAAAGCATTATTCGTGGTAATATTCATAAAATATTATTTAAATGGTGAAAACTGGCTATTATTCCAATATTACACCAAAATGTGGATTTTAAATAAGTTATTTAGATATGTGAACTGCACGAAGACAGTGATGGTGATTTGATTCTGTTTGATATTGGGATATCTTAAAAGGTTTAACTTGAGAAAGTGTGCCCTCAGTACCCGTTAACTCCATGGTCAACTTCCTGTGCGTCAGCGGCACTGGATGGGCGAGGGTTCAGTGGGCGAGAGGGTGTAAACTCAAATGTCACCGAGAGCTCCAGGCTGTCAAAACCACAAACATTGATCTCACTTGTACACTCATACTCTGACATCAAACATTCAGGATCCCTATCTGTCACGGTGGTCCCTATGCCTACACATTGTCATCACGAGAGTCCTTACAGGTACTGCCTATGACATGAGAACAGCATTGTTACTTCTTCTACTTCACCAACATCCAAACAGAAGACAGGCTACTGAACCCCCTGCCACTCTTCATATGAGTCACTTGGCTCACTTCTGCTTTTCATGTGTGCACATTTTCACAGCAGAACGACAATAACAGGAACACCTGTTTAACTAAACAGTCAAAAGCAACATACCTTAGACCCTCTTTCACTTACCTAATATAAATAGTCGCACCTCTAATCTGAATTAAAAAACTACATAACTTGTCATTAGCTGAACATCAACACTCTTCTCTCAAACACTTTTAAGTTTCCTTTTCGTAGAACCACATTTGTTTTTCATCGACATATACATCCACCGAGAGTTCTGTATAGACACTAATTAATTACTTTTAGTAGATAAATGGTAGTTAAACACTTTCAGTGCTTGCTACCTATTCAAAACTGTCATGGAAAATATGAGCAGAAAAAAACACGGACGTAATACAATAGCCTAACCTTGGCTTGAAAAGAATGAGCAGGACCTCTGCTGGTTGAAAAGGGTTATCACAGCCAAAAAACACATTTGGGCACAACAGTATGTTATCATTTGCTTTCAGTATGTGGTGTGACCCCATGTGCAGTAATAACTGTGAATAACGTTTCCGGTAACCGTTGTTCAGTCTTGTGTATTTTCTTGGAGGAGTTTTAGCCTATTCCTCCATACAGAACAGCTTCAACTCTGGTAGGTTTGTGAGATTTCTCACCAGAACTGCTCACTTCAGATCCTTCCACATAATTTCTCTGGGATTATTAACAGGACATAGACATTCTTGTGTTCAGGGTCACTGTCTTTCTGTATGAATAAAATTCTTTTGAGATTCAGCTCATGGATGCATGTCCTGACATTTTCCTTTAGATTTTTTTGGTATAAATCAGAACTCATTGTTTCATCAATGATGGCAAGCTCCCCTGACCAAAACGCAGCAAAACACACCCAAACCATTACATAACCAACCATGTTTCACAAATGGGATATGATTCATATGCTAGAATGCAGTGTTTGCATTTTTGTAGACCTAATTAACCCAAAAAGTTCTATTCTGCTCTTACCCATCCACAAAAGTTTCTCAAGAGCTTTCTGACTTGTTTTCTTTTATTTTTTTGCAGTCCTGATATGCACTAGTTTGATGTTCAGTGTTCTCCTGATGATGAATTCATGAACATTAACAATAGCCAATATGAGAGAGGTCTTTCATTGCGTAGAAGTTACCTTAAGGGACGACTTGGTGGCTTGGTGGGTAGCATCGCCATCTTACAGGGAAAAGGTCCAGGGTTCAATCCCAGGATAGAGCGATCTGGGTCCTCTCCGTGTCCACGTGGATTTACTCTGGGTACTCTGTTTTCCTCCCACAGTCCAAAGACATGCGTGTTAGGTTAACTGATTATGCTAAATTATCATTTACGTGTATACAGTGGGGCTATGAAAAACAAAATGAGAAAAAAGTCCAGGAAATCACGTTGTAGGATTTTTATAGAATTGAATTGTAAATCATGGTGGAAATAAGTATTTGGTCAATAACAAAAGTTCAATTCAATACAAATTTGTAACATAACCTTAGTTGGCAATGACAGAGGTCAAACGTTTCCTGTTTGCACAAACTGTAGCTGGTATTTTGGCCCATTCCTCCATGCAGATCTCCTCTAGAGCAGTGATGTTTTGGGGTTGTTGCTGGGCAACACAGACTTTCAACTCCTTCCACAAATTTTCTATGGGGTTGAGCTCTGGAGACTGGCTAGGCCACTCCAGGACCTTGAAATGCTTTTTACAGAGCCTCTCCTTTGTTGCCGAGCGGTGAGTTTGGGATCATTGTCATGCTGGAAGACCCAGCGACGTTCCATCTTCAATGCTCTCACTGATGGAAGGAGATTTTGGCTAAAGATCTCACAATACATGGCCCCATTCATTCTTCCCTTATCAGTTGTCTCTGTCCCCTATGCAGAAAAAACACAACCCCAAAGCATGATGTTTCCACCCTCATGCTTCACAGTAGGTATGGTGTTTCTCTTGAGATGCAACTCAGCATTTCTTCTTCCTCCAAACATGACAAGTGTGAGTTTTTACCAAAAAGTGCTATTTTAGTTTCATCTGACAAATGATATTCTCCCAGTCCTCTTCTGGATCATCCATATGCTCTCTGACAAAACTTCAGATTGAGCCTGGACATGTACTGGCTTAAGTGGGGGGGACCACGCTTGGCACTGCAAGATCTGAGTCCCTCCCGGCATAGTGTGTTACTGATGGTAGCTTTGTTACTTTGGTCCCAGCTCTCTGCAGGTCATTCATCAGGTCCCTCCGTGTAGTTCTGGGATTTTTGCTCACCGTTCTCATGATCATTTTTGACCCCACGGGATGAGATCTTGCGTGAGGCCCCAGATGGAGGGAGATTATCAATGGTCTTGTATGTCCTCCATTTTCTTTACAATTGCTCCCACAGTTGATTTATTCACACCAACCTGCTTGTCTATTGTAGAGTCACTCTTCCCAGCCTGGTGCAGGTCTACAATTTTTCTTCCTGATGTCCTTCGACAGCTTTTTGGTCTTGGCCATGGTTGAGTTTGGAGTCTGACTGTTTGAGGCTGTGGACAGGTGTCTTTTATACAGATAATGAGGTCAAACAGGTGCCATTAATACAGGTAACGAGTGGAGGACAGAAGAGCTTTTTAAAGAAGAAGTTACAGGTCTGTGAGAGCCAGAAATTTTGCTTGTTTGTGGGTGACCAAATACTTATTTTCCACCATTATTTACAATGAAATTCTTTCAAAATCCTAAAATGTGATTTCCTGGATTTTTTTTCTCATTTTGTCTCTCATAGTTGAAGTGTACCTATGATGAAAATTACTGAAAATGAAAATTACAGACCTCTCTCATCTTTCTAAGTTGGAGAACTTGCACAATCAGTGGCTGACTAAATACCTTCACTCACAAACGCTCACTCACACTAGATTGCCATTCCAATGGTCAGTCTAATGGACTACTACAATGGACTCTATTTTCAGCTCTACCTGAACTGCTAATTCTAACTTTTGCCACTTGTAGATATGTAATATTGAATCATTTCCTTCAATAAATAAATGTCTAAGTGTAATGTTTTTGTCTCATTTAACTGGGATCTCCTTATCTACTTTAGATATTATCATATTTGAAAATCTGATAATTTTTTAGATCATATTTATGTAGAAATAAAGAAAAACGTAAAGGGTTCATAAACTTTCCAATATAATCATGTTGTAATATTGTTTATACATAATTTTGTATAGGAATGAGCAAAAAAATTAAACTGGGTCATCCAATTACCACACACCTTGTAAAATATGTCCTACTATGTAGGTTAATGCACCTTTTAAGAACAGTCTGATAAAGAATGCATGCTGCATTGTATGCCTTGTACAAGCCCCTTCTTGTTCTTTGTTCTGTTTTGAGTCATTCAAAAGAACTTGTACAATGCATATAGGTCTTTTCTGCATCTCTGTGCAGACATGAAAACCTCTAGGTGTGGCCAAGTTTTTTGACAGTAAAAACTATTCTTTAAAAAATGCAGCCTCACCAGCAGTACTGACAATAGTCTATATGGTAGCCTTAGTGTTGATGACCGAACTGTATTGTGTGTCTACCATGCCAGGACAACACTCTCATAATACTTTTTTTTTAACTTATCCCCAAATGAATATGATGGTCAAGTTAGGGCAGTAATACAATCTGAGTAGATGGTGATACTTTATTAATAAGATGTATGATGGTTTTATCAATGGACCTTTACAGAAGCAAATGGAGACATGTACATGGAGATGTGGGATTGAATTCACTCATTTAAGCTCACTTAATGACTCTAATACAGGGCTTCTCAACTCCAGCCCTAGCATGTATCCTAAAATTCAGCCTGTTTGGAAAGCCCCCAGTCTATTCAATCTTCAGTGATATTTTTCACATTCAGTTTAAATCCTGCTCCATATGCAAGTATATATACTCACTAATGACTTTATTAGGATACCCTGTACTCATTCCTCCAATTATCTAATCAGGCATTCATGTAGCTGCAGTGCAGTGCATAAAATCTTGCAGATACATGCCAGCAGCTTCAGCTAATGTTCACATCAACCATCAGACTGGGGGAAACAATTTGATCTTAGTGATTTTGCCCATAGCATGATTGTTGGTGCCAGACTGGCTGGTTTGAGTGTGTCTATAGCTGTTGATCTCTTGGGGTTTCCATGAACAACAGTCTAGAGTATGATGCAACCATTAAGCAGCAGTTCTGCAGATGGAAATGAAGCTGATGAATGAGTTCGGTAGAGGATGACCATACTGGTTATAACAACGCTATGGTAACTCTGATACTGTGTACTGTGCAGAGAGCAGAAACACAGCTCAGAATGTACATGTCAAACCTTCAGGTGGATGAGCTACAACAGCAGAAGGCCACATCGGGTCCCACCTCTATCAGCCACCAACAGTAAGCTCAGTCTGCAGTGGGCATAATGTTCACCAAAACTGGACTGATGAAGACTGGAAAAAATAGCTTGGTCTGATTAATCTTGCTTATCTGAGTATTGTTCCTGACCATGTGCATCCCCCATGACCACAGTTTACCCACCTTTTAATGGCTACACCAGGAATGGTAATGCACCATGACACAAAGCAGAATTAATCTCAACCTTGTAACAAGAACATGATAATTAGTCCAATTGTCTTTAGCGGACTTCCCAGTCATTGGACCTGACTCCAGTAAAAAAACTTTGAGATGTGGTAAAACGGGAAATTTGTCAGATTGGGAGATGGATGAGAAATGCGTTTGTGCAGTTTGTGCAAACTCTAACGATCCATGTCACCCCAGCATG
Source organism: Ancistrus triradiatus (assembly GCA_025084515.1). Lineage (NCBI taxonomy): Eukaryota > Metazoa > Chordata > Actinopteri > Siluriformes > Loricariidae > Ancistrus > Ancistrus triradiatus. The sequence continues at coordinate 2,383 of JAJAGP010000579.1, read as the reverse complement.
ATTTCACAATATTCCAAAGAACATCTTGTGATGATAATAACAGATAGTTTGTTTACCTTTCTCTGTCTTCAACTACACTCAAAAAATGCTTGACGGGATTTAGGTCAGAGGCTGTGAATAAATGTCTATAATAGTCAGCACCACTTGATTTTAGGTATTTAGGTGGTTATGGTAAAGCTATTAAAGTTTGTTTTGGGTCAGTATGCTGCAGCATGAATCCTTCTCCACAGCAATCCAAATTGGATGGTATAGCGTGTCTCTGAAGAATGAAGGGGTACTTTTTTTTTGTCAGGGAGTAGTTGATTCTGTACAGATGCCCAACTCCAGAGTAGGCAAAACACCCCAGATGTTCCCACCACCATGCTTGTTGTTACACTGTTGGTTTGATACACAGTGGTATCAATCTCTTCTTCCTTACATAAACAATTCTGTTACTGCCATAAATCTCAAACATGGATTAATAAGTAAATATATAAAATTTTTCAGTCATCTGCCATTTAGCCATGATTAGATGTTGAGACCCTCTTAGCTTAGAACTGTTTAACTCTTACAATCATTTCATTGGACCGCCTTTGGTTTTGATTACGGCACACATTGACTGTAGTATCGTTTCCACAAGCTTCTGCAATGTCACAACATTTATTTCTGTCCAGAGTTGCATTAATTTTCCACCCAACACCTTGTATGGATGATGGGAGATTTGGACCACTGTGCAAGTCTTCTCCAGCACATCCCAAAGATTTTCAATGGGGTTCAGGTCTGGACTCTGTGGTGGTCAATCCCATGTGTGAAAATGATGTCTCGTGCTCCCTGAACCACTCATTGACAGTATGACCATTCTGAAAGAGATTAACATCTTTTGCATGACCACAGGATGTCTTCCGGCATGGAGAAGTTACTCACTGCATAAGTTATGGTTAAATAACTTGTTGCCTGCTGAAACATAATCACCAATGCAGTAATTATCTGAAGGGAGTCTCTTACCTATTTGCTTAAATAAATCCAGGTGCTGACCTTTTTTTGGCCATCCAATGTATAAACATAAACTTTTAAGTTCCTCATGAAATAAGTATATCAAATCCACCTGAGTGTCAACTGAACATGTGCTTCAATGGAGAGGACACGACTCAAGGAAGTCTTACCTTCTGTACAAAGGTCCTGACATGATCAATTTTACAAATGTGCTTTTCAAAACTTTCAAAACTTCCAAAGTTGTTATGCTGATTATAAGATTTGTAATGGAAAATATTGCATTACATACAAGAAAAATGTAAAATACAAGCATTTTCACTAGTGAGCTCAGAGTTTTTCCCCAACTGAATGTAGACACCCCTTTAGTGACCTTTGTTTCCCATACTAACTGCTAAAAGTTTTCATAATATGAACTATACGGTCATGAAATCTCCACAGAAAAAAGGTGGCAGCAGAATGGGCTGTACTGAACACCTCAGTGACTCTCAATACAAAATTTTCATAGACTGTTCGTCAGCTTTCTGCCCTGCCTTCCTACAACAAAGTCCATGAAGAAATGTTCTGCCAGCTTTGATGTAAAACTTGCACAAAGCCCTGTCCATAACCCTAACAGACACCTTGGAGATGAATTGGAATGCCAACAGTGAGTCAGGGTTTATTGTGTAAATTTAGTGCCTGACGTCACAGTCATGTTTAAAAATGTAGTGAAAAGCCTTCCCAGAAGAGTGCAGGCCGTTTCAGCAGCTAAGGAGTGGCTGACAAACTCCATACTATGGCCCATGTTGTTGGATGTTGTATATGGTGTTCACAAACCTTTGATTGTACACTGCTCAAAGAAATAAAGGAAACACTTAAACAACACAATATAACTCCAAGTAAATCAAACTTCTGTGAAATCAAACTGTCCACTTAGGAAGCAACACTGATTGACAATCAATTTCACATGCTGTTGTGCAAATGGAATAGACAACAGGAGGAAATTATTGGCAATTAGCAAGACACACTCAAGAAAGGAGTGGTTCTGCAGGTGAGGACCACAGACCACTTCTCAGTACCTATGCTTTCTGGCTGATGTTTTGGTCACTTTTGAATGTTGGTGGTGCTTTCACACTTGTGGTAGCATGAGACGGACTCACAACCCACACAAGTGGCTCAGGTGGTGCAGCTCATCCATGATGGCACATCAATGTGTAGTGTCCAGAGGCTGGAGGCACTACCAGGAGACAGACCAGTACACCAGGAGACGTTGAGGAGGCCGTAGGAAGGCAACAACCCAGCAGCAGGACCGCTACCTCCGCCTTTGTGCAAGGAGGAACAGGAGGAACACTGCCAGAGCCCTGCAAAATGACCTCCAGCAGGCCACAAAAGTGCATGTGTCTGCAAAAACGGTTAGAAACCAACTCCATGAGGA